>CM032664.1:11379528-11404723 GCA_019095985.1 Streblospio benedicti | reverse complement strand
TCTTATGCTTTTCCTTTTCAATTTTAAAAACTTTTGTGCCTTTTTCCCAAAATTAAGGTGTGTTAAAAAATTTTAATGTATTAATTTTTTTGAAAAATTTAAAACATATGTGTGCATATGATTTTTTATGTCTGTATATGGGTATATAAGAAATTTTATTTTTATGTTCATGTGTAATATGGTTATGGAGTGTTTAAAAAAACAATAGGGAAAAAAAGACTAAATATTGTATATCATAATTAACCGGGATTCTTATCTTACGAGATTATAAGATTTTTTTTATTATAATTTTGTGTGATTTATATAATTTTGCTTGAAAAATCAATTCTGTTGTTAGTTAGAATCTGTGCTTTACTTGCTGTAATGAACGATAATCAGTATATTTCATAATAAATTTTTAAAAAAAAAAAAAAAAATATCATGTCTAGCATTAGTATTCAATTGGTTTTAAATTTTTTAATGCCAAAATTTTTAAATTACAGCATCCCTTTTTTAATACCTTTTGTTTATATTGATCCAGACATTCTGCATTCATTGTTTTACTAAATTCTCATTGATCTTGCGTCGCTGTACAGAAAATGAAAAGGTTGTGACCAAAAAAAGGAACTAATCTGTAACAGTCGTGGAATCCATGTGCAACTGGATCCAATACGTAATGAGAGGTGTACAATGACAGGGAATGATCACACAGATCTGCAATTTGAGACTGGAAGATTTTTTTGACACCACTCGGCAGTGAGGACCTGGACCTCCTTCTGAAGGGAGATAAGGCTTTTGGTGGTATAGATACATGGAACCGTCAAGCGGAGCAATCAACGCAGTATGAGACATAAATGTAACAGGAAGTCGTGGAGTATCAGACCCAAGACGACATGGAAACAGGTGACAGAGAGGGATCGAAAAGACTGGAATCTCTCAACAACTGACCTCATGACAAAGACCTCTAGATTTGGTGTGAGACAGCTGCGTGCATCAAGCCAGCCATATGGACGGGGTCTGACTGATGAACGTTGCCAAAGCATTTGCACGTTCATCAAAATACTGAAAATTATGCAGATAACAACGATGATGAGCCACGTGAATTACCTCATTCTCTTCACCTGTTCTCAACGTCTATGCCATGTAATCCACTTAGCAGAAGACATACACCATGCAAGGATGGTCTGTTGAGTATATTAAAAGAGTGGAATATTATTAGAAGGAAAGACAGAGCTTTGATAAATGTATACCCATCCTATAGGCGTAAAGTATTGATCTCTGTGGGACCGCTCATTATTTATGAGGAGAGGGGGTCCGGGGCGGCCAACTTTGTGCATGGAAATTGAGGGTGGGGTCACCAACTTTGTACACAGAAAAAAAGAGAAAGGAGGGGGCCACCAATTTTGTACATGAAAATTACTCTCACAAAATTGGCGCGAATGATGCAATTTTCATGAATTTTTGTACTACGTATATTCTGGGTGACTCTGTGACAGATCTAATTTCATGTATATTGTTATCTCCAGAAATGACAAAAGGTTTTTAATATTTTCATGTTGAACATTTCAACTCGATACTATACCTGTATATTGCACAAGGCATCTTTCATGAAAGAGAGGGGACGTCACCGACTTAGTACAGAAATTTTTCAGAAAATCCTCTGCCCTCCCCATAAATAATGAATGGTTGCTTATCTGTGAAGATGTAATCCGCGAATGTGTTTCCAGTAACTTATACTGAACAGCCTATGAAACCATGTGCACATGCCTAATACAAACAATCATTGGTGCATCAACTTTGAAAAAATAAACTAATTAATATTGTTAACGTGACAACCATGGTGTGTTACTGGCTACGGGTATATTTGCGTGACCAGGTGACTACATGCAGACAATTTATGATCCAAATGAATTTTTTTTATAAAAAACTATTCTAAAATCGTGTACATTTTTTTCATTTTATTCAAAGTGTATGATTTCTAAAGCTTTGTGATTTATATTAAAGATCTACCTAAGTGTATAGTAGCGTTGTTTGTAGCCCCATCAATATTAAAAGGTTGTCATTTACATTTCACCATTCATATTGTGCGATGATCCGTGTCTTGTTAAGCAGTACTGCTGTCATTGCAGTATCGGTCTGATAAAACCGGATTGTCGTACATTTTTCATTACATTTTGATTCATTATTTCAACGTTTCTTCATCTTTCATATTCAGGTAAATGCATTTTATATCCTTGTAAAGGTTTAATTGTATTAATGTAGTCTATATATGTGTGAAATAGTAAATGGTAATAGTAAATGATTTTTAGATCATTGTGGATGTTTTATTGTATTAATGTAGGGTTTGATTTATATATGAGTGAAATAGTAAGATCATGTATATTTGGAATAAAAGACATTTTGATTCATTATTTTGACGTTGTTCATCGTTCATTCGCAGCATTCGCAGTCACCAGACCTGACGTTATCAGGCCTGTTACATTTGGAGGTTCTACCGAGATCGTATATCAAGTGATCATTGAAGTGCTACTCCACCGGTCCAGCCGAGGATTCTACAACTCTGGACTAAGGACATTAGTGAGTGAATCATGTTGAATACCTTATAATAAAGCTGCATTTACAAAGTGTGTAGCTACATATCGTCAAGATTAGAAGTGAAGTCGTCATTTAGTGCTTCTCAAAGTTTTGTGAAATCACCACGTCTGCTGCGTCAGTGTGGCAAAGTGCTTGTGAACGTCTGCTGAAGAGAACGTGCCGTCGTGTGCATTCCGCCGTGTGTGTAGTCTGCATTTTTGTGATAATGTGCTGGTTGTTTGCTCTACAGGAGGACATCATGACAGCATGTGACTATAGTATCGTACTGTTTGCCAAACAGCATACAGTTTGATATACAGTTTGATTTTGATTGACCTGTGTTATTATAAATTAACATTATGAATATTTTGTAATGTTTGGATATATTAAGTTTGTGATTGTTTTATTGCATGTGTATTTTGTATAATTGTGTGCTATAAATGATTGTGTGTTGACGTACAGTGAAAATGTCGTTAAGCTTAGTTAGAATGCTTAGGGGTTGGAAGCCATTATTTCAAAAGGAAGGGGAATTAGCATCAGAATTTTTTAATAGATTATTGGATGAATTTTGTGGACTTGTAAATAGGAAAGGCAAAATTGTAAGAAAAATAAATATGGATTTCATTTTGATAAATCGTTTTTTCCGTAGATGCAATGATGAGTCATTGATTGTGCTCTTGTGTCGTAAAATGGAAGAGAGACATTTTGATTTTGAGTTGCTACATAGAACTATTCGTGTTGAAGAGGGAAGGAGAGTGGCCAAGAGACTGTTAAAGAAGAAAGGCATAATATGGAAAGAAAGTAAGAAGAATGGTAATGGTTGTGTTAATGAAAATAATGTGTTTCAAACAAATGATTTGTGTGCTAAAACTGAAAGTGTGATCTGTAGTAATGGCTATAATGGAAGTGAAATTATTGCTAAAGATGTTGATGATTCTTTTAATGTGGGTTTAGATGATTTTGTTGGTGATGTTAATGTGATCAATGCTCAAAATGATTACGACTTAGTTTTGTTTGTGGATAATGATTTATGGCTATTGATTACGGTTGTTGAGTGCTATTTGGTGCACGTTGAGTGGCAGGTAATTGCCTTAGCAAGTCTCAACCTTTTTGAATATGGGCTCTTGGTGTTATGGGGGCCGTTTTTCATAAATGTATGTGTAAACAAAGTGGAATCGGAATGGGCACCGGAAACCTGCGATGGTCCCTGGGCCGGCGGCTGCGACGCCACGACGCCACCAGCCTAGACTAGGGACTGACGACTGATCCCTTGCGATGTTGGTTCCCTTACTCCCTCGTTGTGTTAACTTGGTACCCCACGCACAGGCCACCGTCCAGCTTAACTGGGCGAGTGTGCCTGGTGACTAACCCGGTTTTCACGACAGGCCCCTACGGCGAGGGGACCGCACCGGTGCTTTGACACGCAACGATCAGGGGGCCCCCCGAAGCTGGGTCCCAGGCTGGGAGGAGGGGGTTCGCCGCCGCTAGCCCGTCAGATATGTAAGAAGGCCTATCCCCAAAAGGATAGGTTACCAGCCCTTACGTGCTATCCGACTAAGCGTCTACAAAAGGAAACTGAGGCCCCATTGGCCCAAGTCTCAGTACTATATAGTGTACTGAGTGTAACCTAAACCAGCTTTTGTTAGGTCTCAGTGCGGCGAGGTTGCAGCAACCTCGCTGAGTATAAAGTAGCCATAAGTAAGTTGCACTGGACTAGGTTTATTATCCCTTTGTTACACACACCTTGTTGTTCCTTCCTTCTTAAGCCCACTGTAGGATTAGGGACTCAGTACACTTCAGTACTGAGACTTGGCCATTGGGGCCTCAGTTTCCTTTGTAGACGCTAGTCGGAAATGTAGGGCTTTGCAACCTATTCGATGACAAGTTTTCAAATGGTCTTTTGGGAGAAAACAAGAAGGGGCAAGAAGCCGTGATCACCTGTGGTCTGAGGCCAAAACTTGCATTTTTTTAATCTCAAGAGAAAGTAGATTATCACTACTGGTTTGTAAGTAAAAACGCGAATGTATGAAAATTGATATCAGATTGTCAAGCAGCATAAATAGTTGATTTTCACATGAGGAAACTTTAATAACTACATGTATGCCATTCAAATGCATGTTTCTTCTTTTCTAGCGTTGCTTCATAACGAATCCAATTAGTAAGAATCCAATTAGTTGCAGATTTCAACAACTAAGTAGATTAGTTAATGTCAGATTCAAGGAATAATGATGATGGGAGTGTAAGATCAGCTAAAGCTTTTAAAGTTCCCAAATACTAGATAACTTGTGAATGAAAAAGATTATCAAAATTACTATAATGCATTTTGCATTTCATAGTTGTAAACCATGCATTTATCTTTTATAGATACTGTACTTCGTCAACAAAGCAAATAGGTACCTTTTATATGTACCAGAAAGGTAAACTGGTTTGACATACATCTGCACTTTGTCAGACAACACTTGATTAATAACAGAGTAAATTGATATGTAATGGTATAATCATACAATTTTGACATTGGCTTTTTTAGGTACCAGTTAAAGTGAAAGATAAAAAGCCTCTTGGCTTGATATATCATTTTGGCAATGCCATTGAAACAATATATTCCTATCTTGTAGTCACTTTAGCTCCTTTTACCACAAATCACAATGCATTAATTGCTTTAACAAAATTTCGAAACACATTCAAAGAGCCATTTGAATTTTCAAAAGAAGAATGAAATCTGTCATCACCATGTATTAATTGGCTTAAATTGCACTTCTTCCTTTCAGCTTGGCAATTGCGTCAGCACGATTTTCTATCGATGGTCATCCCTTGATGATACCACAACCTGCAGGAGGTGGCTCATTCAAGTTGTCCACCAGCAAAGATTATATGTAGGGGTATTGTAAGTAATGAAAATTTGATACTGCCAAAGTTTTTCTAAATTAACGCGCTAATTTTAACTTGTATTTATTATACAAATGTGCACCCAGATGTAAATTGATACCTTTCCTGAAATATGGTATGCAAATTTTTAGTTTTATTTATCAGGTGCTACACTAATCTGGAAGTACAGCTAATATTAAGCTAACTGTAGAAATTGAAAGAACCTTGAAGCCCTTGTCGTCTTTGGCTTCTTATATTCTTATTTATTCTCTCCATAGGATCTTAGTCTTGAATGTTGCAGTTACCAGTATATCCAGTGTTCAAAAGGTGGTCTGTGATCATGGAATTTGAGTGTTTCTTATCTTTATGTTCTTTGAATCTATTTCAAACTGTATTATTGTTCTATTTTAATCTTTAGTTTTGTTTCTCCCATGTATTTTGTTTACAGGTCTCCCATGTGATCTTCTCATATATCACTACACACTGATTTTCCTAGATTTATCTTTCAGATGGACTAAGGATGTATTGGATAAAGCTGGGCAGTAGCCCCAGAGAAACATTGAGTTTCGTGCTCATTAAAACCTAGTAAAATGTTTAATGGAATCTGATATGGTTCAATGCACAAACTATTGTAATAATACACAAATCAAAAGATTATGAGAACAAACCTGTTTAAATGGTAGTTTACTATGGTTGATTTTTCTAACTGCACCTGGATAGAATGTATTTATTACTCTGAAAAATAAAAACAACTACCAGGTAAATTCAAATTCAAGGGCAAAATAATGCACAAGATTGGTTAAAAACAAAACATTCATACATCAATTATTTATGGTTTTTCAGTAATTTGAAATTTGAATGATCGTAGTATTTTTCTAAAGTTAGTGATTTCCATAGATGAGATCATAGATGTAGCAATCAAATAACACCAGTATATTAGTTTAATTGAAATACGTTAATTGGGATGTAAGATCCATTTTAAAGCTTGCATACTAGCTTGTATAGCTAGAATTAATTTGTAATTTGTAATGATTTCAAGTGCACAGTAAGAAAAGATGATTTCTATAAAATAAAGTCATACTCTAACTGTAAGCACTGTAAGAATTTACAACATAAGTGTTTTCTATTCAAAATGTAAAGACTAAAGCAAAATAAAAATACACAAAAAAGCAAAGACACAAGAAAGCAAGAAAATGATTTAAATTCACTCACTGACATAGCGCGACCCCATCCCTTAAAGCATCTCTTACATCGTTTTGGTCCTGTAGCTCTTCACTGGAAGGGTCAAGGGGCCGTTCCAGTACATCTTCTATCCATTCTACTGCTTGCCGAGCCCGATCCAAGTCAAACTTTGCAAGTGTCTAACAATGAAATAAAAATATCACACATCGCAATTTTCCAACATGTAATGTTAACATGAAATACATGTATATGAATACACAATTCCATCTATAATTAAATCATATTTTGTTCAATAAAGTAAAGCAAAACATAATATCTTAAAGGGGCCAAAGACAGAAATTATTATTGTACAAACTGAATTACAATGTTCTGTGTGTATATTTCTCATGTATAATAAAATATACTACAACATTCATAGACTTTTACATAATAAGTTGTACAACTACATACATGTAAGTTATAGTTACATGTATATGTTGCATTGACACTTTCTTCCAGAAAGATTAAGAAAGTACCTTGTACTCTACAATGCTCTCTTGGAAAGGTGCAAGTTAATAATCCAACATACAAGAGAATAAATCATACATTAATAATCTATGATTCTCCCAGCAATAATTAGGTAATTGACATAATATACATGCATGATGGAACTCCATAAACAGATCTCAACTTTCAAGAACTCAGTGACCTGAGGAAAAACAGTGCAAAATCGTAATGTCCTGCATGCTTGTAATATAAGTATCTGGAATTTAACCGTCACCATTCTACCAGAGAGATTATGATGGGTAAACAGGGACATAACTGGCATAATAATGCACAAGATATTTTGTAGCTCTTCACTCCACTCATTAGGACAGGATTGACATTCTGAGCACATTCATTGCTCAATATTGGGGTAAATGTATTACACAAACCATATATAATTAATACAGAAGCCATTGCTTTATCATTACATTGAAATAAGATTTTTAGGTAGTTGATACTTGAAATAAGGGAATGATCATAAATAACAATACCGGGGAGGGGGGGGGGGTCGTCCATTTTTTGGAGCTCGAAGAAAAAGTTAACCAACCCCCCATCAACATTTTAAAAAGTTGAGTGAACCTCCCTCACACACCCTCCGCTAAAGCAAATGTCCTTGACATAGTCATTGTATTTCTGGTTCAGTACAATTGCTAAAAGATAATTTTTGAAAAAAAACACTGTAGCGTAATAAAAAAGTTCAGCGACCCCCCCAAAAAGAATCAGAAAAGTTCGACGACCCCCCCCCACTTCTTTATTTATGATCTTTCCTTAAGCGCCTATGAGGTTAGCAGAGATGTCATAAAATCAAGTTTGCACTGTACTACTATTAATCAACTGAAGAGACTATTGACATAACAAATTATTCAAATCTGCATGAAGTTTGGCATGAATCTCTTGTGAAAACTTGTACACAGCAAGAAATTTTTGGCAATAAAGCCATGTTTAGCATCCATAACCTTCATAACATTTGTAACATTTTATATGTCAGCTTGTGAAAATTAGTGGGAAAATACTTGAAATATATAGAAACTTGAAAGTGGTAATTGTAAAGTGCAGCAAATTCCTTAGAAAGCCACATGTGGGTCATTAAAAATACATAAAACCCCTTTTCATGCACATGTAATTGTCACCAGCATAACTTTTATGTTCATATTTTAGGTATTGGGTTCTTTGTAATCAAGTTTTTTTTCGTCAATAGTGTTTACAAAACACAATATTTATGAAACCAGCAGGTACTACAAACTGCAAGCTTTCTGTAACATGTACAGTATGTTATAATGTACATGTACCTTGAAAGGTCAGGTTTACAATGCTTTAACGAAAATATTAGTTCTTTACTTCTAAAGGCTCCTGCTAATGCTTCTTTTTTTTGCATCAAGAAGATTTATGGCTGATTTATATTGACAAGTTTCAATGGTCTTTTGGGAGAAAACAAGAAGGGGCAAGAAGCCAGATCACCTGTGGTCTGAGGCCAAAACTTGCATTTTTTTTAATCTCAAGAGAAAGTAGATTATCACTACTGGTTTGTAAGTAAAAAACGAATGTATGAAAAATTGATATCAGATTGTCAAGAAAACTTTACAATAGTTGATTTTCACATGAGAAACTTTAATAACTATGCCATTCAAATGCATGTTCCTTCTTTTCTAGCGCGTTTCATAACGAATCCAATTAGTAAGAATCCAATTAGTTGCAGATTTCAACAACTATATAGATTAGTTAATGTCAGATTCATGGAATAATGATGATGGGAGTGTAAGATCAGCTGTGCTTAAAGTTCCCAAATACTAGATAACTTGTGAATGAAAAAAGACTATCAAAATTGATTATAATGCATTTTGCATTTCATAGTTGTAAACCATGCATTTATCTTTATAGATACTGTACTGTCAACAAAGCAACAGGGGAATTTTTTTTATATGTACCAGAAAGGTAAACTGGTTTGACACATGACCTGCACTTTGTCAGATCAATTTGATACACACGAGTAAATTGATATGTAATGGTATAATCATACAATTTTGACATTATTTTTTAGTACCAGTTAAAGTGAAAGATAAAAAGCCTTATTGATATATCATTTTGGCAATGCCATTGAAAACAATATACCTCTGATCTGTAGTCGCTTTTTAGCTCCTTTTACCACAAATCATTAAATGCATTAATTGCTTTAACAAAATTTGAACACATTCAAAGAGCCATTTGAATTTTCAAAAAGAAGAATGAAATCTGTCATCACCATGTATTAATCATTAAATTGCACTTTCCTTTCAGCTTGGCAGTAACAGGCCAGCACGATTCTATCGATGGTCATCCCTTGATGACCACAACCTGCAGGAGGCAATTATTCAAGTTGTCCACCAACAAGATTATATGTAGGTGGACAAGTAATGAAAATTACATCACAAAGTTTTCTCTGCATTGTTAAATTAACGCGCTAATTTTAACTTGTATTTACTATACAAATGTGCAATCTGAGATGTAAATTGATACCTTTCCCCTGAAATTATGGCATGCAAATTTTTTAGTTTTATTTATCAGGGTGCTACACTAATCTGAAGTACAGCTAATATTGGTTAAATCAGAAATTCAGATAGCCTATTTTATATGAACAATTGTGAAATATAATCAATTGTACTCTTGTAGGTTTGCATATATCTACGTCATTGAACACAAGAATTTTAGGAAAACATCCTTGACAGAATCCCACTAATTAAATATTTGTGGTGATATAATTTACCAGTAATGGTGATCCAATTTTGATAAATTGATGAAAATTAATCAGCACTTGAAATTAAGTGAATTTAGTTAATTGCAGCATTGTGTTATTCCATTTTTATAAATTTGGAAACATTTGTGGATTACTGACTTTACATAAAAGCTCAGTATAAAAGAGTGTAAAGCATTTTCATCACCATCCTTAAAACCAACATTTTCCTGTTTTGTTAATGTTAAAGCTCTACAAATTCTTAATAGAGACCACAGACAGTGTGAATATGATCTCACTGATGGACATGACCAATTTTGAAAGACATGACCAATTTTGAAAGAAAAACTGAACCATTTTTATGAAAAAAGATCTCATCACAAAAATTCTGTTAATATTATTTGCATCATTATTGGAAAAGCTCATCAGAGCATTATCAATTAGCTTGTTCGATTAGTATTGCTTTCGGTAAATATTGATACAAACCAGATACAATAATAGCTCAGAGATAGAACTTCAGCAGGGGTGCATAGAACATTTAACATGTTATTTGTACCGGTAAAAGAAAAATATTTTTTCAGTCAGTCCCGAGTTTACTCCCCAGTGTTTACTATATCATACTATTTCATGCCTATAGTTCGTTGATGGCACATTAGATTATAAGTGTATAGAGTTACTCATGAATATTTTGCCAATTTATTTCATATCTCTGTGTGCAATATATGGTGAATATACCATTAGCCTGGAGAGAAAACTTCACAAACAACCAAATAAAGTTGGCTATTAAATCTTCATACCTTCATTTGACACTGCCTACTTAATCCATAGACAGGGCCTCTGTTTGCCATGATTTTTACACAAGTCTCACAATTTCTTTAAAAAAAAGTCTCACATATCCTCATGAAAATTCCAGAACAACAACAGATGTGAAAGTGACACTGCAACACCCAGTTGTCAGCTTTCCACCAAATCAGCATTGATCATTGTCCTGCTTCACCTCATGTTAGACTTAAAACACAATGTACCCAGATTTAAATGATAACCTGACTGTTTTTTTGGCACATTGATTTTGACTGATTGATTTATTAGCATAATACAGCAGGATTTACTTGAGTTACCTAAAATTTAGAGTTATCAGGATGATTTACAATAATTCATAATATACATCTTAATGCATCTATTCGACTTAACCAATCGTAAATTAATACAAAAATATTTATGATTATGATAACCATATGATTATTGCGTCGCTTCACGAAACTTGCTGGAGATAAAAAAATTCTTAAAATGTGCTTGTTTTTTATTTTAGTATAAAAGTACAAGCATTTCCCTTTTTAAAAATGTATAACATTTAGGGGTTTCGGGAATAGATTTTGGTTTATGGACCATTCAAAAGATCATGTATACAATTCCGGTACAGTCAAAATTAACATTGACTGAATTTTTCATTGTATTTGTATGATCTTTTGTATAGTCCATAAACCAAATTCCATTCCTGCAACCTTTAAAGTGTTATACATTTTTAAAAAGGTAAATGAATGTACTTTTATACTAAAATAAAAAACAAGAACATTTTAAGAATTTTTTTCCTCCAAATTCTTTTATCTCCAGCAAGTCTCCTTCAGTAGCTGAAGCGAAAGCCTAGTGTTTGCTTTGTTTCTAACTATGTATGTCTCCGGACAAGCTAGAGCATTTACCAATGAACCGATTTCATTCACACTTTACACAACTATGAGGTATGAGCTAGGTATCACCAAGGTGATTCGATTTTGGGCACTTTCCAATGAAAGTGTGCTTTCCAAAAAAGCTTTTATTGTACATGTATATCATGGTTTTAAGTAATATTGATTATTGGACTTAGAAATTTATTGATTATTATCATCTGTTACTAGTACTCTTGCAACACACACAGCAATATGATTGGCTGGAAATTCGTCCCTGCTGTCAATTCATTCAGAGATTTTCTCAAATTCCTTAAGTAAATTAAAGTAAACATGGTTTCAGTGATATCTTAATTGCCCATAAGTAAGATGTGCTTTATGGGACATACTGAATCTGGATCTGATTGAGTACATTGCAGGATCCAAGATGGAAAAATATGCAACTGGAGAGAGAGGAACGTGAACGTACTCTAATATTTTACTAATGTTAGACCGAAAATACTCATAGCTATCTGACCCTGCAACGTACTCATCCTACTGGTTACAATTTTATCAGTATATCTCTGCATGGACGAATAATATGTAAAAAATACTTTATCTATGGTAATCATAGGGATTATTATTGCAGGTACATGTATAGTGTGGTTTTGACAGTTCAGTGACTGTTCATAAACAGTGAGGTGGTTTATAAGCAATTGAATACCCAAGGAAACTTCAACTCTTAAATTTCATTTGAAATACACCCAGTATTGGAAACTTTTTTGATATTAACAGCTTACATGAATCATTTTTTTGTAATCAAATAATTATTCATACAATGTGTGTATTAATTCTTCTGAGACCTCTCAATAGTGAGGCAGCCTTGTAACTTTGTCATCATATTGAACTTGTATAATTTATTTAAGTTGGCAAGACATACATATCTCTAATGTGAACAATAACAGAGCATTGTAGTGGAAAATACTGACAAAATCATGCGAATATTTCTATGGTTGATTAACATGCATCTGTTTCAGACAATGATTCTATTGTATTAACCATATGCTGGTCAATTCCTTTCCATCATTATTATTATGTTTTGAAATATATTTACAGAATACATGTATTTGCCTCAAAGAGAAATGTGTATTTTCACTGATTGTTACAAAAATAATGAGTTCAGCACATTACATAAGTCATGATTAAATATTGTACTTGACTTTTTTTTTATCAATCTACCAAGACATAATATGAAGTCTTATTTGGTTGCTCTGGAGTGCGCACAGAAAGAACTAAGACTGATGATACTTATATATATCATATATTATAATTCTTAGAACTATCAAGCATAAGGATACATGTACTTATCATCTGGATAATAATCATATACAGTACAGTATTCTCTTGAATAGCCATCCAGGGGCTAATTAATTTAAAACAGCTCATTCAACCATTGCTTATTCAAGGCTGACTCTTATCAAAAAGAATACGAAAAGAAAGTTGTGTAATGTGTCTCTAAACTACAATGCGGTATTTTGTCCTTAGGGACGGTGCAATATTTAACAGGCGGGGGGGACCGGTGCGTATGGAAAAACTTGTCTGAAAAAAGGTCTTGTCCCATGCTGATGTGATGAAAAAAAACCTGATGTCCCATGACCTCTATTCATAAAAAAAGTCCGCGTCCCCTCCCATGAATATTCGCGTGATTAATTTGTACCGATTCGCTCACGTCGAGGTGGGATTTCAGCAGCTGAAAAAAAGTACATGTCCCATGCCCAACGAGAACGAAAAATCATCCGGTCCCCCTACTTTGCACCTTGAAATAAGTACCTGTCCCCCTACCAAATGCACCGGTCCCCCTTCCTGGTAAATATTGCACCGTCCCTTATCTTTGTAAGTGCTGATCAGATTTTAACAGCGTGCATATTATTTGAAAGCTAAGAACATCGAGGATATGAGTGTCTACACCATTATACGAACATTTATATCATTACCAAAAAGAATGAAATAATGTTTGTTGCATTCAGAATTTAAGTGCATTTTTACCTTATGCTATAGCATGCAGGCGTTCCTGTCGGGCCGGTCCATGCTGATGCAGTTGGAGCCATATCCGGTGCACTCGCCGCAGCTGGTGCACACCATGCACTTGTCGTGCGTCCACACGTGCTTGCCGGGCGCACACAGCCCGCTGGTGTCACCGTCAGCGTCCTCGTCAACCATCGTCACAGCCGTACTCATTTCTCGCGTTATTCCTGCCAGATACTCTCTGCCACACTGGCCCTTGTTGTTGATGCCGAAGGTGAACACTTGCCCCTTGTTGGTGAGAACGACAGCGTGTGCCTTCCCCAGCGCTACGTGGGTGATGTTCAGGTCTTTCAACTCCTCTACCAGACCTGAGTGGTCGCAGTGGACGGTGTCCTTGCCGTAGTAGGGAGCGGGGACAAGTTGCGGCATTTCTTTGAGGTTGCGTGAGGAACAGTGGCTTCCTCAGGCATGTCCCAATCGGCAATCCTCGTATGTTTCAGCTACTCTCACAACAGACCTCAGATGTGATAGGAGTAGGAATATGTATAAAAATCCTACAAAAGTGATCAGTCCAAACTGACTTCTCACTACTCTATTCTCACTACTCTATTGTTGCTTATGTATTAGACGGTCAGAACGGCATGTATAGTAAGACATGCAGAGAAATGTGGCGCACATTGTTTGGAGGGTTGAGGTTGTAAAGAACACGTTGAACGCTACACGTTTTACGCTGGTCGCTCTGTATTCTCGTAAGCATGCAGCCATTAACATTATTGTAAACAAGCCAGATATTTTATTGATGGCCTGTATTCTGGACATTTTAGTATATACGTGTATTGTTAGTGGATATATACAATGTGTCTAATAAAATAGATTGTAATCAAAATGTCATGGGATCATTCAAAACACCTGGATATGCAACCCAATTGATGTTATCAGGATGGGAAGATTCGAATCTGCAGTCTGCACATCATGAAATGCACAATTAAACAGTAAACACCATAAAGTTTTTAAAAAATCTAAAAAAGTGGAGATAAAATTCAGGGTATGACATAGAGCCTACCCAGTGGCCCAATGCCGGCTGATTTTGGCCCGGGCCGGTTGTTTTAAAAGTTCACGGTCCAGTGGGTAGGCTACTTTTTGGGAGTTCTAAATATGAACATAATGAAGGGCGGTACACTTTTTGCCAGGGCCGGCTACTTTTTATAGCTGCTGGCCCTGTGGTCCGTAAGCAACTTTTGATGAGTTTCATACCCTAATCATAAAAGGGCAATGGTCACTTGTGCAGATAAGACACCACTCGTGCATAGTTAGTGTTATCTTCACATTAAATCGGACCACTACCCATCAAGAAAAGCAACATATTTCCAAAATGGATTCCAACTTATCACGTCCGGGGTCTGTTGAGCTCTGAAACATTCCGAGTACTTCCGAGTGGGCATGTCCAACTTAATGGGGGATCTCTACTACTAAATAGAAAAATCAAAGGATTTTAATAATGGCAAGTATGCTGAGTTGATTATTAGGTAAACTGACCCATGACACTAGTATGGATATTATCTAATGTAACTAACATTTGACTAATATACCCTGCTGTAGTTCAAGATAGATGTTTATGTCAATAATGGACCTGCTACACCTGTCTGTTGATCAAATACTGGTGGAATATTAAGACTATGCAGCTATTCAAGAATATATGGTATGTTTAGCATGTTTAGATCACACATAAATATCAAAACAGCTGAACTTAAAAAAAACATGTTCTTGTTGTCGTGCATGCGTGGGATCCCCAGTCAGGGGCAGAGTACGCGCTAAGCTTTTGACAAATGAAATTCAGTGGAGTGTTGCGTAGGTTAGGATACCAACCACACTCCCACTTAACAGACGTTGAATTATAGACTTCGTACAAAGTACTATATCAAAGGTATGAATATCACTGATCAGCGATCATGAAACCAGTGTTTTTATAAGGTGACCCAAAATTGGAACAAAAATTTGGCACTAAATGTGAATTTTCTTCACACCATATACAGCTTTTCCCTGGTTAAGTGACTGACACTAAACATTTTCTGCTAATGGGAACAGATCCATTACGTCAGACATTCAAAAGAAACTGTGTAAAAAAAGGTGGATACAGCCTAATACTGCATCGCGTGATTACACTATTATTAATGAAATATAGAAATCAAATGGAATTCATAACTTTATTCTTTATAATTGTATATAATTTCCACTTCAAATTTACTTTTTACACGGAAATTTGAGTTCAGAGGCACAATACTTGCTGGTAACATAGGTACATGTTTAGAGAAAATCTTGCAGATTAAAACAACCAGTTACAAAGACAAGTGCCTATCAAAAAAGTGCGACAAATACAAAAATAATATGCGCCATTGCAACATAATATGTCTTGTCAAATATAGCAGATACGTTTGTATAATATAATTTGCTTAAATAATATATTACAACCTCTGCTGATAAAATCAATCACTACAGTATATTTAATTTAATTTCCTACTGCATTTGAAATACGTTACGATGTATTTGGCCACTTATATAAAACTTATGCATATTACCTGTAAAACAAGACATCAACATTTATTCTATCATTGTGTAATGTCACTATTTAGACAAGCTTTGATGATAGAACTTAATATTAGACTTCACAAAAATAACTCATAAGTAGTACGTAAACAAATTATGCTTAATTACAATACAAAACAATTAGAGCATAAATATCAAAGCATGTGAACATCACAAGGAGCATTTTACACTTGAATGGCACTTAATACTGCAGAAACATTGTATATAATTACAATAATGCTACTGTTCTATTCAGTATAATTGCCTAAATTCAACACAACATAATACAAGGATGTTATGAAATGGTACACGTTTACATCACAGGTTAAAATTGCACCAATGATATTGTGTCCACTTACAAATACAAATGCGATCTTACCCTGATCTATAGTCAACGATGTCACACTTTTGATTTTGTGATTACCCTCAGTTGATGATATTTAAAATATCTTTCAATATAATGAAACACATTCACCGAGTCAATATTCACTTTTAAAATTATAAAATATCTAATAATGGCACTTTGAGCTTACTACTTAAATACATTTGATAAACCAAATTCACAGAAATACAATTCATAAAATAAGACAATGAACTGAAGTCTAAAAAGTGCAATAACAAGTTAAAATATACACTTTGCATATCAATTGGCACTAAAATAATTCCTGTAATTGATTGGTTACCTCAAAATTATAAGTATCCATCAGATATAAATTTCATTTACATTTGTAAAATGCAATCAAGACTATTTCAACACAATGTTGAAAAAGATAAATTCCAGATAAAATCAGATCTAGATATTCAATACTGAGATTCAAAATTATTCATTGGATCAAAACTTCCACTTTTAATCATTATAGAATGAGAGATTCATAGAAATCTTTACATGTTATTTTCTGCAAAAAATGGTTTAAAAATACCATGTTTCTTGCTAGCTGCGAGCTTGATTTTTCCGATATTTCTTGTTTTTGAGTCTTAGAAAACTGAAATATGTTCAAGGATTTAAAAAGCAAAAACTAAATTTAAAAAAAGATACTAAATACTAAAGAAATTTTTCCTATTTTAACTTTCAATAATCATTTCTTTTTAAAACATATGCAAAATAAAAATCAGTTTGCTTATCTCTGTAAATCATGAAAACAATATTCATGAAACTCATTTCATAAATAAGCTTATAAACAAAAACATCATACAACATGTCCCTTTTTCTACCACTTAATACAGTGACTACTTTTATATCAGAACTATTTTTGTTATAGAAATTTTGGATAGATTTTCAATACAAATATGGCCATGTTTAAATAATAGGAGCAAATATATCCTTCATTTGTAAATTCCCAAATATTACTGCATGTCTGAAACAACTCCTTAATAATTTGTTCTTGTATTCATTGTAGTAGGTACCATATTTTTTTGCACATTTATCTTCATCGCGGATACTTCTGTGCGACAGCAGAATGCACAGAAAAAGGAAGTAGAAATCTGAAATTAAATCATGCTCAACTATATTAGTAGAATTTGTATATGTATAGATGGTATAGTGATATCAAGAAGATTGATGTTAATCATAGTGGTTTAGTATGCAACCATCCCTCCCATGTAGTGATATGGGGCAAAGTGATATCATTCATAAGTTTATATACCATCCCTATACAAGATTTGTATGGGGACATACTTGTATATAATTTGAAAAAAATATAATAAAACTTAAAAAGGAATATACATGCTTTTAAAAAATGGACGAAATATGATAGAGTAAATGAAAAAAAGATAACTACAATTTTTTTTACAAAGGTCAACCATGTCCATATCTTATCAATGATATAATCATAACACAATGCAAACTGTAATAAGTACTTTATGTTGCACAGTGGTTTCTGTAGACACCCACGCCACAGTACAAATTTCTCTTCCATTAACTCACAGCAAAAGAAGTATTATACTGTATTCGACCATTCAAGGGTTGAACAATGGTCAATTTAGAGAGTGAGTAATGACAGGACTCGACTCGCAATCGAGTACTCGATTACTCGTCCCGCCCCTAGCTTTTAGATGAATGTGCAGTTTAACCGGAATTTAAATGGTCTATTTGTATGTGGGCCTTTTCTATGCCGTTGGGCCTTTGAAGTGATGTACATGGTGTGTACATACATGGCAGGATGTGTGTGAAGAGAGCAGGTACACTCCAGCAGAAGGCAAGGGCAAGCTCAGGGATGTAATGGAAGTGGCGTGCCACGCCCCAGTAACCTGACACCAGCAGCAGAGACTCGTGCACCGAACCTGAAAACAAGCGTAATTTCAATATAACAAATTGAATTAGTACGGCAATGTGAAGGCAGTATGGAAACTGAATCATAAATATAAATTACACAATTAAAATTACCATACGTCATGAACAATTGTAAAAAAGTATATTTGAATTTGAACTTTATAGTTGATATACATTCAATGTGAATGTAGTCTTCAATGTAGGCTACAAAAGAACAAATCACACATACATCTCCATTTTTGGGACTAAACATATGCCTGCAATGATATTATCAAATAAGAAGAAATTTTATTTAATTCACCTATAATATTCCTTATTGCAGTCAAAGCTTTACCATATTAACCAGGTTGTACTGTATTAAAATGTGAGCAACATATGATGCCCAGTTCAATATTGAATTGGAAATTACCTATTCATCTATTACTGGAATAACATTTACCATTGTAACATATTTTAAATTTGGTTGTACATTCTGCACATCATATATTAAGTGGGAAAATATGATCCAAATTGGTTATCAAACATTTGAATTATCATTACATTATCTTGTTTTTACTCCAGCAATTGGCTTTAATGTTTGATCAGTTAGCAACATCCCTCTATTTGTTTTGAGCATTTTCAAATGTATTTAACATTTAATCATGCATTTAGTCATTTTTTGTTATACAATGGACCTACCATTGTTGATTTGGTACTTGGCTCGGATCACCTCTGGTTTTCTTCCCCAGATCTTCGTTGCTCCATTGGTCTTACGGACATCTTGTTTCTGTTGTAGAAATAAGACGGCAATTATACAGGCTCTAGTTTTAGTGTACTGGTAGGTATTAGCGTATCAATAGTTTCTATATTTTGAGCATTGCTTCCCACTATCTTATGGCTTAAATATGATAAGAAATATAATAATATGAAATTTAAGTTCCACAAATTTAGAATGAATGGTCAAATATGTGCCTCACTCAGGGTTTGACATAAGTGGTAGACCTGTAGCCCTGTACTACTTGAAAACTGGCTGGTCTACCAGCTTTTTGCAAGTAGGTAGAGCTGCGGTCTACCTGGTTCTTGGAAGGTGTATTATGCACAAATTTGTTTGCTTTTTTCAATAAAGTACTCTTCAACTTGTCTAACCATCATTTGAATCATCATGCTTATTTTAATAACAAACGCAGAGAATTATGTCATTATTTACTGTCAGTGCAATTATTTTTATCGAATTATGCACTTCCTTTTAATGGCACTCATCTGAATGCCAGGTTACCTGATTTTGAGTCGGGCTACCTGATTTTTAAACTTGGTAGACCTGATGTCTACTGCCATACCAGTCCTTATGTCAAACCATGCTCATTGAGTATTCATATAGGAGCTCATATTGTTAAAGAGCTGGGCGCTGGTACCTGTTTGTCGGCAAGGTAGTTGACAATGATGGAGGCGACACCGAGTGTGAAGATGAGGAGGCTGAGTCCAGGGCCCAGCACCACCGGATGGCGAACCAGGAAGTAACTCACACTCGCGTACATGCCTGCAACAACACAGTGGTCATGGGGGCTCAAGACAGAGTATCCTTCGTTCCAAAGTAACTGTTATTACTTGAATTAAAAATTTGATATTTCTTTACTTCAATTTGATCACTTTCTTGTAAAAGTAAGTGTGCTTTTTTTACAGTTTGTCATGCTCTAGCGACTTTACATCTACTCCAGGTCATTGGCATCCTTATCATACTATATCTTTCTCAACTCCCTGGGGAGCATACAGCACATCACAACCGTAGCGCAGACGTGCTTATCACTCACATTAGCGTTCATTCGTCAGAACTGAACCTATTTAATTAACATGTAGCTAACATAAAGCAGTGTGCAACCTGTTTGAGGTAAGTTTGCTCAACACCCACGATCAGACCCAACCGGGAATCGAACCAACAACCTTCTAGTCACGAGCCCAACTCCCTATCCATTTGGCCACAGAAGACAAACATATTGGTGTTCAAAGGTTGTCAGGGTTAACATTGTATTTTCTTGCTGACTATCATTACTCCATAAGTCAGATCTACATACGAACAAACGATACACACAACAGGTGTTGATAAAAGATTTTCTTGTCTAGGTCTCGCTAGTTGGATGAAAAAATGTAGAACCCAGTTGGATTTTGCAAAGTGATATAAATCTATTTCTGAAGAGGTTGTACCCTTCAATACATCTGCTGCTGAGCAAAAAGCCACCCATGATCTACTCACCTGGGATGAAGGCGAGACATCCCCAGCAGATGCAGAAGCCAGCACGGTCCATCATGATGTCAATGGTTCCCATGTAGCCACTCTCCCACCAGAAGAACTTGGTGAAGTAGATCTGAAAGCAGCAAAGCATCGCCATTATACACTGAGAGCAGACTGTCTGAAGACGTCTTTCACATAAATTGAAGAGGCCTTTTGGATAAGAAACAAACTCTTTTACTTCAGAAAACCTTAAAAAGTATTTTTCTACACTATTTGGGCCTTCAAGTTCTACTGAAACAATACATATTAAAATGTTTCCGTTAGCCTTTCACATATATGTAGTCCTTATTGTTTATTGCAGGATACATACTAATATTGTAGTATCAGTCTCATGATACATCGTAGTTACCAAGAAGCTGCCATATATTATCTGCACTTGCTCTTCAGCTATAAATTGTCAAAATGATTGTCCTGGTAGTTTTGTATTAATACCATTTTAAAAACATTACTAACTAACATGACTAACTTACCATTTGGAGCGCAGCGGAGACCCAGATGGAGTCAACAAATCCGTGGAGCTCGTAGGACTTAAGGGAGAAGATGAGGACGAGCAGTGGCCAGACAGTCATGCCAAACCTGGGGGAGGAAAAGCCACATAATGAACAGTTGGACACTTCACAAACAGGCTTGTTTAGGTACATTGTGCATTAGCTTTCACTCACCAGATCTGAATCTATAGTTAATGTGTAATTGTTCGTACCAAATTGTATTTACATGAAGATATGTCAGTAGGATTTGATGGCATTGAGGACTGGCAAAGGCTGCACTTGTGCAACGTGATATAGACAAAACCCGGTGAGTTTGTAACATGAGTTATCATTCAATGCGTTCTTGGGGCGTATCTGCCATGATATGCCACAAGAACGAATCATGATACATGTAAAATAATGCATGTGACGTCACAACCGTTTTGTACCGGTATTTATCATTCTTTTCTAAACAATCACAACACTGTTTTAAAATAATCTGGCTTCAGAAACCTAATAAATAGCCTTGTGTTCACAAATTGTCGTCATAAAACTTTCCATTTCATACAGGCATATAAAGTAGAACATGGAGTCATGGATTGAATTACGTGAAGCAATAACAGGGTTCGCATAAGTGAAACATAACCTATTTACTGTGGCCCGCACGACGTTATGATCTGTATATATATTGCACATACATCATGACCTCTTTTTTTAAAGCAATGAAAGATCATGATTTTGTAAACAAGGGTGAATATTATGGTGTTCGAAATTTTTGTTTGGGTTTGGCGTATATAAACTTAACAATTCTTAATTTAGAGTGTGTACCAAGACAAACATTGAATATAACAAAATAGGTACAATTTAAAAAAAAACTTGATCTGTACAAACTTTGCTGATACTGTGACAAATAAATTTGAATGGTACATTTTGAAAGTGGGTTAAAAATGTTAAAAAGTAGTCCGGGTGAGTACAAGCATGATAATCATAGTATAACCCCTGTTCGAACAAAGGTAATAACCCTCTCTGTGTTATACATCGGATAATTCTGTATCATGATAACCAATGAAATTACATGAAAAGAATGATAAAGGATTTTACAAGATCTGATCTTCAATTTTGTACAAATGTTACTCCAGTGTAATGTGACAGTAATGAAACAGGAATGAAAACAGAACCTGAAGCATCTACCAAACTTGGTTCCTAGGAACACTATTAAGATGACATCTGAAATGCAAGTATATAAATGAGACTTCAAGTTGACTCTACATAGGATTAACTGAAGCCTCAGGCACCTGTCATGCTAATTTTGGTCACTTCTTGCCAAGAACAAATTGCTGAATTTGGTGCCTAATTAACTACTAGGCTGTTAAACAGAAAAGTAAAGAATAATGTAGTAGTATTATTAGCTTGTAGAATTTTTATGAAACTAGGAAAAATGTCTAAAATAGAATACACTGCTATTATCTTCAGTGCTTAGATTATTAACTTTGTGATCTACAATAGGGTTGATACTTTATACTGTATACATTTAGCCTTAAATACCATTTTAAATATTTGACCTAGCCAATCAAACCAGAAAACTCCATGGTACAATATTATCAAGAAATATATATATAATATATGCTTATTATTAAACAATTAAAATATATAATTTATATAGTGGGTTAAATATATGAATATATATATATAAAACATATATATATATATATGAAACAATGTTATATATATATATATATATATATATATATATATATATATATATATATATATATATATATATATATATATATATATATATATATATATATATATATATATATATATATATATATATATATATATATATATATATATATACCAAACTTATATATATATATATATATATATATATATATATAGACTTCAAGTTGACTCTTTATGACCTATTAGTTGCAAGGTATATTGGTATGTTCAATACTGATTATTGAAATATTATTGATTGATAGATTTGACCATAGGAAAATGAGAATAGAGTTAGACAATTTGACCACGTATACAGTAATATGAATTTCTAGGTCTTGATTTATCAAAGATTGTGGGTCAGCGTTGATATAGGGCTGATATTCGGGAACAACATCACTTCCTATGTCAGCTAACACTGGATAACAAGTACAGGCACGTTACACACCTTAAGAGTGGTCGACAAAATGAACACCGTAGTCATGAAAACATTTTTAAATATTTGGAAAGGTGGTCTGGGGGCATGCACCCCCAGGAAAAAAATAGAATTTACAACACAAATGATGCAATTTGAGAGCTATTTTTCTAAAACAAATTACTTTTCTATGACCACTCCCACATGGGCGATAATGGAGGCATCGTATTGCCATATTTATTAGTGATAAATAATACTACCTGTGTATCAAATTAAAGTCCATTTATATGCCTTCAAATTCACCAATGTATTATGTTAGAAATTGTTGAGCCCTAAACACGAACATATTTGAACTTTAACAGTTAATAACTATGATTTAGTTTTTGTTCTATATATGAAATAATATATAACTTGTCCAACATTCCGTGCATATTCCAAAATAAAGATCATGTGGTATGTTCAAAGGAAGCATTTATTGAAATATTATTGATTGATAGATTTGACCATAGGAAAATGAGAATAGAGTTAGACAATTTGACCACGTATACAGTAATATGAATTTCTAGGTCTTGATTTATCAAAGATTGTGGGTCCACAGATTAGTTGATATAGGGCTGATGTTCGGGAACAAATTCTTGAAAAATAGTTCCTCATGTCAGCTAACAATGGATAACAAGTATATTGATTTGTTATCAAATTCATCTTTCAAACATCAAACAATCACATTACCTGCATTACTGTATCTCATTCAAGTGCAAATGGATACAGCACATAGACCATACTATTACTGCCCTACATGTATTTAGGGCAGTATGGTCCTTCAAAAACATTCTCCGCTCCCCCACCAATAACCTCCCAATGAATCCTATGGTCATAGCTGCATAGTTGTTATCTTTACTTGCGAAAAATTGAAAATTTTGCAGTTTACCACTTTGAAGTATTGAACATTATACTAACTATGCAGTACAAGTGATGATCGAATGAAGAACATGAACAAACCTGCAGTTGGTGAAAACCTTGATGTCCACACCGAGGATACGGGGGTAAAGCTCTGTACCCCAGAAGTAGTCAAAGAGTGGGTTTCCATTGGAGCCATGGTCTGAGGTGGATGGGAAGTACAGGCCCTTGAAGTACAGGTAGATGCACAGCAGGTGGCTGTACAGGGTCAGGGTGCCCAGGATCTGACCTGTAGGAAAGGAAAGGGTGCAATACATGTAATTCACTAATACCTTCTAATAAGCTTTGACCTTAGTGTGCTATATTACTATGCATAACTTTGCATGGGCGTATATGAGGGGGAAAAAACCTATTGGCATTATCATATACTAGTATATGTGGGAAATGGGTAATCATAATAGGGTAAAGTATTGTTTAATGGCTTTAAAAATTTATCTTTTTCATGTTAGTCTATGTTCACGACTGCAAAAGCAATACGCAAATGAACTGTTAAAGTCTAATGGAGCAAAAAAAAGCATAAGCACCAGCATGGCTAGCATTTGAGCGGCCAAACCTGAAGTTGATAATTCGATCTGATGTCAGAGGCCATCAGTGGCCTGTTATATAAGAATAGGACATACTCACCAAAGTGGTCATAGACGATGGTTGGTGTGAGGTTGTACTGGTAGAGGCCATATGTGAGGGCAACAAATGCTAACATGGTCACAACAAAGCAGTAAAACCCATTGTCCCTGTGAAATATAGATTGTAAACAGTACAGTCTATTGGTAAACTGCTGGGATGAAATTATAGCGTTATATGGCAGGCCAGACAGATAGCGCCTTATTATACATTGAAATTGAATCACATAGTGAACCAAAAGCAATACTTGAAGTGAAGACTGTTTTTCTTTATCCTCTTTATTTCTAAAAACTTTACTAAGCTGTAGTTGTAAACAACTGTTGAAACGGAATTTCAGAGACAAGGTAAAGTTATTTTGGAAGATCGGATTCGAACTCACGGCCTCCCGTCCATGATTC
>CM032664.1:11326075-11379428 GCA_019095985.1 Streblospio benedicti | reverse complement strand
GATTTGAACTCAGGGAACCCGTCCATGATTCAGGCAAGGTCCACTAATAGACACAGTAATGCCTACTTTATTTAGCACCTGCATCAACTGTCTGCCTTGTTACTATATCTAGGCTGTAGCCTTTATCTAGCCTAGGTCACTATGTGCGTCGAGTACGTGGTAATCTTGGCAGGATGCATTGTGCATGCTGTGTGTCTATGTCTCTGAAACTTGCTCTCTATTACGTCGAGTGTGCGCTACCTGACGGAGAACCACGTGCCCTGTATTCACTTTCTTTACACTGTATGTAAGGAAGACACCCCAAATCTGGACTGTTGAAATTCCATTGTAAGTTCATATTCGTTTCAAAGGCCACCAGCTAAATATACAAAATGTACAGTTTTTCAACCTACTGACATTTAGATGATCATAAACTGTATATTGCAGACACTCCACGTAAACACAGGGTTTTGATTTAATAGAAACACCAATTAAGACCACCCCTATAATGAGACCACCCTCTAATAAAACCATTTATGAAGATCCCAAACCTCCTTGAAGATACCACTATTATATATTGAAACCATATGCTGTCAGCCGAAGAGTGTCTAATATTAGCATAGGTCCAGGTCATGCTATTTCAAAATAAGACGAGACACTCACTTATACTTGGGCACATTGCCATTTGGTGTAATGGGTCCATAGGTGGTTGGTCCAGGCAGTCCCACCATGAGCACCAGGGCCCATAGCATGTAGCCCAAGATGATGGAGGCAGCCAGTGGGGAGGACCACTCCACCTATAACAAGTGCATTCATGTAAAGGGTTACGTTTCCACATGCAAATCCAAGTTTTCAGAGTAAGAAATAAGAGGTGGACAGGGGCTTGGCTAGTAACGATTGTAAAAAGTACATAAGGTATGTTAAGTTTTTCATCTTAAAGTTGAACTTGATGGTAATAATCTGAATATCAACATTTATTTATGTATAAAAGTTATTCTATGTACTATGTACGTGGCAGTAGGTCTCATTTCATTTCATGTATAGTCTTTTCCTACCACATTAGTTTTCTAACATATAATATGTAAAATTTTAAAATTCATTTATTTCACAAAAGATTTAATCTCTTTAGAGACCTTTTCAATTTCTTATAAATTTACTTATTTGTACACTATTCCTTCAAAAATAAAAATCCAAATGATATTGATTCATAATAAGAACAAAACAATACTTCTAAGGCTAAAGTACACACTGTCTAAATTATACTCACTGAGTCTCAGCATTAACAATGCTTTGTGATTCTTGTTATGCATTGTTAATGCTGAGTATAATTTAGACAGTGTGTACTTTAGTCTTAGAAGTATTGTTTTGTTTTTATTATGAATCAATATCATTTTTATTTTTATTTTTGAAGGAATAGTGTACATATAGTAAATTTATAAGAAATTGAAAAGGTCTCTAAAGAGATGAAAAGCTTTTGTGAAATAAATAAATTTTAAAATTTTACATATTATATGTCAGAAAACTAATGTGGTAGGAAAAGACTATACATGAAATGAAATAACATTTATTTAATTTAACGTTCGTTCTACTATTGGTAAGTTTGTGTCTTCAACTGAGTCTACGGAACATTGACAAGATATATTTATAGACATATATTTAAAAGTTGTACTATGTGGACAAAACACGTTTACAGGACTTCATTGAAGCATGTTTTATGCATTTTGAAAGTTCCATTAATTCACACAGCCTCATACAGGGCTAATAGAGAATTTAAATATCGCTATGAAAGGCCATCTGTAAAGACAGTCAAAACACGTGTAGGCGAGAAATGTCAACAGAATGATTTTCATCAGACATAACTTCATGATACATGTATGAGAAGTTGCATATCTCTGCATTGTTAAATGTTATATCAGTCGTTAGATACCTATGCTATTTCTGGTGAAAATCGTTCGTTTATATAATATTCATGTCACTGTGTGTTTTGAGTTTACAAACAAAATAAGTAAACAAGACTTTTAGAAGAGGTTTGGAAGTATAGTACATATCACACAAGAAAATGACTAAATCTTAATTTATCAACATATAAAACCGAAACAGTATCTTTCATAGATACCAGTTATTTTCTATTTTCTATTTTTATGACTGAGCATCATCTTTAACATAAAAGCAGACCATAAAAATATAAGGAGGATTCTGAGTGCTAACAAAAAGTTTCCAAAAATGCCAAACTTGTACAGCATATTGATATTAAAGTTTATCATGTCATGTATGTAAATACCTGATTAAAAACATTCATTTTACCATATAGACTGATATAAATGCAGCAAGCTGTGAAGTAGCCAAGAGCTATGTCTATATGGCTGAACAATAGATGGGCTACTGAATGACACATCCAATAATGGCTGTCCAATGTCTGGGCAAACATGGGTTCACTAACTTAGTAAGGTATTCTAAGAACTACACTTTTAATGCAATCTTTTTGTATGGTTGAATGAGATTCTTTGTTTTCAATGTACAACAAAATAGTGATTTTTCTCTTGAATACAATCAAGAGCCATTCTTATAACAAAAAAAAGGAAAAGTTTAATTAGAACTCCATGAGCTTGTTTTTAAAAAAAACATGATGCACACACTTCATAATCACTTGATGATTGTCCAACGCCATCAAATATCATGACGACATATAATGAAAATCTTCGTCAGCGGATCATTTCTAATTTTCTGATTTTTATAATTATGCCATTTACAATGTAATAGGTAGATACTGGGACCCATAAAATGAAAATAAACAAGTTAGGAGTTCTGACGGTGCATGTGAATAATGGAGGTGTAGAGCACTTTTTTTCCAAAGTGATACCAATTTCAACTTAAGATGAACTTTTTTAAAACCAACTCGTAAAATGAAAATCGATCACCACGCGATCTGAAAGCATTTAACGGATTTAGATCGAGTTGATATCTGAAAACACTACTTTTATAAACTTGCTATTTTTCCTCATTTAATATTTGTCACATTATAACCACATCTCAAATACAAACGCCCTGTCGTAAACAAGAATGGAACCCATGATTTATGGTTGGTGCTATGAAGAGATTTTAAAGCAGAATGTCAAAATTGAAGAAAAACTAAAAGGATAAAGATGAATAAGCACCAACCCAAATCTGCAGATATTGTAATCAACATGATCCACACTTTCAAGAATTGAAAGGATTGACATGATGAGAGAAGTTTTTCTATCCTACAAGTGTGTTATGTACATGGATTTGAGTCATGGCAGAGACTATGAGACGTACAACTATTACAAAACTAATTACCAAATATCTACTGTATATTGTAACTTCCAAAGATGTCTACAATGCACTGACCTGTCCGAAGATGCTCATGATGCCATTGAGCACTCCATCCTGGGTGAGCTGCTCAATGAGCGTGCTGACAGAGCCATCACAACGCTCCACGGTATACCTGAAACATGCAAACACTCATGAAAGTGTCCATGCCAGTGTAAACACAAACTTTCAAACCATTAGATTATTGAAATATAAACAAAATATACCCGGTATACTTGAGTGAGGTTCTATATGAAAGGAGTCTTAACATGAAATAGGTCGGATTCTGTGATGGCTATTCTATGTATTATGGGCCTATGCTTGTGTAGATGCCCAACATTAGGTGTTTAGCCACTGAAACTGCAAGGGTGAACTTCCAACACATCAACTATCAAAATCATGTTAAGTCACTGGAAGTTGGTTAACGGATTAAGAACTGATTAAGAAGGACAACTAATATTTGATGTACTTAGAGACCAGCGGTAATAGAGTAACTATGCTACATGCAACAAGTCAATCATTGGATGCATATCATCCTGGATGCTATTTAGGTTGATGACCTGGATTTTTCAGGTCAAGTATGAGCACTCAGTGAATACATAAGATAAGTGTCAGTGTGGTTAAGTAAACTATAAAAACAATATATAAGTATAATGACAAGATGAACATTAGCTTAAGTAGAACTGGAAGGGAGTAAAACAATGAAATTAGACTGGATATTGTATACAATAGGTACAGCTATTTAATAAATTCGACCTATCAAAGTTCAAGATAAACGAGTCGTTTAACTGTATTTTATACTTTCAAGC
The DNA here is from genome assembly GCA_019095985.1 of Streblospio benedicti. Lineage (NCBI taxonomy): Eukaryota > Metazoa > Annelida > Polychaeta > Spionida > Spionidae > Streblospio > Streblospio benedicti. The sequence goes on along the minus strand of CM032664.1, from coordinate 11,375,310 downwards.
ATTTCTTACCAGAGAAGCACATTGAAGGTGGGAGTGCCCACCATGAGGAGGATGGGCACTAGGGTGTAGTGCATGAACCGCCAGGCCAGCCCGCCCTCATAGTGGTCCAGCTCATGGGTTTTTACCACCTAAAAGCAATGCCAGTAGAAATAGGTCTATCAATAACATACATTGCAATTTGCCAAAGCCTGATGCAGGATTGATGTCTCCTGAAACAGGATCTAACCATGACATCAACTCTGAACATGCTACAGTTCTTAATTTCAATTTGGTTAAAATCTTAATCATTTTCAGATGTCCACAGTTAAGGCTTATTTGGCAAAAAAAACAAAATCATTCACCATAACAAAGGAAATTTATACAAGGCAGAAACCACACCGCAATTGGTTATATATACATTTGATGGATGTTACCTAAAAGCACACAACTAAAATATAAACTATCAATAGTATTTTACAGCTTGATCATATGGCTATGAAGCATAATGAAGGTCAGGCTTCCTTTCATTCCAATGATTCCACGCCATGGTGTGGTAAAAGCAATTTGGCATACAAGTTTATTAAAGTAGGCTATCAATATAGGAAAATTCTTCTCAATTTATTGTTTATAAAATCAGTAAATGAAGAGCCATTGGACAAAAAAGGGCAAAGATCATAGTTTTTTATATAAAGTATTTCACAATAGTCATAATACAACTAGCAATCTAATAGAATTTCAGGCACTGGGAAAATTGCATCAATTAACACATATACAAATACATATTTAGTTATTCATATATATACATAAAATCATTTAATTATGCAATAATTAAAAAAAAAAGTGAATTCAAACCTCAAGTAAATTATTGGTAAAGTTTAAGTAAGAAATGATTCTGAAAATACTAACTTCTTTTTTAAATTACTAAATGAATTCAAAATGTCACCACTCAATTCTCAAGAAAACCCTAGGTGAAAATATTGCCACATGCCCATACAAATGGACCGGAATGTGGTCGTTTTGGATGTGATATTTCTGTAATTAAAGATGGTATATTTGGCTAGTTATGAATCAAAATTCATTCAGTGCACACTATTGTATAACATACTGAGGTAAAACGACATATTTGGAGCAGACTTTCTAATACAAGTTTACTGTGCTTTTTATCGTATCGTGTATCTAACAAAAAGAAATTACCAAACGAACATGTGAACATTCAACATTCGACGTATTTAAGCTTGTAAAATAAATATGTCACAATGGCACATACATACATGTACATGAATGCGTTTTTTTTTCATCGCGTAAACAGGAAATGGAAGCAAGGGTTTTCTTGAGAATATGAAAAAATAATTCAATTCTTCTTACCTTACTCAAACTGCCATTTTTGCCTGGAGACACATTGCCATTGCCATTTTTATGTTTATTCCCATTTTGTAATTTCCCATTAGGAGACCCTGGGGGAGAGGCAGACCTAGAAGAGTCTCCCGACCCATTGGCTTGTATATTTGACTGTCTCCTTGTCAAAACCATCCTGATAGTCCTATTACTATCAGCCTAAAAACAAAATTAAAAACAGCATAAGCTAACTGCTTCACAATAGCGTCCGTAATGAACTAACTCTTCTTTCAATGGTTACATTGGTATTGATAAAACTCGGCCTTATATACACCTTAATAGCTTGATTGACGAAGCGGCAAATACGAATGTATAAATTGATGCAATCTGTTTCAGTATGTTTAACAGTTAATTATTCCTACACAAAAATGCACATATTCTTATATTTGGCTCCATATTGACGCGACTTAACCAAAGATCACAATTCAAAGACAGTTTGTTTATGATCAAATACACGTTTTAAAACAAATCAATCATTTACTACACAAAAAATAAAGTTCAAATCTGTATTCAAACCTGACATTTGAATCATCCATGGGAGTCTTAAGAAATTTATCTATGAATTGATTATCATGTATGAATCATTGCCTTAAATCAAGAGCCCTGGAGCATTTCTTGAGAATTAAAAGTCTGAAGACAATCTTTTCAACAGCTTCAAATGTTAATATCGGTAAAGTACATCATCTTCCATTATATTCTGTTGCCACATGTTTGCTATTCATACACGATGCTTGATAAACAGTGACTTTATTAATTAGTAACATATTCACAAATTTGGATTCAAAACTGGATTTTTATTCACCAGTCTATATCTAGAACTGACAGATAATCTAAAACTAAATGTCTCTACTTTCAAAAATACTGGATTTCTATTCACCAATCTAGAGCTAGAATAGCTGATCTAGAACTAATTTTCTCTACTTTAAAAAAAAGCCTTGAATAAAAAATGATTATAAGACCACCTGCAAGTTGCTGGCAACAATAAAGAAACCAATTCCTGAGACTTTTCAGGGTCAGGATTAGGTGGAAAAGTGTTACTCGTCAGCAGGACTAGTAACCCTCAAATATCTAGTAGTCTACTCGTCCTGCAAAAAATGTAGTCGTTCTCCTTGTACAAACTCTATATCTGTATGACAAATTATTCAGAATTGCTCCTCGTCAAAAGGACGAGTTTCTAATAATTAGCACTCGTCCTCCACTAGTTTTTACTAGTCAATATGAGTGGACGAGTGGCTAATCCTGACCCTGCTTTTTATCAACCAAATTAATCTTATATAAGTTACATACATGTAGCCAAGAAATAAGAGGTAGGTCAGAATCAATTCCTTTTTGGGCTAGATCTACTATACCTAGGCCATGTTTTCCTATATCTAGGACAGAATGTTGATAGATCTACAATATATTCACACATCAATTATAATTATTCTAACCTATGCTATCTATTGCAATCCATTCACTCTAACCATCAACACAGCGGCCCTCATTGTAAATATTGTTTTGACAGAACCAATGGAGCTATCTTACGTAAACGAACACTAACTAAAAATAGAACAAAGTAAAGTGACAGGGCACAGATTATTTCCACTAGGCACTACACTCAATTTTATTTGGATTTATACAGGGATTACATCTTCATAATAGTTACGCAAACTATTCTTGAAGTCCACCCCCAACTTTGGCTACAATTAAATAGTGCCATAGTATCTAATAAGTATTAAAAAGCACAAAATATCAAAAAGTTTACCTCTAGTAGGGTCTGCTGCTGTCAAACTGAGATGTAACCGGTCGTCCTTGAACTTGGCTGTAGTCCCAAAAATGAAATGTGTTACTATGGAAATTTATCTGGTTGCTGTTTGCGTTGTGACCCATCAATATACAAATTCTACTTTCGACTTCGTGCTTGAATTTGAACCCATCATGAACAGTTTACAACTGCAAATTAGTTTACTTTAAAATTTATATTTATTGCAATGACATTACCTATGGGGCCATAAAGTACACTACGCTGTAGTACGTGAAGTTAAAACCTAATGACGTACATAAGTAACGACTAACGTGTGCTTCCGTGGCCAGTGGATTGTGTGTTGCTGTTATAACCCGGAGTGTTAACCAGAAGGTCGTGTGTTTGATTCCTGATCTCGGTCTGGTTGTGGGCACGGTAGCAATTTAAAAGACAAAACTAGGAAATATATAGTGATTGTTCAAGCTCTCTGTAGAGGCTACTACAGAGTGTTGAACAATCAAAATATATTTCCTAGTTTTATCTCCCGTGGTTGTAGGTGTTGAGCAAACTCGATTATACCTTAATAGTTGTGCACATCTCCATGGCACCAAGTCAATGGGTTGAATGCGTGATTGTGTCAGTGTTTAGCATAGCGAGCTGAATTAAATCTACTGCCGCCGCATTTATAGACCCCTTTATAGATTTAGGCCCACGAAGGGTGCCCACTTGATTGTGAGATGAGATTGAAAGTGGTCAAAGTGGAGCTTAATATTCAGGTTTCATTTAGGGGCATATATATGGGCATTTAGGAGCATTTTGCCAAAATAATTTTAAAGCGCCCAATATGACGCAAAAGCCTCTATAATACAAACCCTTAGTAAATATTTTTAGGGGCCCCAAGATTTTGCCAGTTTATGCACACTAAACCAGAAGAAGCATGATGTATATATTTTCAAATAAAATTCAGCATTAAGTATTAAGGGCCCCAAGTTGGGCCTACATTAAAACTAGTAAACATCTCAAAGCCCCAAATAACAAGGGGCCCTTATAATGATGTCATGAGTCACAAGGCAGAATCCATCAATCAGTTGATGTTGGCCTTTAAATGGTTGAAGTTGAAGTTGAAGAAAAGTTCGCAAGTTTTGACAAAATGGTGTAACTCATGCAAAGGTCCCAAGCTAAATCAGGACGAGGGGCCTCACTAAAGCTTAATCAGGCACTGAGCTTTGGACCCTTCGACTTCGTGCAAAGGTTTTGTGCAGTTAATTAGCTCAGAATCTGTTCTACGGACTCGTTCTAGTCGTTCCAGGTATACAGGCCTGATTTAAATTAGGATTGTACACTAATCTGGCAATCTGGCACTGACACCCCCTCAGATTAGAGTTAACTATAATGTGTATGTAGGTACCACGAAGCGCAGGTAACATTGTATTAAGGGATTAGTTTGTGAATCCTACATCCTAATCTTTTCTGTACTTATTATTCAAATCACAAGTTGTAAAAATAATAATCATCATATATTGTGACACTGGTTTATGTACAGTGTAAAATCGATTTCCTTGGACCGAAGCATCTTCCCCCGAGGAAACAATTGATAGATGTTACCATGCTATGGGAAGATGGGACTGATGATGATGCAATGATAATGCATTTACAAACACAATGCCATACACATTACTAGTTTTATAAAAAGGCTAACCAACATGTAGGCACAGATACCATTGGAGCCAGGTCTCCGTTTATGCTTGATTTATGCTCTAATGTGCTGACAGCAAGTTCAGAACTACACATTTTCAATCATAACTATTAAATGGTAATGAATATCAAAATAAAAATTATAGGAATGAAACGCTATTTTTTTGCCAGATCTACATTGAAATTTTGATTATTCTGATTGGTTTACATAATAGTGAACACTTACATGAAAATGGCATTTTTCTAGTGTCTGTGAGAGACCGAGTCAGACATTTTGAACAAGTCAAAATTGGGGATTATGTAACAAGATTGGAACAGCAATGTTTATATTTTCTATTTGCATACACATGGGTAGTCACATAATTGGTTATATATAAATGTGTATGCAAATCAAAAATATACATGTAAACAAACTTGGCTGTTCAAATCATGGTGCCTAATCCCCAATTTTGACTTGTTCAAAATGTCTGTCTCACAGACACGGGAAAAATGCCATTTTCATGTAAGTGTTCACTATTATGTAAACCAATCAGAATAATCAAAATTGGGATATAGATCTGGCAAAAAAATAGCGTTTCATTCCTATAATTTTCATTTTGATATTCATTACCATTTTTGAGTTATGATTGAAAATATATAGTTCTGAACTTGCTGTGAGCACATTAGCATATGGAGGGTGTGTGTGGTATGTATGCTACTATGATTTTTAAAATCATAGTAGCATACATAATAATGTAAACACTATACCACACACAATACTACTATTATATAGAGGGTAACTCATGTGCACAGAGATCATACTAGGAGCCAGGGCATCCTTTATAGGCTTGATTTATGCTTTTATCACTTTATCACTTCACATTATTGAAATAAACTAACACAGTGCTATGTAATTACAATTTGAATATTTTCACCAATATTCCATATATGATAGTAGCATAAATGTGCGGAAGGGGGCGGGGGGAGGGGGTTATAAGGGATCATGATATCCCACATCCCTATTTTTTTGCCATTATTTCCCATATCCGGGATATAATTTTTTAAGCCTTTTTTCCCATATCCAACAAATGTTTTGGTGTTTTTCCCACATCCCACTTCCATGAAATCCCATATCCCTCTTTTTTTGGCGTTTTTTCACACCCCTACTTTTTGGCCTTTTTTGCTACATCCCACTTCCTTATAAACCCACCTCACAGCACCTTCCCATGGTGATGGGGCCCATGGATGGGGTCATTATTGTTGTTAATTTGTGTAGATTCTGCACTCAAGTTACTAGCAGTGCTCAGGTTAAATTGGCACTACCAAAACGTATTAACATTGACTTAAAAACTTTTTAGTTTTCTCCACTTATAATGCAAGATGTGCATGCTGCATTGGAGATAGATGTATGTTGATGTTCGAATGTTGCAATAACTTGAGCACTTCCAATAACTTAGGCATTACACTTTCAAATTGTCTGCAGCTTATTACTATATGATTTATATGTCTGATATTCACGTACATGTTTAAATGTAATTGATTGGTGATGAGATGATGCATATACATGAAATACCCTGCAAATGAAATCTATTGTTTGTATGGTGATATTCATTTCTAATGATTTAGGCAGTTGTTGTAATTTATATACATGGTGAGCATGTCAACCAGGACGTGAAACTCTTCATACATATTACAGTTTATTAGCAATAATGGTACATGCAGATTTGTAATCAATTACATTTTAGAATTAAATTGGTATACACATTACTAAAAACCTGTCTGTATTTCTTTAAGTATGTAAAATGAATGATTATACAAAATGATGTGAAGAAGATATTGCAGTTATATTAATTTGAACATGCAGCAAGCAAGATATATACTGTAAATCTCCTATTAACGGCCAGGCGGCTATTGGCATACTTCCATTGGAGGGGGAGGCATTTATTGGAGGTGGGCGTTTAATGGAGGTAGGCGGTTAATAACATACATATGACATTGCGTTCTTGTTTCAAACGATGTATGATTTTTAGGAGCTTTACATAATGAACCCTCCTGATAATGCGTTATGATATCAAAACACACTCTCATATTGATAATTAAATGTAGAAATTGACCACGAGATTGTCGTGTCAATCGCAAAATTGAGCATGCTGACGTCTGATTTACTCTCACTTCGTTCGGGTAAATCAGACGTCAGCAAGCTCTATTTTGCGATTGACACGACAATCGAGTGGTCAATCACCATTCTATCATGACTAAAATCCATTTTATTTTAAAATAAATCATATTATAACATTCTCATTGCGAGTCAATTTTGCCAAAAAAGAGCGCGCGGAGACCACTACCACGGCGCTAGTCTAAACTTTTGCTCTCCGCTACATGGGACACACTTGCGACGTCAGCGGCTGTATTGATAAAGTGAGGAGTTTAGACTAGCGCCGTAGTAGTGGTCTCTGCGCGCTCTGGAGCGTTAATTACATAACAGTCGATCGTATAATTTAGCACGCTGATTGACCAATCAGCGTGGGTTATTGGCGGTGATTTTTGCACGGAATGATAGAATGCTTTATTTAGAGGTAGAGGGGGCATTTATAAAAGGTAGGCCTTTAATAGAATACTTGCCAGTTCAGGGGGGTGTTTGATGGAGGTAGGCTGGTATTGGTGGTAGGCCATTATTAGAAGATTTACAGTACTTACAAGAAAAATCAATCATTACACCCTCTATAGCCACGATACATATAAAATCCATTTTTAAAGTGATTTGTTGAAGCATTCAGAGCAAAAAACCATGTTTAAGGTAGAAAAATGAAAATGTATCCTAAATTTTAGGACAAATTTAATTCTGAAAAGTGTCCTCTTCTACATTTGGTTTAGACTATCACTGGATTATAAGCACATTTTGTACTACATCTACTTTCATTTTTTACTACTTCCCAACAATTGATGTATTATGGGAAAATTGGCTAGTTCCAATATATTGCAAGGGATGTCATTGATATTCCCATCTTTTGCTGCTTGTGAGAAATCTTCATGATTGAAGAGTGGATGGCCTTTGGTTAGGGCTGCTACCATCAAAACACCACTCTCGGTGAGCCCACCTCTCAGCGAAAGAGTCTCAATTTTTTCTGAAAGTTCAAACTCTCTGAAATACTTATGCTTGGACATAAAATCTGGTGTTTTAACTGAGCTTTTGGCCTTTATTTGTATGACAGTATCCTTACAGACTTGCAGGATGATGTCCTTAGCTTTGAAGGCCACTCCAATATCAACCATCAAACTGAGCACCTTCTCTCCATCTGGGCCAACAAATTGGGCAACTCCATACTTAGGGGGTGGAGGAGGTGATTCTGGACTTTCTGTTGGTGATCTTGAGCGGGTTGAAAGGTGGGAGGAAGACCCACGAGAAGATAGCAGAGAGGGACTGTGTGCATATTTTGGAAGCATACTGAGGGAGGATAGAAGTGGTGCCTCGATAATGAGAATACCATCTGTCGTCAGAGACGATTTCATCTTCTTCATATCAATATGCTTTGGTTCAATTTTCCGTCTATACTCTTGCTCAATGGATGTGCCATCTGGATTTTGTTCCACTTTGATCGCTTTCACACACACTCTGCGTCCATCATTTGTTACTTGTACTGAATCTTCTTTGTAGTCAGAAACATCAAATCGTATCTTATACATGAATCCTGCATCTGGGTACTCTAAAATCATAGTCTTGAGCTTTTCTGGGTCTAAAACCTCAACACTACCTTTGCGTTTCAATACTAAACCATTATCAGGCATAGAATCTTTATCAAGACCATGATCAGCTGGATATAGTGATAGGAATTCCACTTTCATCTTTTCTACAGTTTTTTCCCATTCCTTTTTTTTCTTCTTTATCTTGTCCTGTAAACGCTTTTCCATGTCTTTAAGACGTTCATCTTGCCGAACATCAAATGTACAAGAGTCTAGCATCATTGGCACAATCCGCCCATCTTTACTAGCATCATTGGTAGCCATTTTAAAGTCTATGCTTTTTATATAATCCACACTTCAGCGATTGGCTATTTTGGATATCTACAATGAAATGAAAGTCATATGCAATAAACATGAATTGTTTGCTCTATTACACCATGTGAACTTGAATAATGATTGCCTGATACATTATATCTATTTGCATTGAGTATTATATAAGAATAACAAGTGTACGAGTTTTAAATATACATGTATTACCTTAAACATACGTACAACAGCCCACCAAAAATGAAATTTAATTGAAAGTTCAAACTAATGTGACTAATACATGAACAAGTAAAATGAATTTCATTTTTTTATTCAATAAAGTCTGATCTAGTAAACTCCGGGCTTTTATATGAATGTTTAGGGCATAGACAAGTGATAACAGACAGTGAATACAGTATTGTCTTTTATTCAATATTTAGCCATATCTAAAAGGCCAGGTGTTCTACACATTTAGAGGATTGACATATTCACAAACATAGAGAATAAAAACATGATATATATATTCAATTGAGCAATTAACATAATACAAAGCATCATAATTTTAAGTTACAATGCAGTGCATGTAAGATAAATGGTTTAGAATTTAAAATTGAAATAATACTTGTAGCTATTATCCAAGGTAAAACAAAGTAATGTGTATACCAATAAAATACCTCAGTAAAATATGTACGTGGTACCTAAGAGGTATTTTATGTGCACAGTATTGTAAACATAGTTTGTATTTATGTGGATAAAAAAAATCACTTAATAATTATATATTACAAAAACCAATTTATGAATAAATTGTTGCATTGCATACCTGCAGTTAAAGATAAAATATAAATATGTAAATATTATTGGTGAGTAATATTAATTGTAAATTGTAGTATACATTGTGTATATACAAAAAGTAGGTGATTGTTTATAAGGAACAATTGTTTTCAATAAAGCATTGCTTGAAGCTTCATATTCAAAAGCAACAATCAATAGAGTTAAAGTTAAATGCATTTTTCAACCAGCCGCATAGTCAAGCAATATTTAAAGCTGACAGTAATGCGTCAAACAGTATATATGAATTACAGTTTATTTATTTATCTAGGTTATCAATTTTGCCTCCATTGCCCAACACTTGGTGAATTATTGGAAACTCTGCAAGCTCTAAAATATTGCATGGGATGTTGTTTATATTGCCATGCGCGGCATGTTTGAATTCCTCCTTATTGAAAAGTGGATGACCTTTGCCCAGAGCAGCAACCAAAAGCTTTCCATTCTCAGTCAGTCCACCTCTAAGTGACAGAATCTCTATTTTCTCCCCTAATTCAAACTCTTTAAAGAATTTATGCTTTGACATGAAATTGGTTGTCTTGACCGACTTCTTTGCCTTTATCTGTATTACGTTATCTTTGCACACTTGTAGAATGATGTCATTTGCTTTGAATGCAGTGCCAATGTCTACCATGAGACTGAGAACCTTTTCGCCTTCTCCACCAATGAATTGAGCTATACCATACTTGTGTTGTTGTGGAGGGGGAGGACTCTCTGGCGTTCCAGATGGAGACTCAGACTTTGCTGATAATTGAGAGGTAGAATTTTGAGCATCAAGCTCAGAAGGACTCTCCTCAGCAATTTCATTATTTATTGGAGATGGGATTGGTGCCTCTAATATCAAAACACCATCCTGTGTGAGTGAGGAATTCAGCTTCTTTAGATTAACATTTTTCGGCTTATCTATTTTGCGTATGTATTCTCGTTCCTTGACAAGACCATCATCCTGCATTTCTTTTTTGATGGCCCTTACAAAAATTCTTCCACCATCATTAGTAACTTGCACAGATTCTCTTTCAAATGATGCAACATTGAATCGAATTTTGAAAATGTATCCAGGACCATCAGGATATTCAAGGAACAAGGTTTTCATTCTATCAAGATCAAGATACTCGAACTTCCTCGTCTTTTTCAAAATGCTGTCACTTGGTGGCTCTTGTTCCCAATCAAGATCGCTTGGATATAGATCTAGAAATTCATCTTTCATGATTTCTACAATATGTTCCCATTCTTCTCTCTTTCTATTTGCCTTGTCTTCAAAATTCTTTTCCATATCCTTTATCGTCTGATCTTGCTGATTTTCAAAGGTACCAGACTCCATAAATAAGGGTACATCACGCCCATGACCGTGGCTATTATTGTCATTGGAAGCCATAATTGACAAGCTTTATAAGCAGTTCTCAAGCACTTTTCATTCAACAATGCAAGGCTACTTATATGGTTTGTAGAAGTGTCTTGACTTTTCTAGAACAAAAAAGGAAAGTCAAAATTATAAAAGCTAAAGCTTGTGAGGGGAGGCGGGTTAACCATGTGTAACTTATCAATGATTGCAAGCTTGTCAAGCTAGTGATCTTTACAAAACTTCATATGGAATGAACATAATAACAAACAAGCTGCATAACATTTTATTATGGATAACAATGCAATGCAAGAAATACACTTCACTGGTATTTAACAAAAAATAATGTACCCAACATTAAAAAAACACAATGTGACACACAAAAAATCTCAGCAGGATGAAAATTCACCACAAAACCAACAAAAGATATACCAAAATATTCAAGATTTAATAATGCATTGGTTTTGAAATAAAAATACTACTGATCAAATACAGCACACAAGATGAATTCTAAGAACTTTTTTGATATCACCATTATAAACAAAAAACATGATAGTTTTCTTAATAAAAACAATCATGGTGCTTCAACTGTTTCACCGTGTTGGACAGTTTTGTGCATTGCTGATTCTGTAGATCAATCTTCAAACATTTATATTCATGTGATAATGGTTTAAATATAGTAAGACTGAGTAGACAATGTATTCTTTCTAATGCAATGCCTTCAAGCTAAAATATTTTTTTGACAGACAAAGTAGAGTATGCAAATTTTGTGGACCAAATCAATATATGTTATTACCTGGCTTGGCATGTTACTATTACTGCATAATCAACAATAGCTATATATATAATCCATCAAACAGCTCACTTTGCATATAATAAGTTTGCTCAGTATGCATTAGTGAAAATTATTACTTATTTGTAAAAATTCCTACTAAAGTGATTGCATTGTGCTATATGCTCTCAACATCGTTTTACAATACCCAACCTATAGAGATTTGTCTGACACCTTGAGTCAGTTGAAACACCATGATAGTGATCCTATTCGAAAAGCATGACTTCTTTTGATTTAAATTTTTAAAAAGAAATTATAGCACACATGATAGCATGAATTCAATTTTCAAATCCATTTTAGCAAGGCCTAGAAACAAGGAATTTGAATTTGCATTTTTACTTATCAGTTAAAAGATAGAAAAAATTGTATATTATTATGTAGAATAATTTAAAAAAAAATCACTATATATATCATAAAATGATGATATATCATCTGATCAAATTTGGCCAGGTTGACAAAATACATAAAAATACATAAAAATGGGTGGAAATAATGGTGAGGTACAAGTATTTGGTCAACATTCTATATGGAGCAAAGGCAACTGCATCATTGGCTTTGATATGATAAAATTATAGAGATAAAGTCATACACATATTAAATCTCTACAAAGTTCACTGATGGAGTTGCCTTTGATATGGAGAATAATGTACAAAATACACTTGCTGAAAAAAAAGACAAAATAGCTTAGGGATTGCTATTGGGACAATGGTAAATAAAATGAATTGTCTGACTGTTGCGTCAAAAATATTCCACAACATTGATTAATTCAAGTCAATTTCTGTTCATAAGTAGAATTTCATACATATAGACCACATCATTTTCAAATATACATGCACTTATATTGTATATCTGGAAAAGTGAACCCCAGCAATTGCCATGTGCTAGCCAGCGTGTGTGGATTTCATGATAATTTTCTATACTACTTCTCTTGTAATCTTAATAATCAAGTTTTGAGATTGTCAAAATTTAGGAGAGATAATCATAGTTATTGTGAATAGACTACAAAATGCTCACTTATCATTGCATGCTTTATAAACCATATTTTTTTTAGGATATAATGTGAACAACTAGTAAATGAGGCAAAATAATGCTGCAAGTTAACATTTCTTGATGATTTTCATTTCAATGTTCTATGCATGCACCACTGATGCTCGCCCCCCACCGCCTGCATCACAATGACATCACGTACAATGTATATCTATTTTGTTGTCATTCATTTATTTGGCACTGAATATTGAAAGAATAAAATAGTGCAGTAGAATTTTCAGCTACCAAATATTTGATTTTTTAATGAAAAATGAAAATACTGAAATTAGATAAAGAAGATTTTTAATTTCATTGCATAGCATAAACCAAATCATCACCAACAAAATATTTAGTCTTATTACTAAGTGTCGATTGTGTCATATTGATACAGTATTAGTTGCCACCCATGCTGGCATAGTCCATTTGTCACAATATTTTAGGTGAGCATTTGTATGTGACGAATGTTGGAATACCACAAACCATATTACATTTAAACATACAAAAATAGGTTAAGCTTGAAACAACACATTTCTGCACAAAAGGTACACTGTATAAATGTAACTACAAGTGACTACAATATAGAACAAAAATGAGTATTATGATTCAAGTATGTAAGGCATATGTCAAAAGATGAACCAAACCCACATTTCAACATCTCTTCACCAAAAGTTAATGATGGCATCATCAAACAAACAAAAACATGCTCACAGAAAAAAAGATTTGAGCAGTATTATAACGTAGTTTGATAGAATAAACGTCAAACTAGCACAGGAATAATTAACTATAATCACTTTCAGAGTCTAAATGTACAATAGCACAATCTTCACAATACAGTAGAACATTGTTATCCCCATTATGATTATCTCAAATTGTCTCAATGTTAGTTTATTTCGCTTCAACTTAATCTATAATATTTTGAATTTATATCAAATGGTTATTTTGAGTATTTGCTATCCCAGTTATTTTACTTTTTTCTAATGTGTGTTTCCCAGTTTGCTTGTGGATACAATTATATTCTTCTCTCTTTCTCTTTGCAATGGCAAGCAAGCTCCTACCACTATTCTGACACAGCTGAAGACAGTTTTTTTTTAACCCTAATAACTTCCTTTTGACTATGTCAAGTGGCCCTGAGAGGACTCGAACTCATGACCCCAAGGTTGTGAGACCAGAATGATACCATCATCCCAAGAAGCCCGCCTATCTTCAGCTATGTCAGAATAGTGACAGGAGCTTGCTTGCCAGAGAAAAGAGAGAGAGAGAGAGAGAAGAATATAGGCGTTTTACTGTCACCACTACAAATTAACGAAGTTCTACTGTATATATGTAATAATCTGATTCTTCAATTTGCTCTATAAGTTATTTAATCAATTTAAAAGTTTTATATTCTTGCAAATTGATTATTTTAAATGGTTGCTTAGCAAAAGGATATATTGTGTGATAAATCCTAGGAAGATAATTTAAAGGTTGTTACATGACACATAAAGGTATACAGTTTTTTTTTTCATTTTAAACAACCTATTTATTACAAATCACTTCAGACTTTGGTCGGTTGAGTTTGACAATGTTGAGCAAAATTAATTTCTTGTAGCATTTAATAAATGATATGAAGGAGCAATTGCATATTTCATAGAAAAGACAACATGAATGCTTTGAAGATAAAAAATTGGGCATTATTTTTCTAGCTTTTACAGGTGTTCAGAAGTAACTCGTTCTTTAGTTTTGAATAAATCTTTCTTTGGCTCTCTTCAAATTGACATTGTTTTAGTTGACACAAAACAAAGCATGTTAATATTCTTAGTGAAATTTCGCAGAGGTACACCAAGTATGGAATAACACTATACTAGTAGGTGCCCAAACATGACGTGCACATTTCACTCCATATGTTGCATAGTCTCTATGATAGATCTATGCATATCTATTTATGGTAGTTGTGTATACTGCACAATCATCACAAATCATTTGAAGCTGATAATGAGCAATCATGTTTTTAGAAGAGTTGCAATTTACAGTATAAACTTATCACAATTACAAACTCTAATATCACACGCTATTTTGATTTGTCAACTTTTCTATCACAATCTGATTAAATGCCTACTTTTTCTAGTATCTCTAATATAATGGTTAAATCTGAATCATCCCAGTTCAAGATAAGTTATTTATACCCTAACACTATGGTCATGCTCAATATATGTAAATAAGTTTTTGAAAGAATTGATATACTCAACAAGAAATTGGAGGTTATTTATTCATTTGCTTCTCTTTCCTCCGCTTCTTTTTTGGCCAAGTTTGCCCACGTTGCAGACTGCTTTGCTACATTAGTATGTGTTGGTGGAAATGAAGCACAATTCAAAGAGTTTGTTGGCAGTGTTCTCATCTTTGTTAAAAAATCAGTGACCTCTGGTGCAGGTGTCAGAAACTCTTCTTTGTTGAAACTCGGGTGGCCTTTACCCAATCCAGCCACCAGCAGTTTTCCACACTCTGATATTGCACCTCTTAGTGAAAGTGGTTCAATCTTCTCAGACAATGCAAACTCTTTGAAGTAGTGGTTTTTGGCTAATCTGTCTGATGTTTTCAGCTCATTGCTTCCCTTGATCTGTATGAAGTTGTCTTTGAGACAGAGTACAGTTACATCAGTCGGCTTGAAAGCTGTGCCTATTTCAAGGACCATATATAGGAGCCTTTTGCCATCTTCTCCAACAAATGTGGGAACTGCATTTCTGGGTAAAGCAGGCTGTTGCGAATGTGGACTATTTGATGGTGATCGTGACTTGGAAGAAGAAGCACATGAACTTCTTGAGCGACTGGATCTGATTGAGTGTGTTGGGCTATTAGTCAGTTTCTTACACAGATTCAATGACTGTGGTGGAAGTGATGCTTCCACTATCAGGATGCCATCTTGAGTGAGGAATGATTTCAATTTAGACCCATCAACATCATTGGGTTTCTCAATTTTCCTTACATACATGCATTTCTTCAGATTTCCGGAGTCATCTTCCTCATTTTTTATAGCTGTCACACAAATGCGATCTCCTTCACAAGTAACTTTCACTGAATCTCGCTCAAAAGCTGCAACATTATAGCGCAATTTATACCTTCTTCCAGAATCCGGATATTCCAAGAACATTGTTTTCATTTTCTTGGGATCAAGCACATCTGTACTTCCCCTACGCTTTATCACTAATGGGTCTTTCTTTTGTTGTATATTGGCAATTTCATCTGCAGGATATAGTGCCAGAAACTCTACTTTCATTTTCTCCACCTCCTTCAGCCATTCCTTTTTCTTCTTGCGGACCTCATCCAGCATACGTTTCTCCATATCCTTCAATTTTTGCTCCTGTCTTGCATCAAATGTAATACTGTCAATAACTAAAGGCACAAGTGCTTCCTCGACTGCGTTAGTTCCATTGGTAGCCATTTTCAAATTTTATCTCTATTTATTGTTTAAATCTTCTCAATCAGAATCAGTGTGATTACCTGTAAAATAATAAAATATGTGCCATAAAAGGCTTTGTGTTGTGCCTATTCAGAGATCGTCAATCAATGTAGTGTATTATGAAGAAATTAATGAAAAGACCATTAATGATTGCCCAGACATACTTGCACTTACCGAGAATGGAGAATAACCCCAAAAGATTTATGTTCATTCTTCTTAATTTGTGGTACAAACTTATGTAAGTTTGAATGAATAATTAAGAAGAAGTGAGTTTACTTTTGTAATCAATATTATTTATTTGATGAAATTTGATGAAAATGAAATAAGCTGAGGATACATGTATAAGTCCATACTGTACACAATCCCAAATACAACGCAAAGTGTGTATTTTAATGTGATAGTTCTGCATAAAATCCATGAACATTTCCAATTAAATTTTTAAAACAATTGTATCAGTATCTCCGAAGAAAACCTTGACATCTTATTTCTTGCACCTTTATTTATACATTTACAGAGCTCTCGCAATATGCACCACCATAATAGATACAGATAAAAAACCACATTCACACGGCCAATAATAAAATAAATTGGTATCTTATATGTACATTAGTAAACAATTTTCTAGCATACCATTATGGTGAACAAAATACCTGTAAAAGCGGAAGATATTTGAAGCTGCATTGGTTTATATATATTTGCACACTACACTAATAGTTCTACATCTATTAATATTTTAACAATAAAATACATAACAATGCTACATGTATATAAAGTACAAATTGCATCAGGTTGAATTTGTATGTACATGTATGATAACTGTAACAAGAATTCATAAACACATTGTAAAGTGGACACGATCCAATACATGTAGACAACAGTAGTAGTATTGCATACTAAAGTTCTGTCAAAATAAATGTTATAATTTCTCCTCTATGTGACATAATAAGCGTTGCAAGCCAGTCTAGAATTACAGGTAAAAAAATTAGCCAAAATATTGTAAATAGATAAAACAATGAATCTTTAATACATGATAATAGAAATCAAAAGAATTCATTCCATTCATCATGAGGGATTCAGTGGCAGATCCAGCTTTTTACAAAAGAGTGGGGCACTACTTGGGCAATTTCATATGGATAGTACTTGCAAAAGCTTGTGGAGATGTTCGACACCCCATGAAAATGGCATTTTTTAGAAAAAAGAAGATAGATGTGCACTCGCCCCTTCCACCACCCACTAGATCTGCCAGTCCCTAGGCAGTTAACATATCTTTGCATTATGATAAAATTGACTTATCAGAATAGAGCAAGTTTTTAATGAGTCTAGATATACAACTAGCACTTATATAAAGAGCACATTAAGCTATAGCTATATTACATTTTACAAGGCAACAACATGTATAATTCAGAAATTAGCATTGTTAGCACCGAGGGAAATTAAGATGCTGTCACCTTTGTTGTTGTTTGATAGCTCTAAGCAGGATCTTTTTATAATATTTGTTCATGACATGATATTTTCAAAAGAAATATCATATTGCTTTTACATCAAGATTTCTAAAATTCAAACTGCAATGGCTATAATAATTTAGCTTGTTGTCATCTGTATTTTTTGTAGATGAGGCTATCATTAAACAGATGGTGACTTAATAATATTTGATCACAGAACCTTAGTAACTGTTAAGTTATGGAATAGTGATGTGTTTATCTATCTAACTGTTTAGTTAATACCAAGAAAGCTGTGATTGCATATCACTTCCTGTTACATATCCTTTAATGCCCACCCTCATCAGAGCTACCATATTATTCCGCAAACAGGTGCATGCATTTTTAAACAGAACAAAACTTAGATGCTGAGTATTCCAATCAATCTACTCTATTACTTTGTATATATAAATTATATGTCCATAATGTACTCAAAGCTAATTTATTATTTTAATTTTCTAAATCAATGTCAAAGAGTTTGTAAATCATTTGGTTTCTGAGGTGGAGATTAATTGTCTAAACGTTAAACTAATAATTTGGAGCATTTTGGAATATTTTTGAAATATTTTGGAACATTAAGGAAGGTATAAATAAGTGTCATTACATTGGTTTAACTACTATTAAATAAAAATTGAAACTTGTCTTGAATACATTTCACATATAAGTATAGTACACATTTGTAGAATAATACGGTACTTGTACATGCAAAAAGTAACTACAAATATCACATCTTTATATCATGATTCGAATATGTAACTGCTTTCTAAGTATATAATGAACACAATAAGCAAATTCTTGAATTCAAAGTGGACAAAATTGAGCAAAATACAAGAATATTTCATGAATCATACATAATAACTAATACAGCCACCTCATTCAAACAATAAAAATAACAATATAACATAAATCTTTCTTTTAATCCATGTATTAAAAAAACAAACAAAGTATCTTTTGAGCTTGTGAGCTATCATATTTTATATTTTCATTCTGTTTTTTTTTCGGTCTTATTTCTCATTAGCTAGTGTGATAATGGTATTTGTGACAAATATATTTTTCATAGAAAAACATTGTCATTTTTTTTACTATTTCATGTGAATAATTTCTGAAACACTCGGTACACAGAAATAAATTGAATATCCTACTCATTATTATAATGAAATTTCTATATTATATATCTGTATTATTCATTAACCTATCTTTACATTTAGAATCATGTCAAAATCAAAATTTGACAATAAGCACAAAAATGTACAATAATTTCAATGTATATATTTATTATAGTGAACGCTAAAAACTACTTCACTATCTACTAAAATTAAACCTTTTAAATGATATCACTTCAAATTATTGCATATATCAATAATATATGTGATTGTTCTATCTCTCACATTCTAACGTGTGCATTTCTTAAACAAATGTAGTAGAATTCTGATGTCAGATCTTGTAACAAAAAGCTGTTTTCAATTTTTCATTAGCCTACAATCAGCATGGTATCAATGATTTCTGAAGAAGAACTGTAGCTAAATATAGAATCTTTTTATTCATTCTAAATGTAAAAATGGAAAAAATCAAATTTGCGAACATTTTTCTGTCCTACATGTACACTTACCGGTATACAAAATGTAGAGAGTACCTGGCTTGACACTAAAATATAAAGTGAAGAGAAACAGTTTCTAGCAGTGAGAAGTAGTGATCATCCTTTCTTACACATCAAACACAAATAAAACCACAATGTCTTGTTCAGAGGAAATTTGCTGAGAAGGGAAGGCAAATCTAAATGTTGGAATTCACGATAGCAAGACAAAACAAAACATGCACATTGAAGTAGTACTGGTATATATAATTTAACAAATTTCACAAAGCTAGAGTAGGACTATGTCACTGAGGTACAGAATGGACTCAAACACATAAGCCAGGTAAAAAAATGTTCCTATTCCACTTGAGCTACATGTACTAGTATCCAAGTATGGCTTACAAATCATTAGAAAGATCTGTGTTTGCAGCAGCGAGACCATTATCACCCATCACTCTAGGCTTTCTGATATGTAGTCCTATTCTGGTTTGGTGGAATAAGTTAAAGTGCATATATATGTTCCTGGTACTAAAGAGATTCTCTCTGGTCAACAAAACAATGATATCTAGTAAAGTTATATGTGTGCTGTACAGCCTTTTAACTGATTGAACATTATCATTAGTCAACTGTATCTTAAGAATTATTCATCATTGTGTCTTTTTCACCAATATGCAATATAACTATATAGCAAATAAATATGTATGTAAAGAGATTTTGCTGCCCATCTATTTGGAATGTTTTAATTAAAAAGGATACACAGCCAATCCCTATAACTCACAACACATTACAGCATACATGTTATTGCATCACTTCCATAGGAAAAATATAAAAAAAGAAGAAAGCAAATACAAAAGGACAATCACAAAGCACAAGTAATCATTAATGGTCAGAATTATTCTCCAAACTTCCTGCCATAGCGGTTTGTAGAGGCGGAAAATTTGCCAAGTCCAATACATTGATGGGAACCGTTTTTGAATTGTCTTTGATGTGTTGAGAGACCAATTTGCCCGCCTCCTGATGCTCTCTCTTATCAAAATTCGGATGCCCTCTGCAAAGAGCACAAATCATCAATTTCCCTTCTTCATCCAAACCACCTCTTAATGAAAGGGTCTCAATTCTTTCAGGCAGTTCAAATTCCTTGAAGAACTTGTTCTTTGACATTCGGTCTGAGGTGCGCAACTCATTTTTTGCTTTCACTGTGATTCTGTTATCTTTTATCACTTGAACTGTAACATCCTTTGGTTTGAACGCTAAACCTAATTCAATGATTAGCGTGAGGATCTTTTCACCGTCTAAACCGCTCATTAATGGTATGCCTATTTTTGGCATCTTGTTTGGAGTCATCGGACTGCTAGATGGTGACCTTGACCTTGTTGATAATGAGCTGTGATGAGAACCATATGAAGAGTGGGATGGACTGTGGGAAAGCTTTCTTAGGTTCAGAGTATGTGGTGGCAAAGGTGCATCAATAATCAACACACCATCCTTTGTAAGATATGACTTAAGCTTTGTTGGATCTACTTTTTTTGGTGTAGCAATCTTGCGTATATATTTTCTATGATGAACAAGACCATCCTCATCCTCTTCATCCTTGATTGCTTGTACAATTATTCTGTCAAGCTCTGTACTCACTTTAACACTATCACGCCTGAACTGCTTCACGTCAAACCTTATTTTGAACCGGGATATTCCATCTGGATATTCTAAAAACATTGTTTTCATTTTTCTGGAATCGAGGATATCTGTGCTTCCCCTACGTTTAATAACCAATGGATCAGTCACAAGTTCATCACTTCCCCATTGTCTATCAGCAGGATGTAAAACCAGTAACTCTTTCTTCATTTTATCAACTTCTCTTTCCCATTCCTTTTTCTTTTTCTTCACTTCATCTTGCATCTTTTTCTCCATATCCCTCACTCTTTGCTCTTGTCTTGCATCAAACGTGTAACTATCCATAATCAGAGGAATGGGAATTCCTGGACTACTTCCTGAAGCCATGGCTACTGATTGGCTGAATCCTGGATCAAGCTGTTCTAGTTTCTGGGCTTGCTTCAGTGCAGTATAAGTTTTTGTTTCTCCACCTGAAACAAAGTAATGTATTTTGAGATTACATTAAACATTTTTAGACAGGATAATTATTTTGTTTTGGAACATTCATGCTTCAAACATGTTCAAAGACATGGATAATTTTTCTTTTCAAAAATTGTATCATAATGTATAAGTTAGCATTGGTTAATTCTAAAATTATTCCTTTAAAAAGGATTTATGGTGTATAACTTCATAATCATTCATTATTCAACTAAATGTCAAGCTGTACTTTTTCGAGATAAATTTTGCAAATAAGTTCTAAGATAAAACTCTAAATGTTTTGAATTTGATGATTTCATAAACTACACTGCACCATAAATACTCAAATTACAATAGATATCAATTTATCTAGCCAATTTATCCTATTTTTCTCATACAAATGTATAATTACTATTTCAAAATATAGATAAAAGAATTATCATAACAATATTAGTGATAGGGATAGCGTGCATACGGTAGGTTGAAATAAAAATCATCATATATTCATATATATAGCATGAATTTATTCTCCAACATAAATCAATTATAATATGACAAAAGTCAAATCAAATATCTAAAAGCAAAATTCACAACACAAGAAAACTCATTTTTCTTGCAAATGAATATCAATATTGTTACTTTTATGATATTCCTCTTTTCTATAACAAAATATCTAAATATCACAATGAAGTGTAGACATCAGAACTTAGGGTTAACTTTGTTCATATAAATATGTATAATAGTGGATAATTCTACATGCAAACAGACTTTTCGAATGATATCAACCATATTGCTTTGACAGCAATCCACATACATGGCTGCTGCCATGGGCCCCAGCAACATGGGATGGGTGTGTGGTTAGTATAATACAATTATTCACAAACACTATACCATACACACTACTACTAATATATAATAGAAGTAATGTGTATAGTATAGCATTTGGAAATCATAGTAGTATACATACCACACACACCCCTCCCATGATGCAGGGGCCCAATTGGTTGATGCCATTTCTGTAGTCTGTGCATTCATATGTGACAAAATAATTCTGAAAAACATGTTTCTTATATGCAAAATATGTTCATTTCAAGTGTAACTGGACATTGTGGCTGACATGAAAAACTAGCTACAGTAGCTATTTTCATCACCAGGTAGTAGGACCCACCCAAGGTTAAGTAATACAACCCTACTGTGACTTAGGTACACCATGAGGAGGTTAATGACCCCTTTTACAATTTGTACATTACGATGTTGGCTGATTCAGACGGTCATTTGAATTCATTTTTAAAATATATTTATATAAATGAAGCTTGTAAATGTTAAATAAATCTATCGAAAAGAAAAGGCTGAGAAAAGTGCACTTTCTCTCTTGATAATCAAATCATTAACCTAAATATTATAAGAAACTAATAATTATCTTATTTTTCATAGGAAGAATATATTGAATCTTTGAAAAGGAAACTATAAAGAAACTAATAATCAAAGTAGCCACTGAGTTGAAGCTTTTGTACCTTCTGGGCATTGATAGAATCCCAGCAGAATTTACAAAGTTGGATAATACCCAGCAGCAGAAAGTAGCACTATTAAAGAAGTAACAAAATACTACAATGAATACTACAACGGAAGTTACATATAACTTCTGTGGGAAGTTTGGAATGGTAGCAACAGAGTGGTCCAAACTGATGCAATGTTCCAAACACGATAAATATAAATGTCACAAAAGTATTTTTGTAATGTTCATTACTAATGGTTCTAAATCTAATTATTGAGTTATCTTTGGACCATTTCTTGGTGAAGAACTTTGGTTTTCTTAGTGTATTAGGATTGTTAATTTCTGACCATACACATTATATGTATACACACATAAGGCTGTTTACTGTACCGGTAATTGCATTGTAAAACTTCAAACTTGGATGTCTTCACAATATATAGCTAACAAATATTGTTCTGTTTAGAATGCGAAGTATTCCAAATGATGTGTCACATACAATGTTCCCATCAATACACATTATATCTCTCAATATTTTATTTACACTTAATCGTAAATAAAATATTTCTCAAAGGATGAATTCCACAATTTTTTTTTTTTTTAAATATCAACTACTACTGACAACAAACATTTTAGAAATTAATTGCATTTAAATTTATACAAGGTAAGATTTGTGACAACATAACTTGCTCTACTGGATGATAGCAAAATGTTGATGTATAAATAAGTCATGCACAAATCAGAGTATAAAATGGACTAAACTCTGCAAAGCACCACATGATAGCATAATGTGCATGATTGTAGACAAATAAGACTAAGCAAGGTCTATAAAATGGTGAAAATGGTGACAACAATCCCAAGATGTGAAAGTGAAATAAAACAAAACTGTAGTCTAATGCTACATGGCAAAATTTGGAATATACCTTATATAATGATGGTCAGATTCAAATTGAATGTTTCTTCGTAAAAGTGAGTATCCATTAATCCTGCAACTCTTGGTTATACATATAATTTACAATTCACGCCACCTGAAAATGGTCATGTTCCACTATGAAAGTAATGCAGACTTTTTCTGAGAAAGTGCATTATCACAGTCACACTAGTCACGAGACTAGAGGAACAGTTGTAGCTGACGATGAATATAAGTAATTTATAATAATGGTTGTGTATGATAAATATAGATTTACATTTGATTTTATTAATCGTTTGGGATGTATTTATCTGTTTTCAACAATATTTAATAAATATAGTTCCTCTTGTGTTGTCGTAAAATATGAAACTAAAATATAGTTCATTGATTGCACAACACACAACAATCAATCCTTAAAATACTCTATATGTGTGGATTTTCTGACATCTGACATCTAAAGCAATATACATGGTTGACTCGGACACAATATTCATTCTCCTAGATACAGTTTCCGGTGCATTCACAACCTCATCTCTTGCTGTGTCCATTCAAATAAAGATAAATGTCATTCAAAGATCTAAACTTGATTTGAACATTCTCACAGTGCCATGTCTATCTAAAAATGTTCTAGCATTTATTTTTCTCAGGTACTTTGAGCATTATATGATGTTAATGGATTGAGCACTTTCTAAATAGAAAATGCTTAATGCATTTTCAATTCAATAAAGAATACAATAATTAAATATTTGTTTGTTCTGCAAAAGAAATTATTGCACATATTGTTGCAGTAAATGTTTGTGACGAACAGAAATAAAACTCTACATATATGATTTATAATAACATTAAAGACCAATATTATTTCTGAGCAACAAATATGCTGAAAAGTGAAAATACTCCTTGTTTTTTCACAGATCATTTAACCTGATATACCTTAATATACTGTTGAAAAAATGTCATTTTCCTAACATTCAGAGTAAAATCTCACAGCCATTTTGACAAATTGTGTCTATTTTGATGCTTATGATGTGGACACATCATGGAAATGAGGCTATAAATGCACAAGGACTAGAAGGACATGACTACGATGGGGTTAAGGCATGTTTAACGACACCCACATAAACGCATATCCTAGTCTCAGCAATCATTAATAAGTCACATGGTTGTGCATTTTACTTGATTATTATTGTGAAATTACAATCATCAAATACTTCACTAAATAGTCTAGAATATCACAGACGTATATGTTTATCCGCTTCAAGGTATATCAGATTTTTCTTGCAAATTTGCGATATGGTATTTAGGCAAATATCCTCAACTACTTTGAATCTAGAACCCCAGAGCGGATACAATAACATTTACTATGCAAATGTAGATGAAAGAGAACTTACCAAAAGTGATCACGTTGCATAATTACAAATACCAATCACAGAACAGCATCTGCAGAATATAAACAGACCATAAATTACTTTAGTGCTATGCATAAGATATTTCTCATTACATTTTTGTGGCTTTATTTCAACAGCCAATTTTGCCCAATTTTTGTAACTTCTCTAAGCGAAAAACAAACTACCTGGTACAGTATATCATTGATAACCACATACAAACATACAAAGATTCATGAAAAATAATTTATGTTTCAAACGTACTGGAAATATGGGAGTGTAATTGTTTGAAGAAGATGCTAAAATAACGTTAGAAGCTGGTAGTATAATGAAAATGAAAAATGAAATAAAGGCAAAACAACAACCGCCCAAAAATATTGGCTAAGTACTACCCATCCACATCATGCATGTGCATCATAGCAATTGCCAATGTCTATGAACCCCCCCATGCATTCAACTGCGCTAATACTTGAGGAAGTTTGTTACAAATTCCAACCAATCACAAGCCCCACTGCCGAAATGTTAAGTGACAATGTCAAACGTCAAACGTGTGATCTTACATCTGTACATTGCCAAGTGAGAAAATCTGAGGGGTCTATAAATGTGTGCCCATTAACCTGGTAAAATTATAACCTTTAAAGCTATAAATACATAAATATGTGTGTGAGGCTTCACGTTGGGAGCCCATTTTTCAATACACAGCAGTGTGTCTATAATCAGGCCAGCTGATCAGCCTGGTGGCGCTAAATGAGATTTGTGCATGGAATACCAATGTGCCACAAACATGTACACTGTCAAATGTGTGGCATGATTATAATACTGAGTTTACCCTTCTTATTGTGATATCATTCATATTTTTGGGTTTTCATAAAGAATATCAGTATAACTTGAAATCATGAACTATTAACAAGTGTAAAGAAAGCTTGCTTTCCTCAAGCCACATCTTCAATGAATACATATTGTTACTTAGTTTTGATTCTATTTCAGAAATATTTTTCCCACCCACCAATACTGCAGAGTTATCAGCGTACAAATATAATTCACACGAGTCAATTGCTCTTTCCATATCATTACTATCAAATCTTATCAATTTTCATTGTACAATGGGAGGGGGAGGGGGAGGGGTTTATAAGAGGTCATGAAATCTCAAATCCCTATTTCCACATCCCTAAATTTATTGGCCTTTTCCCCTCACATCCCACAAATTTTCAGGCTTTTCTTTCACATCCCACTTCCGTGAAATCCTGCATCCCTCTTTTTTTGGCCTTTTTTCTCACATCCCTTGTTTTTTCGGCCTTTTTTGCCACATCCCAATTCCTTGTAACCCCCCACCCCAACAATGTATTTCTACAGTCATTTCTATGATGGCTACTTTCATAATTCAGACAAAATCGGACTTCATTAACTTTGAACTAAATGATGTATACTGTACATTGTGTTTGAAATACCTAACATTATCACTGAAACTGCATGAATTTATAGAATGAACGTTTTTACAGACATTGCATGGAGAGATGTTTAGTTGAAGAATATCAAATGCTAAAAACATAAATCTTGCGGGATGCAGACTTGGAACATTGATCAATTAGACAACAAAGCTGTTTGATGGAAATTTGCATAATCCTATTATTGAGTTCATGTTGCATTTACTTTTTTTCATGCTTGCAAATCTTCCAGGACCCAGTGCTTGCATAATTGTGACAGACCTAACCTCTGCAACTGGTTACTACCTAAAGTTAAGTAGATGCCATTATAACAAAGGTACTTTGCTCAAGTGTTTCAACTCTCATTACAGATAGGTTGGAACCCAGGTAGGTGTGATTCACATACTGTGTAGTTAAAGAAAGTTAATAATTAGCTGTGCATTTTGATGGAGATATTGCTGCCCTTATACACGTAAATTCTTTAGACCTATGTGAAAGGTACATGTACATGCAAAATTTTGCCATCTTTGCTATCAATTTGTTTGGCATCTAGTCTTAGATGTCATCCAAGCCCAAAAGAAACATACCCATAAATGGGACTCAACATGTTAACAGTGGGATACTTAGTAATAATGGAATTTCTAAATTAATATCTATTATATTTACATACCGGTAATGTGAAACTCTTGAATGTGTTCATTGTTTTGGTATGAAATATTTTTGGTTCATATTTCTTTTGTTACAACACTATTTTTTTACCTTCATTGACAGTTTCGCCAACTGCTGTTGGCATCATCAAAGTGACTTCCCGTGCATGTCAGGAGGTCAAATCTGCCGATCCCTGCCGAGGATTGAATCGTACACTCGTGAGAGTTGGTGGCCCCCCTCGTCTCTGTTCATGACCTGCCTGCAAGTTCGGATGTGCACTGATTTCTTGATGGTTCTGGTCTTCCATTCTCATTACATTCATGAACAGAGATGAGGGGGGCCACAATTCGATCCTCGGCAGTGATCGGCAGATTCGACCTCCAGACATGCGCGGGGAGTCATTTTGATGATGCCAAAACCAGTGTGCGAAACTGTCAATGAAGGCAAAAAAATAGTGTTGTGACAAAAGAAATATGAACTAAAAATAATGTGGAACTCTTTGATAATCCTTTAAAAGGTCATATGTATGACTTTAAAATCGTTGATTTGATCATGAGTGGTGACAAGTGTTGAAGAAACTAATCTCCATTTGGTTGCGCACTACTCTTAGACTATCTATGGCAGTGAATTCTAGCAGTGATCACAGAAAGAGTTGTTACTGCAAAGAAGTGAAAATTCCAAGTGATTTTTTGAAACAGGAAATCAGTATCGCAAATGATCCTGTCAAGACTATAACTCACCAGAAGATGATGTTAAATGATTATGCAATTATGTTACATCTCATTGTGCTTCATCTTGTTATTTCAATCATCAAATTCTAAACTAATTGTAAATATTTCACCAATAAGAATCCTCAACAATGTCCTTGCTTTCCACTGGGCCTTGTTTCTCAGGCCTGCAGGATCTTTGTGGACACTTACATGCAGCTGGACAAGCTAAGTTTAGTGAAGTGCCCCCAATAGACCCATTCTGCCCTGTTTGGATTTATTTTATAATGTGGATGTTCCCATACAAACTTCATTGAATAATTGATGGGCCACCATCTTTGTCAAGCCTAACGAGGAGAACCTTTGACCGGCCCATTATCTCTTGACCTATGTGGTAATTGTTGGGTACGGGAGTTCATATCAATTGCATATGATTAAAATATGTTGGTTTCATGAAAAAAGCAGTTTTTAAATGTTAATTCATGCACTCTTATTAAATCGATATAGAAATTTATACATTTCTTTCTGAGCTGTCAATAGTTTGATATTGTGTATGTTGGCATTATCATGACATTTGCAATTTTTCCTTGTTGATAACTAATGATCTGATACCTGCAGTGTTTTTAATAGAGAGAGAATTCAGTGCCCTATTTGGTGTGAAATCACGTATATACTCGTTCTACCTTGTTTCCGATGAAAAAAATAGATGCAAACCATCCTGGTAATCAAACTTTTGCCTAATGGTATAGATTTATTTTATATTACTGGGTATATCAAATTTTGTAGGATTACGAGTCTTTTATCAGTATGCTACAATGCAATGAGCACAGTAGACCACAAATATATGAACCTTGCCAGAAAAAAGCAGGCCGCACATTTTCTATCATGAAACTTTATGACCCCTTTCAATATATGTCCAAGCCAAATGATACGATCTCCCCATAATACGAGTGGCACTCGCTTGTATATTGCTGTTTAACATGCAACATATGCAGGCCCCTATAGATTCTCATTCAAAAGGGAACATATGTTGTATTTGGATTAGGGAAAGTTTGTATCTACAATATAATTTTATTACTTTGTCCATTTACAGTCAAGACTACAGCATACTTTTTACATTATTCTCAATAATATGGTAGACCATATCTTCAAGAGTTGTATTACTTCAGAAAAAATACTTGTGCGTCTATGTTTTGACCAATAACTATTAGAAAGATAACACATCTATCATGTGCTTTTGATGCAGATAATGGTGCAAATAGCAGTGTAATTGTTGCAGGTAACTGAATGCTATCTAGGAAGTATATTCTTATCAAAACACATGAACCATACACATTTGATGCACCCTTTTCATGCAGCTGCCATGTTAATCCAGAATCGCATGACAACTCAGGTACAAGGATGGGTTTTATGCGTATTTTAAATGCCAAACACTCCTTTCAATTGTGTGGATTATGCTATAAGTTCAAGCCATGGCTGGGTAAAGAGCCTCGGTTTCAAATATCCTTCGACTGTAGAAAAACAATTGTTGAAATAGGTACATAAGACAGAATTAGTTCTTTTCTCAATGGGAGATGTTATTTTTAATACTGCATGATGTGGTGCATGCACTATCAGAGTTAGACAGTAATAACATTTTACAAGCATAAAATTTGTGTTTATAATACTGTTTATTATTGCAACCTGTTGGTATTGTTGGTATTGGATTCACAAATGAAAAAAAAGAATGAGGGTAATCTTACCTAGAAAATTTGCCTTTTACACTGTGTTTTATTCTTGTATCCTTCATATCATTTTTGTCTGAAAAATAAAGATAATATATATCAATTAATTGTACCAACTGATCATTGGCAATAATTTAATAATGTCTGATAAACTGTATACATATACTGGGTATTCGATTTTTAGTAAATATATTGTTTCGTTAGGTTTGTGCTTTTTTTCTCTGGTTGCATAAACTAGAGATTGTATAAATATTGAACTTGATGTGATAACAGGGCACTTTGCAATAATGCATCATTTTTATATATAATCGATTATAGCCTATTTGTGGGTAAATTTTAAGATCATTCAATATCCACTCATACATATTAATATGAGCGCAATTGTTGAAGAATACACTAATGAAGCAGAGTGACAGGCAGAAGTCACCTCAAGCTCAACATTACAAATTAAGACCTTGAAAATGTCACATATCCAAAAAAATGTCGAAATTTAGTCACTTTTCGTACAAATACAATTACAACAACAATGAGTGATAATGTAGACAGTTTTTTGCAGATTGACTGTGTGTCATTTCCGTTAAAAAAGACTGAACTGATGCAATTATGTATCCTTCAATATCTATTCAATATATTTCCTTTACAGTGTATTTCAAACTTTTAAAATAGTAGTATATTTATTTTCAAATTCAATCTCAGTTGCAAAGAAAAAAGTGACATTTGTAAACGGATTTCCAAGAAATGAAAAATTGACACAACACATCAAGTAATGTGGGAGTCTTGATACAGTGATATAGTCCACTCAGAATGCAGTGATATAAATAAGATGTTACATTGTCATAAGTTAGATTATTCCAGCACAATGTGCATTGGGAAGAAGCACAAGTTATCCATTACTCTCCCAAGTGCTTCATCATTTCCCGCAACAAAACATTGATTACATTCCCCTGCCATTTATGGTGTGAGGATGTTTGCCACAAACATTACAGCAGAACGTACTTTTTAGCAAAATGTAATTTTGGGCCCAGTTGTCAGTTTGCAAAAGAGAGAGAGAGAGAGAGAGAGAGAGAGAGAGAGTTTTATAATTTGTTAAAAAGGTTAATAAGTGTGATTTTAGGGCAAGTCTGAATTTAGCATACATGTAGTTGCATGCAATAAAATTGATGTTCTTATCATGACATTTGGTAATTTCTGCCTAATTTCCTTCCCATAATGGGATATCCAATGACAAACAATTCACGTGAGTGTATTATGTCAGTCTCATTTGTATAAAGCTGAATTAATATACAATTAATTTGCTGTGGTGGATCCAGCAGTTGGGTGTGTTGCAGAACCAGCCCCTCCCCCCCCCACACACAAGGTTTTTCACCCGAATATTTACAGTATATGGTAATATTCTACTCTGTATATGCTTGCACTACATAACATTATATAAAAGTTAACTATCCTAGCCGTTATTAATAATCCTATCGATTACTAATGATGAAAAGCGCCCCCAGTGAGGGCAAACCAGTGTTTTATACCTGGAAAAACACTGGAATGCCACTGTCTATATATTGGCCAAAAATCAATATTCATATTTCAGCAGCTAACAGCACCAGGCTAGACTAATGTTGCTGCCTTATGATATTGATTTTTCCATGCTGGCTAAAGCGTATTGAATACTAGTAAAATGGACCTAATAATGGGCCCAAATGGACCCAAATATGGACCGTTTGGGCCCATGTGAAATAGGGTTTTTGTGGTCACCATTTCCAACCGACATGCCAAATTTGAGCATCCTAGCTCAAACGATGCTACCTGTATAGGGGTAACAAACCGGATGGACGGACGGACGGACGCAATTAATTGGGTACAAGCCAGTGTATAAAACACTGGAAAAAATTAATTGTAGGAATATTATGTCGGCCATTTTAAAATTCAAAATGGTGGCTTACTTAGACAAACTATGATGCGACAGATACCGAAATCCTGTTCATCACACCAACTTATGTAGAATGGCCTATCTGTCCACTTACCCTCAAAAATGCTCACAGAGTCTTACTGAGGCTTCTTTTTAATTCCGGACCAGACTAAGGAACTGTTAACCCCCAATTTCACATAGCCAATCCTAGTTCCAGATGCTCCAAGAGACGCCAGAAATGAAAAATCAATATTGTCAGCCTTATTATGGTGCCTCGCGTGCATATTTGTAGCCAAAATGTATGGGATTGTCTAGAATATAGCAGGCTCATGGAATCATTCGGAAATAGCACATCATAATACATATCTTTATGGACATCGTCAGCAATGCCACATTTAAGCAGAAAGATGATCAAGTTAGCACTCCAGACAACCCAGGAAAGCAAGAAGATGATCCAAATCAACAACTCAATAATCCCCCAACAAGCCGAAAAAAATCAAAATCACTTCTATAGAGAAGTGATCACTATTCTTAGGCCAGATCCAGGCAGAAGTGTGTCATTACCTCTAGGAAGTAAACAATAATCGTGGAGCGTCGTGAACAACCCACCTGTTGGAACAGATGCGTCTGTTTCATGCCTCCATTGCTTTATAAATTGTAGCGGCAGTGGCGGTAGTTACGGTTTCATATGTTCGTTTGCCATTCCCACCCGAACCTGTCAAATTTTAACACACAACACCCACGTCCACCTCGAAATGACACTAGATTTTTGTGTCTTCTAGAGCATCTGAAGCTATCATAGGTTATGTGAAATTGAGGGAGTTAGACGGTAAATATAACCAGCCGTAAATTATGACCGGTCTTAATTAACGTTAACGTAAATGGTGATAAAGCTCTTAAAATAGTCCAGCTACCGTAGAATGTGACTACCGTAAACTGTAATCGATTGCACGATGCACTGGGCGGCTGGCATCTGCCCTCAAGCTTCGCACCTATGTTTCATAATCGCAGGTCGGAAGTCTACGGAGCAGCAATAAAGCTTTAGAACGACAACGCAATGGTCTCCCTATCTCAATCTTTGCCTCCTCTACAGTTCGTCAACGTTGGACTTCAGCAGGTGAGGTCTTGTACCGGGAAGAATGGCACAGCAAAGGCGGGAATTTGAACAGATTCTTTCTCGGCCACTTGTCAAGGTACCCAGAAGAACAATACAAGTAACAGCATCTACTTTTCAAGCTCATTTTATGTGTGTAGTTCCCGCCTGACACCAAACAATGAGGCATTCGTGATTCCTGAGCATGTTTACAATTTACGATGTTCACATTTTACGGCCGCTAGACCATTTTTGGAGAACGTAAATGGGCCAGCCACAATTTATGTTGCATACATTCTACTGTCTAACAAGGGACTACCATTTATTATATAGCCCATGGGCAGGAGCGGCGGGGGTGGGGTGGGGTAGTATGCAAAACTTATTTGTTTGATTTAGTTTCATTTTTTTCCATATACAACCGGGCCATTGCATGGAATCTCTCTTACAAGAATAGATTAGAGTACCGGAGCCTGGCAGTCTAGCAGTAAGGCTAGAATGTATCTTCCATACATGAAATTGTATATATCCTACAGT
Organism: Streblospio benedicti; assembly: GCA_019095985.1. Lineage (NCBI taxonomy): Eukaryota > Metazoa > Annelida > Polychaeta > Spionida > Spionidae > Streblospio > Streblospio benedicti. Next base: position 11,342,165 of record CM032664.1, on the reverse strand, counting down.
TACAATATATATATATAGTTATGTCATATAATGTCTTCACATACATGTATGGCATCACCTTTAGAAAAAAAAACTTTAATGTTAGCCAATGAAACTTGTAGTTCAGAATATCCATCAACACCAAATCGTATAGCTTTATCCACCTGCGTAATGAGTAGTTAATATAAAGAAACGCATTTAGGAATCCTTGTGAGTCTATGACGCTCCACCCCCATTTTCAAAACTGATTTAAGTTAATGAGAAATCCTCTAGTAGGAAACCAGTGAATATGTTAAGCTCATGAAAATAAAGCTCAGTATCTTAAAGAAAAACTTTCAACCTGGTCATGTTTTCCCTCTTTTACATCAAAGTATAATAAACAAAATTAATTAAATGTCATGCATATATTTCTAATTAATTCAAAGAGAAAAGAGTTTTTTGTTGGATTTAATTAAAAACACCCATGTAATGTATGCCTATTCATGCCACTTTTGAACAAATGCATGTATGTATACTAACCGACAATAAGGTCTTCATGTAATACAAATCATGCAGATTAATTACAAAAAATCTCCTCAGGTAATACAAAACAATCAAATCGATTGAAATTCATTTCAATTGATAAAAAAAATCTCCAGTCCATCTCAGACATGGTCAATGTCTGCCAATGAGTAGGCCATGACTAAAATTAGCCAAACAAGGTTAAAACTTGTTCAAGACTTGGTCAAAACCAAGTTGGTACCAGGTCTGGACCATATTGCCTTGATCTAGAAGGGAATGAAGAGAAGACCCGACATGGTCAAGACCAACAAAACTGGGTTAAAACTTTCCCCAGTAATGGTCCTGATATGGTTTGAACAATGTTAGTATAGGGCACGATTTTGGATATGGACCCAAAAGATTTATTGAACTGTTGGTCTTTGTTGAAACGGCCACGACAAAATGCGAGCAAAAACGTTAGAAGGGGAACAATGGGGTACATTGTCGTGGCTCCATAGCGACTTTTTTTTTTCCAAAATAAGGAAATGACTCGACTAGTTCCTGACTAACGAGACTAGAAATCGCTAAGATAAAAAAATGTCTTCTTTTGATCACGACTAGTGGAATCTGGGCTAACACCTCCTTTCAACTGTCGTAACCAGCAGGTTAAGACCTGTCAAATTTTCCTTGTCTTGACCTGCTCTAGATCTTCTCGGGACCAACTCGAGGTATCGATTGTAGGATTTGACCACGAGATTGGAGTGTCAATCGTAAAATTTAGCATGCTGAGTTGCGATTGACACTCACTTCGTTCGTATCAATCAAGCATCAGCATGCTAAATTTTACGATTGTCACGACAATCGAGTGGTCAAATATCATTCTATCATGCAGAAAATAAGATTACAGAATCAAGTACATGTAATGTCAAGTACATGTAAAATATCGGCACACGAAAACTCTATTATAAAGCAAGCAATTTCGCTTGTTAACAGGTGTGCTGCAACAAAGTAGACAGTGCGGTTTCCGCGCATGAAGTAAATCACGGCAAGTCCTTAGCAACGTGCAGTCAATCATTAGCAACGTGTCAATCCCATAATTTAGCACGCCTCTCAACCAATCAGAATGGGTTCTTGGCGGTGATTTTTGCACTGAATGATAGAATGTGCCATAACTTTAATTGTGAAATTAATAACCATGAGCATCAATGGCCTGGTATAATGTTTTTCAATCGTTTTGCCTTTTAATAGTAAGATCAACTACAAAACCGTTATATATTATTAACACATTGTCTTTTCTGTATTATCCCCAATAACTCACTGTTACATAATTTCAGTGGTAGAAACAAATGCTAATCTAACATAGAACAACACCCCACTGTCGATGTATAAAGATCAACCTCACCGTGTACGATGCAGAGCAATATTTGCTCTCGTTCCGAACAACAAGACTGAGCTGATGGTGTGGCTATGGCGGTGGCACAAGGCCTCCAGCCTTCTGAGCTGGTGCCCAATGTGCCCCAAGGGGGTCATGAAGGGCCTCGCCAGCAGCAGTGACATACACCAAAGCCACAGTTGCGTGTCACGGAAGCACATTAAACTAAAGCTCTCTGCTGCCAGAAGAGATTCTTCTCGAAGTCCTTGGGAGGCTTTGTTATGTGGCACGTATTTGTTAAGTTTATTAGTGAAAGCAAGTGTGATGACGGAGTCGATGAAATAGATGTTTGCAGGCCACAAGATGTGAATTTAATCACCCGAGTGGAATTGGCAGACTGTTTGCCTGGAGTGATTCTTTCATATGAATGCGTAGCGCATTAGTTTGCATTTGTTTATGCTACCTTTTATTTCTTTTGTAGGGTATGATGAATATAATATTTGAGTGTCGCAAGAACACTAATCAATTGGTCTTATACTCTTTTCTGTGACCAATTTTCACTTATTCCTAGCTCTATATTCCATCTGCCCATATGCTCATAAAGCCCTGCAAATTACAATACAGATACAGATCATATACATTGTATACACTGTTAAGTGAAACTCAATTTTTAAGAAATCCTGTCTTATGCAGACACTTCATTTCTCCTGTAGGGTTCCAGAGGTTCCGATGTATGTCTTTACTTGTCATATAAGGGCCTTAACAATAGAGTAAATCAAGCTGCAATAATGAAGACTGATTATTGCAATCGTCCTCTGTACTCCTTTTTATAAGCATAAGAAGTCATTTGTGCTACTTTCTAGAGGAGATGGTAGAAAGCAACTCTTCCGAGTACCACCAGAGATGTGATATCAACATTTGGGCTGTAACCTCCCTCCTTCATTGAGATAGGAAATGATCAACTATTAGCCTAATATATTACTTGCCACAAATGCCACAAGTGAATCATTGTTCTTTTAGTAACATTATTTGAAACGAAATACAAATCTGTTGCGCCACTTTCAAAAACTATCCACTAAAATTACGAAAAACAAATAGTTGATTATGCTTTCTTGGTCGAATGGATAGAGTTGGCCTCGTGACTAGAAGGTCATAAGTTCGAGTTCCAGTGGGGTCTGGTGGTGCTGAACAAAGTCATCCCCAACAGTACGTACACTGCTACACATTAAGTAGGTACACGTCAGCCGAGTGAAACAGCGAATGTGAGTGATGAACACCACGCACTACTGTAGAGTATCTCACCGGGTAGATAACGGAAGGTTATAAGAATGTCAACTATCTGGTTTGAATGTGAAGTAGCTTGAGCAAAATAACCGTAATTATTCTGTGGTATATATATTCCCCCATTTCCAAGTCAACAACAGCAGATAGGATAGCTTCAAAATAACATTGTTATCCCTAAAAAAATATATAACATGTAAGAACCCAATCGCCAACTCAACCGGCAAGTCAACCATTCATCACATTTGCATAATTTATAACGGCTTTACTGTAATCATGCGACACCCATGAATTACCGTTATTAAAACTATTTTGCACCATCTATGGATGTCTCAAAGTCCTGGTATATTAGAATCCACTTACTCCCCCTGAAAAAAAAATATATATAATTCATTATGTTTTGACTGATGTATTCTGAGTCCTTGCGATAAGACAAGCCCTTTGTTACAATGTCCCTGGTTTATTATATTGGGTAATTCTATTCATCGAGTGACAATATTTTGTGATGTCCTTAATAATGATAACATGTTGTCTAGAAAATGTGTGCTAATGTTATTACTTTTATCAATCCTTTATCTTGCATTATCTTTGAAAAGAAACTGCACAAATGTACCAAATTCATACAAACAATGGCAGACATAAAGCCACTCTCTATCTCTAGAAACTGTTCAGTAACATTGAGAAGATATTTCAATGACCAGTGCTGTGGTCTACACACACATTCGTTCAACAATCTGACTGATATATTTTTACAGTGTAGGTATGCCAGAGCGGTTAACAAATGAGTAGGGATGAGCGTACTCGAAATCTACCCTCTGGCTTGACCAGGTATCAAGCCAGAATATTAAGTCAAGAGTGTGGGACTTACACTACTAAGACAGAGGCGACTTTGCAAGTATTTGCGTTACTATTTTCCTAATTCTTGGCTAGAATGATGCTATTAATGGGGGAAAAATCATGTACACTAATATTTCGAACTTGTGATCAATTATTCAATTTGTCTTTTAACATTTCATAAGTAAAATCATTGTACCAACTACGAAAACTGAAGCTAATAACAGTACTGGTACAATTTTGTAGCACTTTACAATAACGAACAAAGAACTATAATTGTTTATTTCACCTGATGTTAGATGACGATACAAAATGTCAACATGTCTCACCAATTCAAAGTGCAAATGTGTAGAAATATGTATTTCACTGCAAAACATTCGGAAAATATTGTGATGTATCATAGTTCTGTCATTCCATTTAATGCATAGGCCAGCATATAAATTCAGAGTTGACAAATGCGTTGTGTGTGATTTGTCGCACCCATGCATCATCCTTATTTCAGAAATCAAGCAAATACACTATAGACATTTGCGTTTGGACTGATACAAATATTGGCATATCAGACACTAATTTAATAATTGATACCTCTGTCTTTCCTGTAGATTAAAGAATAAAATGTTTTGCTTTGTGTAATGGAGAACGATATTACGGCTATCTGCAGGAAGTAGAGACTTTTAGATTGAGTTTGTCAACATTTCGCATTATAAGGGGATGAAAGTTACCAGAACAGGAACTACCGTTACAACCAGACTAAACTCAACTGGATTATGGAGCGAGCGATGATACAAGCTGTCCCAATGTTATGCTTATGGGAGAAATTGCGCAATACATTTTGAAAGCACACAACTCAATAAAACTTAAGACTTCAGCAATCTCACTTACACATATCACAGATAATATATTTTCCTTTCGTTCGATAGTAAAATTAACTATAAACTATCACATTTAGTATATTTAATTAAGTTGAAACTGTGAAATCTTTCCATGATCATAAAAAGTCTACTGACAATATCAGCAGGCGACGACAGGTAAAAACACCACACAGATATATTGTAGGAATTGACCACGACAATCGAGTGGTCAATCACCATTCTATCATGACTAAAATCCATTTTATTTTAAAATAAATCATATTATAACATTCTCATTGCAAGTCAATTTCATTTGTTTTGAGCGCGCGGAGACCACTACTACGGCGTTAGTCTAAACTTCTGCTCTCCGCTACACCGAACACGCCTTGCGACGTCAGCGGCTGTATTGATAATGTGAGGAGTTTAGACTAGCGCCGTCCACGCGCTCTGGAGAATGTTTTCCATCGCAAAATTGAGCACGCTGATTGACCAATCAGCGTGGGTTATTGGCGGAGATTTTTGCACAGAATGATAGAATGGATAATATCTCTCTTATACATTGTCGTATTAATATATAATTTTGATGGAAATAATCTGCAGTAAGATGCGATTCCATTCATATATATAAGTCTATGTAATTGTTTTAACTAAATAGTTTAATTTGACCATCAATCACATCCATCGCCACTTCTAACACCCAGCGTTCGGCGTTTGCTGTCAAATGTATTGCCTATTACTCGATTTTGTCCAAATCGGACTCGTTGCTATAAATTTTATTATTTTATTATGATGAAAATAAGAAACTAGACAGTCTTCAGAATGTGTACTGTTAATATGAAAACGTTCGGATGAAAATCATATAAGCTACTAAAGGATTATTGTTATATGTCAACAATGGAAAACTCCGAATCAACTGACTAGACTCACGCCATTTTCTGGTCTGACGAAAACGTGTTGGTTAGCATGATCCAGTGATCGCTACATTCGCGTAAAGTACCAATTTAAATAACATCTCACTGAAGAACTTCCGACCGCAATATGCTCACTTACAATGGTAGACATTATTATCAAAAGACATAGGCATATTTTAGAAACTTTCAGATAGGAACATTACAAAATGACTAGGGTATTTGGTATTGAGTATGATGAACAGGTGAACACATTCTCTGGTTCTCAATGATTTGCTTGTATAGAAACAAATTGTTTGAAGGTATTTCTCAATTTTGCAGTTTACAAGATTATCCTTAAACGTATTTGCTTATGCTAAAATATTGACCGCATAATTTCTTCACTATCAATCATGATTTTTAAGATAATGATATGAGACCAGCTGTAAATGTCAAAGTGTTCATTTAAGGCATGAAATGTCAGTCATTGATGCAAAATGTCATATAAAACAAAGTGTAGCATTATGAAGTGTGTAAACTTTCTCAATAAAATTACTATATCGTTTTATGACCTTTAGTGTGAAAACCCACAGCGCCGCGAGAGTGACGATCAAAATCTGACCAATCACAAAATGTTCAGCCGAAATGTTCAGCCAAGATTTCAAATAACGCCCAAACGTCAAATGTACTATCTTACATTGCCTAGTAAAAAAACAAACAAAACAAACACGAACATTGATTTTGATTTCTTGACACCGCTGCCAAGTTCCGCCGCGTTTGGGGCTTCTAACCCACGGGGTTGGAATGAATATGGACTTGTAAAGGCAGCTTGAGCGATCAAGTGATGAAAACCGACGTATGATCTCTTAGCTTTTAAGGTGAGTAGTTTGTTCGGCTGCCGCGCGGCGCTGTGGGTTTTGCGCTACAGAAAAGTAACTAAAGTGATGAAAGCGACAGCACGCTGCACCACACTGCGCTTTGAGTCTCATTCGTGTCATTTCCTACTACAGGCCAATGAAAAATCAGCCACTCTGCAGAAATTAGAGTATGGATTTAAAACCATTTACAATGCATTCAAGCGGTCAACGCGAATTTTTCGTCTATCAAACGTGAACTGCTGTGTTGCGCGATGGGTTTTGCCACTAACACTTCCATCGTCACAGGTTAAATATACTAAATTAAAGCTTGAATTTCATTACTATAACCGCCTTTAGACAGGATTTACATCTTTCTAACAGTGTCTCACACCCTAATATTGCTGTACTGTTGTTGTATTTGCTTCGCAGACTTCTATTCTAAATACAAACTTAGTACACATCAAACAACGGAGTGTACATACTGTTTTTCTAAATACACTTGCATAATGTACGTCTCATGTCAGCTAACAGTCTGTTACATTTGCGCAATCGCCAAATAATCGCAAACTCAAGCACAGCATCATTGTAAGTGCATTACACAATGCCACCTCTTGTGCCCCACCGATCTTTCCTGTCAGTTAAAATGGGAGCATCGTTTGGGCGGAAGCAAATTGCACAATTTCCTCTTACATGAGGGCAGGGAGCGAGGGGGCTGATGATCAGCCATTCCCACCTAATATAGGCGCAGGAGCCAGGGCGCAAGGAGTCTGCATGAGGTTTTCAAAATAAGGTGGGTAATGACCAATTCAGTTATCAAAGGAGGTGATTTTTGATAAAATTTAACGAATCATTCCAGTGGCTTTTGTAGGACATTTTTATATACAGTATATGGGGAGGACTGGGAGGAGTGATACGTTTTGATTTTTTTTGGGAAAAATTCCAGGCGCTGTTCAAGGACGCATTTTTTTATATTGATGAATTCAAATGTGTTGTGTCCCAAAACGTTTTAAGTGTCGTGGTGAACTGTTTGCAAACAGCCGACACAGCCTAACCATAAAGCCATATTGAGGGTCCTACCAAAGGTGCAGCCCAGGCCACCAATGCCCGATTCTAACGGGCAAGTTGCTATTACCACAGCTGATTGTCCAATACGGGCATAATGTCGCCGCACGCCTGAGGGAAGCTAAATCAACGACTGCCATACAGTATTTCCTCTGGGTGTGCACAGAATTCATTGGCATTTATAGAGTGATGGCAATGGAGACATCTGTGTAGCTGTGTAAATGTTAGATTTCACGCAATGTAGTTTTTAATGGACAATGACTAGATAATATGTGACATAGGCATGACTGGGGTTAAATTTCGAATTTCAGGGTAATGGACCAAACATAGTATACATCTATTCTCATCAATATGAGTACATGAACCAACCTAAACAGACTGTAGATGGGAGTGTTTGTTATTGCCGATCCCAAATGTGAACCTTTTGTTGTCTCCGTATTGTATTGTATATGGCTTACATGTTCAAACAGCTTGATATATAAACTAGATCAAAGGTGCTCAGAGAGCACAGAGTCGCTAGAGCAACATTGACCCATGGGCAATTAGGATGTTTGCTTTGCAATTAAAGCAGAAAAAGTCTTACTTGATGCGTGACTCATCCTACATCTATGTTCTTGACATTGGATTGCAGGCGCTTTCTAAACATGGCTAAAGTAAATATCTATTGCCCATGAGTCGACATTAATATGGTAAAGCTGTGCTCTCTGAGCACTTTTATTCCAATATAACCACTATGCCAATTCGATGTTCATGTTTTGAACAGTATTAAAGCTATAGTGGAAAAATAGAAAGAAGAATAATCAAAATGGCCCTCTGAAAGGTAAACTCTAATTGGCAAAGTGCCAAAATTGAATACAGTGAATGTTCAGTAGGCATGTAAGCATTGTACAAAGTTCGAATGCTTTCTCACAAGCATCAACAAAACTATTGCGGAAAATGTTGAAAATGGACCCAAAATGGCACTATGGAAAGCACACTTTAATTGGCAAAGTGCCCAAAATCGAATCACTTCGGTGTCGCGTCATACCAAATAGTTATGTCAAGTTTGAACGAAATAGGGGGAGGCATAAAAGCTCTAGCTTGTCCGTAGACAAACATGCATACATACATTGTACATACATAGATACATACATAGTTACAAACGAACGAAACACAAGGATTTCGCTTCAGCTGCTGAAGCGACGCAATGACTGATGTAATTCACTTGTGTCACTTCTTATGCCACTTGTAACCAAGTTTAGAATCAATCCAATATGTATCATTAAGCTCAACATTTACACGAATGACTACCCAAAGAGTTGGACTTCTAAAATAAAATGAGAACCAGGGGATTCTGGTCAAACTCAGATCTTCAAATGTGGACCAATTAAATACAAAAGAGTCCAAAAAATTCCAAGCATCAACCATAAAGCTTTCATATAATCCATGAAAATACAGATTAATATTTGATGATATTATACATCATTTTCTTTTTACAGTTAGTAGTTGTACACTGCTCCAGTGTACCCGCATGCTAAATAAGCACAGTGCAGGCGACGAGCGATGAAACCAACGCACTGTTTTCAATCCGTGTAACCGTGTCATAATTATGCTCCTCAAGAAGTGAAGAAAGGCAGTTGCAGTGTGACAAGGACGCTAATGATGAGATGTAAATGTTAAGTCGACTTAGCATACAGTATGAGTATAGACATGTAGTTTAGACAATATAAAACAGGTACATGTGTTAAAACAAAAGATAGTTTTACGTTTACTGGTTTGTTCAGGTTGAAACTGCTCTCCGTACATCTGATAGGTTAACTCAACTTCTGCTACAACCGTATACTAGCTTTTAAAACTTTACTGCTAATAATCATTGGAGCTACTCCATTGTTACTTCATTCATGCTAGTTCAGTATCATATATTGTGCCAAGTGTCATTAGCTGTTTACACATAACAAAGGCTGAATACACACAACACACCCAAGAGGTCATATTTTATGCCTACCGGGTGCTTCCATGTTAATCATATGACAGCATGATCAATACTTATTTGCAATTTTCATGCCCCATAATAATTAGCTTTCAATAACAATCCTGATATAAATTATTCCACAAGCTATAGTGTTAGCCTGCTAAAAACTAATTGTGATCTTGATGTACAGTTTGATATACATATGTACACACTATACAGGACTAAAGTTAAAAACATTAGCAAAAGGAATACCTGTTTTTATTGTATCATAGATTCCAGTTATTGGTACATATATTTTGGTTTACTATAGCTACAATGTATGTGTGTGGCTTATTAGGATGCGTTCACATTATTTTAAGAAAGAATGAGGGTCCACTTTATAGTGGATTCGATACCCAAGATGCGGCTTCCTTTTTTTACCAGGACATTACGGAGCCATTCCCAATATGATGACAGTAAAATGGTAGAAGAGTCTACATATCAGATTCCTGTTCATTAGCATCATAAAAAGCTCCAATGATGACTATTGAACAGTGATTGATCCACTGACATTATAAGCCAATGTGTGTATGAAAACAGCAGGATCCTAATGATCCAATTGTTTTGATACTTTTCAGCTGTGGTGATGCTGAATAGAAGTCGTCGCATATTACACTGAATTTATAATTTGAAATGAATGTGTTTTGCTAAAAGACAATAAATGTCTGGACGTGATCAGTGCTTCTGTTCCAAACATTTTAATAAACCAGACTGAGGGTTCACTAGTAAGACCTGTGCCTCACAACGAATGGCGACTTACATTTATAAGAATGAACTGTACCTACATGTAACTTCTAGATATGATGGAAGACAAGCATATACTATTTCCACGTTTTAAACACGTCCCAAGCCATTGGTTTTTAAAGGAACTCGAATATATAAGTTGACCTATCATCACTTCTTTAACACCCAAATCTCTATTTAGTATCAGTGCCACTTCTGCCAAAAGCCCACTGATCCTCTGAAAATGGAAGTGGATGAAAAGCCTATAAAGCTGTGATTTGAGTGACAGGTGGATACAACGAGAAAGAGGCTGCTGCTGCTGGTGGTGGTGGTGCCGCCGCCAGGGGTCTAATTGTCCTGGGATTGCTGGGCAGTGACAGTGTGCTCCACAGGGTACACACTAAGTGGTGGTACCATTGGTTTAATACGTTGCCGGACGTTCTACCGTGTTAATATATAAATGCACCCATTTGAAATTCTAATACGTAAGAAATCTTCCCAACAATTACTACAATCATTATTAGCACATGCCAAAAATCGTCTCCTGCCAAAGGCTTTTAACACTCCACCATTATTGACAAGAGACACACAATATTCTAATAAAGCTCACATAAGCTCAAGCATACGCATCAGTGAGCATTGAACCCACGATTCACATACTCTGACATTATCCTCATAATGTGTGTGCCAATTGCCGCCACATGGAACGAAGCAAAGCCTCAAATCCAGAAAGACACAGCGTCCTGATGATTAATAATGCCACTTAGTGCATTTTGGCTGTGAGCAGTGAAGAATATGCGTGCACAAAAAAGTGGCAGGCAAAGCCGGGCGACACTGTTGATGTAATAATGCAGATTTATGAGATGAAGGCTGTCTTTAACATTGCCATGTTGTTCGGGGTTACAATGGCTGAGCCCCACTATTGGGTGCCGGTGCAATATGCAGCCGACTTTGCAGCTGGATATATGTGTTTCCAGACTAGATTTAATGATGTGGTTGACGCATAAAAACTGTGTGTATGTGCCCGTTGTAGGAATATGGGCTTCTATTTTTGGGCACAGGCTTGTGTTTTGTGAACTATTTGATTGCAGTTCCCTCCTCTTTTAGAAATATAGATGGTTTGCAGAGTCAATGTTAAATATGCTACGGTTCTGACACTGTTTGATATATAGTTGTATTTCTATAATGTTTGCTATCATTTGCTATTATTAAGCTACTCAGACGTTACATTTTTATATGAACAATATCAAAGAAGAATTTAACGTCTTGGCTGAATTTGATAACCTCTTTGCATTTGAATTTTTTTATTGAATTAAAAGAACGGTAGACAGCATTGGTAGCCGGGTCACCACAGGCGCAGTAATAGAACCATTCAGACACTCAGTCCATTGATAGATGCGAGCATCACTATAGTGGAGAAAAATATCCTAACTAGAGAAAAACCCTATTCGCAACTAATGTGATTTTGCGTTCAATTTACAACCACAAATTTGGGTAAAATGGCAAAGAGGGAAACAAACAGACCGCGGTGTAGTGCTTGAATGTAGCTACAGACACACACATACACAATGGAATGTTTTCTTGTTGCTGTTGCAAAGTTCATGTAAATGTTGTAGTGTGAAATAGGTAAATTTTGCCTATACATTCATACATATTGAATAAGTATGTTGAAGCACATTGGAGGGAGGAGCAGACTACATATTGTCTCAGTAGACTTAATGGAGATGGTGTAATGGATCATTATACTAACATCGTTCACATATATAGATATGATACCTTTAATGCCCTTAGTAACAATGACTATAAAACGGAACTTGATACGGGTTAATAACCCACGCCTCCATTATAGCAGATGTAGATTGGGTATACGATGCCAAACATATTCATAGTTTTTAAAATAATATTCTATAAAAGCAACAACATAAGAGAAACACTGCTATTGCAAGTTTTTTTTACAGCAAATGCCATGCATGGAGTATGTAATAACTAAATTAATCATCTCCATTCACACAAAATATGTCCAACATTAACTATGCAGCAGCTAAAATGAAATTTCCATTTACAATGTACACGTTGGCCCACGAAAAAAAATATTGGAAAGGAAATGGACAGTCTACTGTATATATTGTCTGCATACAGACGATGATGTAATAATGCAGATTAGGGGCATGATGGGAATCGTCGCCAGTCCGGCCTGTCCACATTAACTCCCGGTGGCGAGATATGCTGCTCGTGCCGTCTGCATCGCAGCAGGCGCTTTACAGCTGGAAATAGCTGGTTTTGTGTGAGGTTTTGCACGACCATAAAGGGATTGAAGGCCTGTTTGGAGCGCAGTAGAGAAATCAACGAGAGTGGATAACGGGTGTGCTGTTGCATAATGCACATAGTTTTCAGTGTAGTACAATTGTATGTAAAAATGGAGATTTATAAAGAGAGACAGCGATGTACATTGATTGGTGGATGTTGAAATAGTTGAAACTGTTATGACAAACGTAGAAATCATTTGACTGTTGTTGGTATGTGAAAAAGCTAGAGACAAAGGACAACACCGATTTGTTTGATTTCAAATTATACTATCAAACACTTCCAAACAGAATGAATGCGTTTACAGACGTACAATTGGTCAGGGAGCACTTCAATAAGGTTGCAAGCAGGAGTTAACAAGATTCTAGACTATAAAACCGGTTTCAATAATTATGAATGATAGACATACCGCTGACTGAGGCAACCTCAAATACCAAAAGCGCTTTCATTTGGGAATAACGCACAAAGCCCATATGTTGCCAAACCATTAATAAACTAAAATGCTAAGTATTTATGCGATAGCTGAACAATTTTGCCAATACCAAACAACACATGTTGTAGCTGAATCAATAAGCAAGGGTTTGTAGTGATCAACAATCGCCTCTTCATGAGCCCAGGGTAAAACAAACAAATACCATCTTTGTCGACATTATTGCTCTGATCATATCTATTTATACCATTAGCCTGTGAGAGATGTAGGGTTTCCATGACTGGAGATTGGTTGTGGTGCTATCACGCGAGCGCTTGCATTACGGTACTAAAGACAAGGCACTAATGTACATTTGCTATTTGATTACACAGTAAAACACCGCCAATACAATGCAAGTAGATACAGTAACATGCATTATGCATACGAGGCATTAAAATGGCAGTACAGCTGTCTAATAGTAACAGCTATCTAATATGTGCGGTTATATATACAGAAGCCGTTGTATTTATTATTTATTGCCGTTATCATTTTCTATGTGGTTGATAAATGACAGACACGATGTTAGCGGGGTTTATACACCTGCCTAATTGACTTTGCTATCTGTGAAATAGAAGGTTGTTTTTCATTGGCTGGATTCAGTTTACCATGATGCAAACTTATGATAAATCCAGCCAATGCAAAACCACTGCTTGTTTACTTTACTGGAAAGAGAAGGACTGGTATGAAAAGTTGTTATGTCATAGGACTGTGTCTTCTTAACTCAATGATGTGAAGTGATAAAGTGTATACTACAGCACAAATCCAGTCTTAAACGAATGCCCTGGATGCCCATTGTGTTTCATAAGTCACTTACCGCCTCATATTCTATATGAATAAGAATAGTGTGTGTATACACTGTATAGTAAATACAGAAATACAGTACACATACCCCCTCTCTTCTTACGGTGCTAGAGCCCATTAGTCCGCTAGCGATAGTGTAATAAACCAGCGAAAAAACTAGCACCTTTAAACATCATGACAATGGAGTAAGGTTCAGTGGTTGACCATCAAGGAAGAAACCGTGTCCTTCTCGACTCGTTTCTGTTTAGAGTCCCTGGAGAGACAAACAATGGGATCCACAGACCTGAAGAGGAGATGCCATAAAAACAACGCCTATACGCCTAACAAGTGGAAGAAGTGGAAAAAGCTCAAAGCCAGAAATCCACCGTGTGCGTCGACCAGAGAGGCGTACAAGAAGCCCCACAATGACGCCAACCACCTCCTACAGAAGTCTCGTATGAGATACATCAACATTCTTAATGATGGTCTAAATGGGAACTCTGATAAATCATTTTGGCGCTTCATCAAGTGCCAGATAACTGATTCATTCGGAGTGGCACCGTTGAAGGGAAAAGGACAGGTACACACAGACTCTTCGAAGAATGCTTCCATCCTTGTCCACCAGTCTGTGTTCACCGTCGACGATGATGAGGCAGCCACCACTTTCCTTCATGGCCCCAGTCCGCCACCCATACCGGATGTGACCTTTAGTGAGCAGGGTATCAAAAAACTACTCTAGGGAGTCGACCCACGGAAGGCATCGGGCCCTGATCAAATCCCCTGTTGTATGTTCGAAGAGCTGCACGAGGAACTTACGGCTGTATTTTCTGCCCTGTTCAGAAATTCATACCACACTGGAAGTCTACCAGCAGTGTGGAAAGCAGCAAATTTTCGCCCAGTGAGATATACCTGGGTTGCATGTAAGTTACTAAAACATGTACTGTGCAGCCACATTAGTAACCACCTTGACAAGCACAATGCCCTTTCACAAATGAACGTTGAATACTATTTAAATGGTGCTTTCTGGGGCGCTTGAGTGCATATTGTCTTTTACCTAAATAGGCTTTAATTTCCAAATAAACAAGCTACTACGGTTCTTATTGTGACGGATCGGTATATATACTGAATAGTTGCAAACGTCGGGGCGTGGGCGTGGGGGTTTGGGTGTTCCCCATTCCACACTCCTTCACATGCAGAACTGTTTCGTGAATTGTGACAGCGATACTGGATCCTGTTAGGAGAGGAACCCAATACCACGTTAATGGGTGGGAATGGGAACACCATATCCCTATTGTAGTTGAACAGGGTAGTTTGTTATTTCCATTAAAATACCAACAAATAAATGTAAGTTCACAGGAAACTATATGAGTGATATGTTAAGTGTAAAGTGGCATTTATGACATTTATAATATTAACAAAGAAGTTAATTTTAGCGTCGTTTGTCCTGCATGCCCTTTTAAGATCTTTTCGATTAGGCCTACAATTCACGTATGAATCATTGTCGATTTTCACAGGTTGATGTTTCCACACAGTCGTTACCAGTCCATTTTGATATCAACTATACGCTTCGTATATGGCCGAAGTGATACATATGAATAAACGAGACGCCAAACACATAAATTCACCGTATAAAACATGGCATCTAAAATGTTAATATTGAGTCTTTATACGCCCTGTTCTAGAGAACTCTCACTTCTTAGCCTACAGCATATAAACCTCGGAATGGAGTTGTAACTCATACCCTTTATGACAGAGTTAAACACATTCGTAGTTACAAGAATATGCGTTTGTCACCTTTTACAGCTGCGAGTGTTGTTTTATGTATCTCTTCCCAACTATTTACCAAGCAGCTTATAGTGCGAACATATAATGGTTCTTTGGTGTAGTGCTCAGTGTCATACTCGAGGCACTAAATAATTAACGCAGAAAAAGTCTCGTTGTCACCGATGGTATTTTGTATGAAGTCTAGTTGACACTATTTTAGTTTGCATTATCCTTATGATTTGAGAAAGATCGTCTTATGTAATAAATTGACAACACATAGGGAATAGAATAGATATAATAAATATAATGTCTTACGCAAGTATAACATAACTATGCTAAAATCAATTCAACACCTGTCCTTTCCAGGCACTGGGTTCATGTGGCATCAAGGCGAGGGTAATTTGATCAAATAAAAAATAGAGGATCGTATAGAAACCAACATAATATCAAATGTTAA
>CM032664.1:11302717-11322145 GCA_019095985.1 Streblospio benedicti | reverse complement strand
TGCAGGGGTTGACTGGGTAGAGTGGTTTGTATGCGTGCATTGGTGTGTGTAAGTGCGTGGATCTTTCCAGTTGGGTGGACATTCATAATAATACACGAGTACAACACTGCCCGTCATCTCTACTCCCGGACTTTCACGTGCAGTCCTCCTAGCATATCTGTGAAAGTGGGTCTCGGCTGATTTCTCGTGGGTTTCATCCACTGTGAATAGCAGGAAACGGCATATGGATTTGTCAAATTGAGGTGAGGAAAAGAACTCGAACTTTCCATAACAGTCAATATTTTTTGCAAACATGTTTTCCATCAATTGAAGCATTTTGTCATCAAATACGTATTCATTTTCGTCATACTCAAAACACACAAACGATTTTATTGTCATTATGTGCAGTAAATAGTATTCTACCCCAGTAATATGATATTCAAATTTATCAATCGCTTTCATTGGAGGATACAACATGTCGCACTATATCATTCTTTTCAGGACATAGTCTATTGTAAGTACCAAAACCTTTACGATTGATGTTTATTAGCTTTTATTGAATAACCATTACTTATGTTTGTTCAATGTATCGATTCTCACACATGTGCCAGACAAAAAATTGAGATGTGGACTATTCATATAGAACCTCATAAGTCACTTTAAGTGGTGATAGAAAACCAATCTGCTTTAGCACAAAATAACGCTTATAGGAGTTGTTGTTCAGTATTATTGGTTGATTTAATACAAGAAATTGCATTGTAAAGCAGCTCTAGGTTTTGTGAATTCCAGATACAGATGTACATGTATATCGATGGTGGCGTATTAAAGTTGCAGAAAAGGTGAGCTTTGCCACCAGTTGAATATAAATGTAGCATTATGTATGAAAGTGAGTGTTCAGACACAGATGTGTGTGACGTGCTATAAATATTAAGATTTGCATCATAACACACATGACAAATGGCTGTAAACAAATGAGGCTGTCAAACGGTACAGTGAAGAAGCTGTCTTTTGGCAGCATGACAGCATCAGTGAGATAAATGATGAGCAATAAGACGAACCACCCAACAACATGCAAGACGGGGCCCCGGTCTCAAAGGGTCGGCCACGGCGGCGGCTTGGCAGTGAACTATCACCTGTCTCGGGCTGTGACACCAGTAGGGATCACCAGCAAACACTGCTCGGCGGTCTTGTAAAGATAGCCTTCCTGCATGTTTGATATGTTTGTTCTTTGTAATGCTTCCTTTGTTAATGCCTTTGCTGAGGATGACATATGGATAAATTTTAAGTTCGGTCTAGACCAAGAGAAAACCAAGTTCCCATCTGACTTGTACAAATGCAATATTTCAGCAGTAGAAGGCAATTTGTTATTGGATTTCTCCCTATTTAGCAGGTTATCACATTTGATTTGTGTAACCTTGACATTGCTCTTCTTTATAGTCACCAGTGAGCGTGATGCAGCTTACAAGATGCGTTTTATGTTGTGCCAGGTGGTTTTCTTGTATATATTGTGTGTACAATTATGCGCAAGTGGGGCCAAATGTGCGACGGCGGTTCGAATGGTTAGCTTTTAACATCCTGTTGGGCAAACGCCATTATCTTTGATTTCTGATGTTTCAGAATATTTTTTTTCACTGAAAAGTTGATCTTTGTATATGAAATGTTCCAGCTTCTACCACATGAAAGATCGACGTCGTAGGCTACATTGTAAACAGTAGAGCATTTGAAGTAGTTGTTGCATTGAAGCCGGCCCCAGAAAAAATGTACGTGAAAGAAAATCGTGTGCGCTATTGACATGAAGAAAATACGTCATTAGACCTAATAGTTTCATTTGTAACAAAAGGTAAATAGGGATAATAAAAGGGGTGTTTCCACATTTAGCTATACTAAGTAACAAAAAATAAAACATGGAGAAACGCTAACCAGGCATGAAATTACGAGTTCAAGCAAAATTCAAGCGTCATATGAACGCTCACGTATAACTCGCATGCTGAATATATACTCATGATCTGTTCTAGTATGAACATAAGTACGCAAATATGTTTTTAAAAATCTCCTGAGCTTACTATCCACTTTAAATTGTTATACGCAAGCATTTACTTTTCATCAAAATCTTTTACTTAGAAGACTATGCAGCCCTATGCTCTTTCAGCGCATTCTCCACTCTAGTGTTCTGACATTTTAAAATATATTGCTTGCCCCATCCGCGTGTAATTTGCAATTTTCTAACAAAACTGTGCTCCTTAGCTGCCTGGCTAATTCATTTCAAGGGGGAGAAAATGGGAAACAGTAGTTTGGAGCTACCTCTTCAAAGTGAGGAATGAAGCCTAATGCTGGTGAATGATTGATAAATTGTGTCGGGGTGATGGAATCGTGCATCACACGCGAGCAGACCATCGGGTAGCCGCCGATTACATGGTTTGGGCGCGGCCAGGCAAGCTTGCGGTGGTCTTATCTATGAGCCGGTGGGGCAATGGCTGTTTAAATGGTGCTTTATGGGGATACGGGTATGAGGGAGAGAGTTTCTGTTAGATGGACGGGGTTTTGTGGGGTAATGAGAGAGCGGGGTTGGCAATGGTGTGCATGTGTCTGTGTTTTACAATGGCCGTCTATTATAAAAGCTAATGATAATTTCATGAGGTTGAAGTCCACACCATACTCTTGAGAGGTTGACCGAGGTACGATGTGACCTATACAAAACTGGGACGACTAAAAATAGTGTTGCATAACATTTAGAAAAGTGGATGCTTAAGACACTTGCGTCATTCCAACGCTGCTGACCACTCAGCAGTCCACAAACTCCTACACTCAATTCTAGACCCATCCTCTTGAAGTGACCACACCTGCCCAATACAATGTAGCAACCATTGATGTTTCATCTTCTCCGTGGACTAGCGGGACACCATGTTCTGTAAATGGGGCACTGATCATTTAGCCACCCAAATGAGCCGCCACTGGCGGCGGCTGCAGTGGGCTTAGTGAGGTAATCGCCTTAATGGATGAGATGTGTTAGACCACCGCCGCCACCGCCGCCGTATGGATGACATTACAGGCCTGGCTTACTGATACGATGGGCCAGACGCTAATTCACAAGGCAATAATGTTTGAGCTATGGCTGCAGACTTATGTAGACAATTATTCATATTGATTTATCCACATGGTCAATGCAATGCTTGATCTTGATTTGATGACTTACGCTGCACAGGCTTCAGTGCAAACTCAAAGTAGGTTGGTAAGATTGTCTTTAAAAAAGCAATTCTGGGAAGCTTTGTTAATAATATTAACATCATACTAACATAAGCATAAATTGTATTCTTTTGTGTGACTAATAACGAGTATGGGCAGATCACTAAATGCCATTATCGTGTACACTGTTATTAATACAGTGACATTTGGTAGTGTTAACCTTATAGGAGATGCTGCCATTACTACTGCTATATGGACTGGGGAGTAATTATGGGATGTGCAACGTTGATGAGCTAATGCGTGATATTATATGGGTTGGTTGTAGATGATAATAGGTAGTGTAAGCCTACAGGCGGCTGCAAATAGATGTGGGAATATTCATAACTAGGATGTTGAACGGAACTTACTCTTTGATAAGTTTTGCTCGTGCAATATGTTCTATTATTTACAGCACAGGGAGGGTAATAGTGAAACAGGCGAAAGTAGCTCGGTGGTGGTGGTGGGTGTCTTGGTCAGAAAATGGGTACGGACGTGCCACAGACAAGTTGAAAACGGCACCCACCATTATACCTATTTTAAGAAAAAGTGACCCACATTATACCATATCTGAGAAAATGTGACCCACCAATAATCCAATATCCGAGAAAAAGGTGACACACCAATATATCAAATTCAGATTCTAGTACATGTAGAAATCAAGAATGAGTATAATGAATATCAATATTTTTTTTTATCCGGATACAAATATTAAAAATGTAAAAATACCACCTTGAAATATACCAAAAACGTGAAAAAACCACTCAGAATATACTAAAAATGTGAAAAAAAAGACACCCAGCAATATACCAAAAATGTGAAAAAGACACCCAGTTTTGAGGCACGTCCGTACTAATCGCGATAGTGTGAGATCCCCCTCCCCGAGGAAACTAGTTCTTTAATATTCTAATTGTTTATAAATTAGTGTTACTCACGTTTGTTCTTTACATGCATATCTGCAACGTAATAAGAGATACACATGGTTCAGAAAATTAAACACAAGTCTCATGCAACATATGAACACTGCCATGGAATGCCCATGAAACTGTCAGTATTCTGATTATAAATACTACGTACTTTAAAAGAATTTCATCTACAATGCTCAATGTAGCTATGTTATACACCCTCTTAGAGTGATGAATTTCAACATTTTACCAACTTCCGTCTCGCCAATTGATCATATCTGTTAACGTCTACGGTTCACAACTTTCAGCAAGTTCTCACTGCAAATGGGGACCGATCACCAGTGATGTTGTTCTATGCGCAAATACAAGACAGGTAACTCGGTTAGGAGGAGTTCAAACTAATATACATGGCTTTAGGCGGCGCAAAGTGAGTTAAGGAGTGTCCCAGGGCATCAATAATGCACGAGGAGCAGGAGAGGTTTAGGTGTCTACGCATCTGCGCGTTTGGAGGACAAGCTCTTGCATCCAAATGCATTGGGTAGTCACCCAAGTGTGTTTGCCAATGGGTTGACTACACAGACAGCTGTAAACGAGGATTACTCGAGCTTTTTATTCACAATGATGTAGATGACATTGTGGCAGCTATTTCATATAACTTCTGCCTTCCGTTACAGATCAATCTGCACAATGCTGACTTCTGTTTTGGAATGCTACGTTGTCCTTGTTACCTTCTGCTTTCAGACTTTTATAAAACACCAGTCGGCCACTCTCTACACCGAATTTTGTATAATAATCATGTGACGTCAACAACATATTACAAAACGCAGTCATTAGCAGATGCAATGGAAACATGTATTGATTGGATTCACGATTTAGCGTATATCGAGATTAAATGGTTTAATGTATTTTGTTGTAGTTTAGTTTGAGAGAGAAGTGTGTGTTTGAAGGCGAGGGGGTGATATTGATAAAATGCCGTGCACACTATTATTTGCTACTGACACTTCATAGGGTTTACCATTAATAGTCATTCATAATACCTGACTTGAAGGACAATATATTCTTGATCAAACAGAAATAGCAATAACGACATAATAAGAAAACACCTGGCAGTGCTTCCGCAATCACATCAAATGGGAGCCGTGTGCCGTGTGTCCGTACTGTAAAGTGGAGTGTCTGCAAACAACCCCTTCATGGTGAGTTTACCAGACGAAATGGTGATGATCTGGGCAAATTTGCTGATTACTAGTGACCCCTTGATAGCACGAGATGTCTGCATGCATTTGGTTTGCATATGCATAGATCGTGATGTTGAGGTTACTTATTAGAAATGACAGTGATGAAAGTGTATGTATCCTAGGGCCGAGGCACAAAGGGAGCATAAAACATTCATTTTCACCACTGTAACGGAAGAATGGACCTGGGACTAGCACAGGTCTAACGTTATTTTTGTCCATGTTAATGGCTCTTGTGCCACACGTGTGTAGATTTATAGATGTATGTGTTATTTTGGTGACGTATATAAAGCTATATATGGTCTCATAATCTAGTTAGTCACATGGGAGCACATTAAAAACCACCATAGTGATTGAAAATCAAATTACATATTGCTTTTTTGAATGGCAACCGGATAGGTGAACTTTTGAAACAAAAATCAGGGCCATGGTGCCCCTTGTAAGTGAAACAAAAAAAGGTGGTGGGAGGTTATAGCATACAGGAAAAATTTCACTGTGCATTCCCAGAGGTAAAATTCCCAGCATGCTTAATCGGAACCCACCTGCACATAATAAAATCAGCGGTCTAGTTCCTCAGAATCAGTAAATGACCACTGTGATGCTTCAGGTCGTTAAGATGGCATATATAATGACGGATATAAATATCCCTAGTCTTGACAGTATCGAATATTCTAAGCAATACCTTAATGTTTAATACACTGTGTGATCCGGAAGCAGGACCAGATCGTATTTCTTGTACTTGCCATACCAGCCACAATAAATGTCACAAAAGTCATCTCAGAAGTATACACTAACTGGAATGCTGGAATGGTACTTATTATATGTTTACCATGTTTATATTCAGACATTGATTTGTAATTTACAATATTTGAATTACAACACCAAGAGAAAACATTTTAAGAATAAAAACCAAACAAACCAACAGCACTGACATTTGAGAACGCCGGCACGAGCCATCTCCCATTACCACCACCTATATTTAGTGCACTCATAGATTCAACACTGTTCTCTCTCCAGCCTCAAAGCGTCTATCCAATAAAGAGTTTCGTCACCTTCATCTCAAACGAGGCTGCTGTGTTGTTATTGTTGTTGCCTGCACGTAAATTGGAGCTGCGCTCGTTGAAATGTCAAAGCATTTTGGGGGTGAAAATATCATCCAGTGCACAGTTATTGTCGCTTAACCCCATATTTGCAAGGCGGAAGATCTTCCAGTGCACACAGAGATGTTCAATACACCGTCTTCCACAGTATATTTGGCTGGTGTTTATTGGGGATTCCGACTTAACCACACGTCTACATAATTTGCAATATATTTACATGGGGGTTACTGGGCAGGTGCTCGTTTTCGTTCAGCAGATTTTCAAGTCTCATATAAAGATAAACTTTTATGTGTTACGTTCAACTCATATCATAAGTGCCCAGTTCATCAGCTTTAGCAGCAAAACATTTTTTGTTCAAATAATGAAATATTCAGCATAATCAATGGAGGAAACCTAAAACCGTCGATCACAATGATGATTCACTCACTGAAGAGTGAAATAAACTTTGTTTATCTATTGCACTCTGGTATTGCGAGCAGGTCACACACCAGCAGTAGTGTGAATGCAGTATTAATTGTTTCCTCGCATGTCCCATGTAGTCAGATCTCAGAAGGAGGAGGAGAAGCATGCCAAGTTGATTACGTCTGCTTCAGTTGCCACGTGGTGTGTGCAGCATGCAATGGGCAACAAGGGCGTGACCATTGGTTATTGGAGAGGAGGTCGGTCAAAAACGTCGAGGGTTGTCTATACATTTGAGCCTTTGTAAGCAGGTGTAAAATCTACAGACACAACAAACACAGAGGCTTAATGGGGTTTCAACGTTGTCACAAAGATAAAGATTCCATGTATTACCAGCTTTTAGTTACATGTATAGCTGTACTCGAAAACCTGGATATGAAAGTGGTATGTGATCGCCGGTCTAGAATTTGAATAATAAGCCCGAAATACATGAGGACGGCGGTATGCACATAAAATATTCTTGTTTTGTAGGAAATCCATTTGTGGATTCTATATATGGCGCGAAATGGGAATGTGTCATTCAAAATGTGTGATCTTTCTTCAAGTAGTGCTCTTAATTCCCTGACAATTCTAATTTTCATGTTCGACCCTCTCTTTTGATGAAAAATAGTTACTCCCCAATGTGGTCTGGGAGTTTATCGCCCTCCATCCATAAATGATAACTTATGTGTTGGCATGGCACATCCCAACTGGCAAAAGACCACCATTGCTGGCTTGGCATGTGGCTCAGGGTGTGAAAGCAAAGGGGGTGGTGGTGCGAAAAAAAACATAGTACGCTTGTAGCTTACGGGACTGCTTTTTTGGTGATTCATGTGATAGGGTTGTAATGGTAGTTTGTAGTGGTTAGTTTTGTATGTTAGGAGGGAGTGTTTTTTTTTATGTAGAACTAATAATCTAGAGGTATGCTATAGAAAAGTTCCCATAAGAATTATATAGGACACTTAATGATGATGCATTCCTAATAATGATTGAGAGCACATCATTACAAGTCAATGGTGAATTGACGACAGAATGTACTTTCTCCATGGCGTCAATTAATTTAAACTACTTTACTTACAACCAGTCCACGCATCGCGTTATTGAAATTACCCATCTTCAAACACCTGCCAAACCCGTATTCTGACTTTGTTTCTTTACTTTGGCCATCTTCCACATTTGCAGTTTATATGCACATGTAATGTCATGTTTATGTTGGCTTCAGGAATCCAATCTTGGCATTATCGTACCATGACTCAGCTCCATATATTGGGATTTCCAGACTGATTAATTCTGTAGACAGAGACACAGATTTGAGGAGATTCGTTTTGTGTATGCCTGCACATGTGTGCTGTATCAGATTCAAGCACTTACTTAATTATTGGCCATTGTATATAGTTGCATAGAATCCTGATTATACTGAACCCGGGTACTGAACATACACTATCTATTATGCTTCCACGAGTCTGTGAGTTTAAGGACACCTTATACTGTGTATCGCAATTTATCACCCCTTGATTATCTCAAGGGGCTGGGGGGAGCTTGTGGTAATTTCAGTGATTTGACTCAAATTGTGGATATATACTCACATTAAACATAACCTTCACCACACAATAAGTTTTAATATCCCCTCATCAATCTAAAAGACCACTCTGATGACTTCCAAATAGAGGTTAGAGTTACCCAACTAGCTTGTCCAGACACCTAAATCAACCCTATTTGCTCCAAATGTGAGGCTCTGACACCAAGTTTATGTGCCTGTTCATCATTAGGCGATGCCTAGGCTTCAAATATTGCAGACCAAGAGTTTCTTAACAACGTCGCCCTGGCGACCGCCATAAAGACACGGGCTCCTTCCTCTGCGCCTGACGTAAGCGGGCCCTATATTGTGGGGTAAGTGGGAGAGTGGACGTGGCGGCCAGTTTGGATGCATGCAAATGACAGCATCAGAGAATGTCAGAGGCTCTGGCAACTATTGGGCTTCTTTGCAAACAGCAGTGGCGAAGATGTATGGGAGCTCCTTAACGTGCACCAGATTGTTTTTTCTTTTGGTGGGTGGACGAGTGTAATTTCCAGTTTCTTATAGTGTAGTACAAGGGCTGGTTGATAGCTCGAATGGTAAATCATTAGGTTATACTTGCGATATAGATGGTTTACCAACTTGATTAATACGGAACTTGAATATCTTCGTCAATGCTCCAGATTTTGGAATTAATTTTGCAAAAGGTCATGGCTTTACCAATAACTAAAATATATATTCAGAATGAGCTGAATTAAAAGGATTTCTTATAAGTAGTCGCAATTGATGAGGAAAAGATTTTCGAATGGCCCTCCCACTTCCACTTTCCTTCCCATGGTCATGTGTTGGGGTAGAGGGCTTGTAAGGGTGAGCCACCTAAAAGTTCATTAGAAATAAAAACAACTGTTATAGAATCTTTGCCCTTACTCTAAAACACAGTTTGCATTCGCATAATTGCACATTGAGTAGAATGCATA
Organism: Streblospio benedicti; assembly: GCA_019095985.1. Taxonomy (NCBI): domain Eukaryota; kingdom Metazoa; phylum Annelida; class Polychaeta; order Spionida; family Spionidae; genus Streblospio; species Streblospio benedicti. Next base: position 11,312,779 of record CM032664.1, on the reverse strand, counting down.
AACGTAATTACAAGCCCTATTAGAGGAAGAAGAAATAGCTGCACTAATGAATGTTTAATGCTCACAATACCGCAAATGACATCAGGGAGCTCTGTGCTGTTGTTTTTTGGGGGGTTGTGAGCTGACAAATATACTTAGTATTAGCAATGCAGCACTTCATGCACGTAGCAAAACCTAGTATACAGCACCACATATTTGAGAATGTTCCATTAATTAACCATTTTGACCTCCCAATAAATGAACAGATTTATTTTGAAAGAAAATTAAATTATTCAAAATATTGCAAAACTTTGATCAACTTATTCATGAAAAGGTCTTATAGAATTGAGTCTTAACAATAAGAGCATATGGTAAAGTTCTTTACACTATCAGTACTAAATCTGAATTGCAATATTTATTAGCAGCACCCATTATCACTATCACAACCCACTACATTTAATCGAAAGAAAACAAATGCACGTCCCCATTGGTATTTTTTTGCCAGATGACCTTTTTGCCGCATTATATACATGCCACATCAAAAGATTTATGCAGCAACAAAGCTATAGAAAATGCAAGTTTGTGCCATAATGGCGGGTTTTTGTTAACAACGTGATCACTATTGTATCATTCCTATTCAACTTAGTAGAGGGTTCATTAGTTTTATAGGGCAAGCATTTTTCCTGTCAGGTTGTGATAATGTAAGCAAACAAGAAACTAAGCGTTGAGGACAAAGGGAATTCTAATTAAGGATTACATTGTATCCCTACATGAACTCAACTCTAAGACTATACCACTGAATATTAAAAACTTGCAGAGATATATATAGTATCAGCCGTATTTCTTCAGTGGGTCTCGTGATTTAGTATGAAATACTGTAATCGCAAAATAAGCAGATTTAGTGGTGTGTGTGTGTGTGTGTGTGTGTGTGTGTGTGTGTGTGTGTGTGTGTGTGTGTGTGTGTGTGTGTGTGTGTGTGTGTGTGTGTGTGTGTGTGCTCTTGCGCCTCTTTTGATTGCCTTTGCTGAGTTGATGCATCTTAACGACAGGTCTGCTAAAAAGTCATACTGATTCTCCCCGTCTAATGTCACAAAATGTCAAAGTAAAATTAACAATTGCGAATCTTTCATAAATAAATTTTATAAGTCAGATTATGGCAAAACAATTAACAATGAATAAATGATCACTATATTTATACAATAACAATTGATACTATTTGTATGTTACAAACAAACAAGCACTAAATTTTACAGTAACATCAGACATATCTTTACACCATTTCATGGAATTATGAAATCGATGTGTCATTAACATAATTAAAATTCAACAATGACAAACACAACAAAAATACATGAGCAATAATAAACATAATACAAATTTCAAATGCATAACAACTGTACACATCTACCATTTAACCACTCACAACCCCACCTCAAATGTCCTTGACTTGAGAATAAAAAACCTGCAAATGGAACCTGTTCAGCCATTAGAAGTCCCTCAACAAATCAGGCCAAATTACACATATCCACCACGCCCCCATGGGGCTTGGAGAAGCCATCACCAAAGCCGACGGTTTTCACCAAATCTGGCTTGCGGTCGCACATCGGGCACAGCTGATTTCGCACCTTGGAACTTCGCATCCAGATGATGAGATTGTGTCGCTCGCCAGCCTCTATCGAAGTGGCTCCGTGCATCTGCTGGCCTCTGTGTAGAAGACCATAGCCGAGGCGATGGTCAACTTTAGCAAAGCTGCAAGAGAATGTTGTACATTTAGCTTTATAATAAGTACTGTGCATTAGGCTCATGGAGAAATCTTACAAATTCTAATTATGTCATTGTGCCACTTATGTGCTCATTGTGTCAATGGAGAGCAAAGGCACTGATACAAAGATCACTACACATAGATTACTATGGTTAGGTGTAGTTAGAACCGTTGTAAAGAATCAAGAAGTTATGCAAAAAGAGACCTCATTACAAATCCACTGTCATTTCACAATCCACTACCTTTTAATATCTCCTTCCATTCGCATGGGTCCAAAGAACAGAGATCCTTCTTTGAAATCCTCCGTGAGGCACACATTCAGAGTCACTTCTGCATTGTCATAGTGGTATGAAAGCTCTTCATCACCCCCGGGAGTGGTACTGTAAGCAACAGTGAAGGATTTATGAGAATCCAAACTCGCACCACCACAATCCGGAAATAGACGAGCAGTCAATGGCAAAAGGTATTTCTCCCGCAGTGGATTCAGCAGATTCTCATTCATTCCCAACTCATCCAACAAAATGCCATAGTTGTTCATCGTATTTGGCCTCCCTTTAGGCAAATCCGAGCATTCAAAATGACGCAATTCCTCAAGCAATTCCCTGCAGAAAGTTTTTGTGAACACTGGCAATGAAAACACTCGTTCAGCTGTCGTATCTTCCACGTACGGTAACTTTGCCTCATTTTTCACACAAGCATCTACGATTTGTAAGAACTTTGGATCCAAATATGCCTTATCCAGAATATAAACGTGTGTGTGGCGAGGTGCATACTTATTCCTGATAGTTTCTTTTCTTCTCACGTAATCTTCTCTTAATTGAATCCGTCTTGCCCTCTCCTTTTCCAAGCCATAAATGATCTCGTTGATTGTTTCTTTGTCTAGCTCGTTCAACTTGCTGATGTTATTATCCGATAGAAAGGTGTCTCTTGTACGGTAGCTGACGTGAATTTTTAAGCTCTCGACAAAAAAGTTCTTTGTGAAAAAACATTTGCACGTATAGTAATCCTTATGTTCCATCACCACTTCTTAACAACTTTTATCAAGTATCCTACAAAAGTGATAATAGTATTAATATAAATGGTATAAACAGAAATACGCGCCTTTGCCGCTGTATTTTTGTTAAGCAAAACATTATTTTATTACAATTTGTAAAACAGTCATTGTAATTTATAAACAAATAAAGGTTCATATATGGTTTTTCACATGTAGCTAGAGTGAGTGAAGAAACTTCAATGATATAATCTTTCAAATTTCAACATAATGCATCCAGAACGATAACTATATTGAATTTATGCGCATACGTAGTCTACATCTATACTTTTATGTTGTACGGTCTGACAGATCCAGAATATTGACACCGACGGCGCCGATTCTTTTGCGGTTTTGTAGCTATATGTTGTCACATATCTGGTCTCGAACATAGCTACTTTACAAAGGTAGAATACTAGCTCCATTCATAAATTTTCCGTCTCCTACAATCGGTAAAAATATATAATGAATATTCGTGACTGCCAGACTGGAGCTTAAATACTGTCGATTTATGTTTTGGCTAACACAATCCGGATCCGAGAAATATACAGAATGCATCATGTTTTTTTTTTATTAGCATTATTGGGTGATTGATGTAGGCTACATCTAGGCATTTTACTATGCATATTGACAACATGCATAGTCAGCTGCTCACGGTACACACAAATTGTCTGTCTTCTATATCGTCATTTAACTTCAAAGGGGAGAATTCGAGACAGCATAACACAAAAACATCTCCACGCACGCACGCACGCACGCACGCGCGCGCGCACGCACACACACACACACACATGGAACAAAAATCACATCGAGTCCCTGTGTAGTGTATCGGGCTCCTCGCCAATGTGATAATCCGTTGAATATACATGTATACGTACAATGTAGTCATTGGGTGATAACGGATTTTGCCAGCATAACTGAAGATTGATGGACTGTTTATTCTGATAATTACAGCATCCTATTATATGCAAGCTTAAACTTGAACGAGATTGTAATGCCGTTAAATGCACCCAGGCAACAAATGAACAATTAGTGTGCACCAGCTGTGCTAAATGTCATACAGTATGTGGGGGTACGCACCATTAGTATGCAGTTATTGCAGTCGCTAGCTGGGATGTTGTAAATACAACTATGGATCGTTCACAAAAAACGTCATCACACGAGGGGTGGTGGAAAGGCTTGGGGAAAGACGTCATTAATGGGGTTGTGGTTGTTGAGGGGGGTTCCAGCGAAACATAATGTCATGAGTGAAGATTTTCTAATAGACATGTGTATAATTATAGAATCTCGACGCTGTGTTTCTCAAATGACATGAAAACACGGATTCTTCTTCCCGCAGTATAACCATAACCCGTTCTGTTAGCGTTTCGCATTTCCCCCCGTTCTTTTCGCTCTCAGTAACCCGATCTGGTCGCATAATGGGTGCCAACTATTCACACTATGCTGGATTTTATTCTAATTGATAAGTTGTATGATAAATGGTAATATGTCCTTGTTTATCAGGTTAAATACGTTTATCTGTACGGCTGCCATTGATGAAAATTTCTACACACTTTTTTGTCATGCTTCATTCAATGGACTTTGGGACACAACATGACATAAAATGTTCAGTCTAACGATATAATTTATTGACAAAAATGTATAAGCAAAGTAAATGGTAAGACGTTTAGAAAAAATTAAAGAATTTAAATGATTAAACAAGTTAAAATGGAGCATCAATATTTTTAGAAGGCAACCTGCTGTAAGTGCGACTATTTTGGCGATTGTTTTTTGTATGCTTGGAATGTTTCAGGATCGCTGGACCAAATTTGAAAAGTTTAACACAAAATGATGAGAATTGTAAGAGGGAGAAAGAGAAAAACCACGAAGGGGCCTCTCCCATTATGGTATATCACAGTACCGGAATATGTGCCTCTTTGAAAGACGGTCTTTTTTTATTTTATTTTTATTTATTTATTTAATTCAGACTTAAGCCCATAAGGACAAATACATAAAAAACATAAATAAGATAATATAAATATGACATATTCAATATATATATATATATCACAGAGAAGATGATCACAGGATAGTATCACAATTCAGATCATTGATTTTACCGGCCATTTCGTATAGATTTTAAAAGATCTCTTTACATGTATTTTGTCGTCTGAAAATTTAAGACGTCTTTCATATTTTAACATTTTTTACAAGTACCCCATCCACCTTCTGCTTTGAAACATTCCTCCCCACAAAAATTGTGAAAACCACTATTTCATGTAAATATCCACTTTCTAAACAAAATAAAAATCAATATCCCATACTTTTTTTTCAATTTCAAGAGCCCTAGTTTATCATTTCAGGCTGAATACCCCCGTTATCAACCAATTAAAAGTTGGCAATTTTAATAAAACTACAAAACTCTATAGCCACTACAAAGCTCTACAAAACCACCCAATTCAATTTTTTCCAGTGTCCATTACCACGGACGAATATTAAAGCCTCAGGCTGACCGACAAGGGAGAGACCAAATGTTATGAGGGGAGGAGTAGGCCTATGTCCAAATGTAGGGGTATATCTTGCACACCATGCTCCATTTTGAGCACAGCTATGAGGTAGAGTAGTTCTCTGTCCAGAGAAGGTTTCAGTCACACCAACAGTCATTGTAGCTGTAATATGCATGTACATTACAGAGTGGCAGATTCCAGATATCCCTGATGGGAAGGACCCATTGCGCGCGCGCTTTAACATGCATGCATGTGCTGCACAAGGCACGGTCACCTATAGGACATGGTCATCAAAAGAATGAAAGATTTGGCTAGAAAGACGAGGAAAGCCATTCTCGGATCCTCCGTAGTATTAAGCATAATCGCTCATCCCATTCTGCGAGGCAATGCATATTTTGACGCTATAATCAAAATCATGACCAACAGCATTATCAAATTTTTATTTTTCGTTTGGCTACCCCTCTCCCATAGTCAGCGGTCAGTCTCTACTCCCAAGGCAGCACCCATGTGGCAATAGCACCAGTTTGGGTGAGTGATGTGAACAGTTGGTTGAATTCCCAGTCACCAGGGGACAACTGTGGCTGCTGCATATTTCATATAGTAGTCATACGCAGGCAACAGCTGGGGAGAGGAATGTATTATTTAGGCTAAAAAGTGGTACGGTGGAGTGCTTGCAGGTCCCGAATGGGAATTCAATTGAATGCAAATATATACTTCTGAGAGATTGTGGGCGATGCAGTGTGCAAAAAATGTTTAAGTGATCACCATTAGTAGAATGTTTGAAAGTGTTGTACATAACTTTATATGTGGACATCTCGAGGAAGTGTAATTTTGCTTCAGTGTGAAAGAAATTTACATTTTAATTATTTACATTGATCAACATTCAGTATCTATATTGAATTATGTGGTATGTGCGCAAACTTTAGTGAGCTATTGCAGATGCAGGGAAAAATTGGTGGTGTGCAATGTAAACAATCTCTGAGGCTATACTATGAACACCGATAGTGGATATGCAAAGAAACAAACGCAACAACATAGCCTTTTGTGGGGAAGGGGGGAGGTAGCACCATATTTGCACCATGGATCTGCCTACAGTGAGCAGTAGCGGATCATGGGGTTGAGTCTGTGGGCTTGCAAACAAAATATCAACCACACTCACAAAATCTGTTGAGGACTCGTCAAACCAATGTGCGCAAAACCCACTCTATGCCTATGCTAGACCCCCCCGCGCGCGCGCGCCGTGTGTGTGTGTGTGTGTGTGTGTGTGTGTGTGTGTGTGTGTGTGTGTGTGTGTGTGTGGGTGTCATTTTCGGGGTATCGTACATACGGCTACGTGTTAACGAGTTGTCTATTTGTGCCGGTGATAAATATGCACGAAACCTATACAGTATCAGTATAGTGTATCATTTTCGTCCAGCTTGTATAGTGTTAGCTAGCATATGGCCTGGTCTTTTTTTCAAAGGAAAGTACAAGAAATACTTCGCCAATGAATTACATTGGATTAACGCTTTTGACATTTGTAGTCACCGTCGGTCTACGGGAATCACTTTTACATGACACGTATATGCACAATCATGAAGTATCAAAACCGTGTGAATTGAATAATCAGCCTGAGATATACGAGGAAGACGTGCAGTAAAACACAATAACTGAAGCAACGAAGAATTCAATATGCATCTAGAAAATGATATTTTAAGGCAACACCATCCACCTATGACCATACGAAAGCTCATGACATGTACGAATCAACTCTTGGCATGTAATAGTGTAGCCAGAGGACCCTCAGAGATAAGAGGCAGCCATAAATGCCTATATATAGTCCGTATACAGATCAATACGAGAAAACAGTGATTCCTTGACACACTCGTGGCCTCAGACCCGTTATTGCCATGCCAAGGACGGTGTCACTATTTCCTGTCGTAGCACGTCATTTAGGGAAGTAGTCTAATGGTGTTTTTGCCGTCCAGATGTAAGATGACTAAGATTAGCTTAGTACCGGTCATGTTAGGGCGTATCTGTGCTGTTGCCATTGACACCGCCCTAAATAGCTGTGCTTGTGTGCGTTTAACAACTGTCTGTGATCAGACAACGTACCAATTACAACGACTACAATATCCAGACGTTCTCAGCTTCATTTACGGACATATATATTATATATTATATAAATATATCTGACAAGCTTGAAGTGGAAAAAACTTATTGAAAGAAATTTCATACCAATTACAGAAACGGTTCAATGCCACGCCCTGACGAGTATTTGTTGCTGAGTAATTACTGTCTACATGACCATGAGACCATGTTGTTAGTTGCAGTAAAAACCTCTAACGTACACACTGACTATCAATGATTCATTTGGAAAAGCTAAGGAGCCCCTGTGATCCTCTAGATAGGACCGTGGCTCTTGTGGCTGTTTAAATAGCACTTATTACAGACTAGCTATTGTAAACTTTTCGACGCTGTAATCCTTTCATACACATATACCGCAAAAACTGGTAAAATAAGATGAAATAGCGGACATGCACACATTCATTCCGCCCATTCTAACATTCAAAGAACTTTAGACATTATTAATGGCACACAAACACAGCGATTCTTCATGTATGCCATCAAAGTAAATGTCACAGTTCTTTCAGACTACATCAGCAAAAGTGCACAAAAGGACAATACATTACGCTGAAGATTTAATGTGACTTTATCTCCTACACTCCGGCCTCACCACATGAGAATGTCTACCCCCTCTAGCAACATTAAAGCGGTGGATACTTCCCACCAAAGCTGTTAAAAGGGCTTCTGATAGTAATGAAAGTAGGCAAAACTGAGCTAAACTGTTCATGTCTTCATCTGTAGAGGGTTCCTGGGTTCTGTGTAATTATTTGTGGATACATTATCTATACAATGACGTTGACATGATGCCATTCAGTGGTGACAGTTGTGTTACAGAAAAAATACAGTGAGCTCCCCTTACCCTCCAAAAGATAAAAATAAAAATAAAAATAAAAATATTTTTTATTACTTACCATCGGCGTCATTCAGCAGATCATCTGAAAGAAAGAATCAACATTATGTCAGTAGTTATTATGAATGATTCCGATATCGGTGTAAAGTATAAATCATAAATGTACTCTAGTGCTTCATTAATTTAATGGTTTTCACAGAGGCACTGCAATGCAATACATGGTTCACCTACTAATTAATCTCCCTGGTCCCCAGCATAACCCACACATAACAACAACAATTTTTGAAATGCTAACAGGTACATGCCATTCATTTATGCAGACGACTAATGCTTAAGGAAATGGCTTGAGAGGGGAATGGACTCATTCGTCGGGGTTTTATTGCACTTCCGGCCTCAAAACTAACCGGAAGTCATCAGTGGACGTCACCGTCTGTTGGCAGAGCAGATTGCGAGATTGCCGTTTTCTAAATATGGACAAAGACAAACAGGATTACCTCATGAATGCATAATGCGATAGCGTTTTGTGACACATGTTACTGTAGAGAATTGTGGCTTTGTGCTTGATTGATGCATATTAGAATATATAGTCGTCTTCAGGAAACCAACTATCCATTAAGTGTTATAGTTGTCTTTACATGGTGTGTGGGGAGCCCCGGGGAGGGGAGGCGCTCTCCCATAATAATACGTTAAAATCATCCCTCAAATGCCTGATTTTAGCTCTATTTTTGGCCATGTCCATGCAATGCACCCCAAATTAGTGCCATTTTAAAGGGAAAATCTCACGGAAAAGTAATCATGCAAACAATGTGTCAACGGTAGCAATACACACGACATAGCCTTCTATTATTCCACGGTAGCCACTGCACTCACTATTGTAGTAAACCCTACACACACTTTACGACGGCCATTCAAAACTGCCTCAACACTTTTGCCAGCTGCCTTGTATGTATGCAATTTCAATTGGCTGAAATCCCAAAGTCTCTACATGGCATACATTATTTCTGTGGTTTGACGCAAGCAGATCCATAGTACATGTATATGCAAATTCCGCAACAGGTTTTGTCGACGTTCGGGTCTCGTTGCGTCTGTCTGCTCAGTTCAGATAGCAGCTTCAATGATATTTGCAGAACCGAAAAAAGTGGGAGGATATAAAATAACTGGAATCTCAATAGCTCTTATTAGGCAATCCAGAACGTTTTTAAGTGGTGTTCACCGTAATGGGTGTTTTGGGCTCAACAATTATGCGCAGTTGAATATCATGGAAAGAATGCAATCTGCTGTTTGTCAAATCACAGTTTGCTATACGGATTTTTGACGGCTTATACAAAGCACATTCCCCGACACGGCACGGCATTAACAAAAAACTTGCTTGCGTTAATAGGCGGAATAGCCTTTAATAACGGTCATTTAAGGGGCCGGTTTTTCTGAAAGGATGGGGAAAAAAACAAATCGTATTTAAAAACACAAAACCCCGACCGAAAACGCGCATGAAAAGGAGGCCTCCCCGGACACACAACCATTATTTCGTGGGGGGGTTATGGGGGGGGTGAGGGGGGGGTCAATGAAAATTTCCATAAAAAGAAGAACGAACCAAACACAAAGCATCAAGAAACGTCGAGACATAGGCGGCCGCCGCCGCCCCGCAACCAAAAACCACACCCTCTTTTCTTTATTGTGAGGGGCAAAATAGACAAGCCCCTTTAAAAAATACTGAAATTTAAATTGAAATTTTACAGGGGAAATTTAAAGGGAATTTCACATTGAATTTTTATAACCCCTCGGCTTCATGAAGACCAAATATGGCCTATGGTGCATATTAATGGGGAAACAACGAAAATAATAATTTTTA
>CM032664.1:11253007-11299647 GCA_019095985.1 Streblospio benedicti | reverse complement strand
TATGTTTATCGCAGACTAATCTTATAACGGATATCTATATGAGACATCTCACTATAATTGCGATGCAAAGTTCTTTTTGTAATGGATTCATTTTCTTTGTATTTTTTTCTATTCAGTAGGCAGACTGATTACGAAACTGTCATTGATTTTATAATTGTATTTCTTTTCCCATAAATGATCATATTTGGACAATGATTGTAAACAAACAATCACAATCATACTGAGACAAAGTAATAATATTATAACGCACGATAACATTAACACTAAAGCAACATTTTCATTATTTAAGTATGAGTTTATGTTCAGACAATGACTACCAGTACATGTACATTAGATTGCATTTTGACTACTAGACACCTCGGAGCTTTATGTATACAGTATGATATTATTTATTCTTCTATGTAGTTATATTTGAGTGCTTCATAATGTTACAATTAATTTTTTATGTAATTATATTTGATTGCTTTATAATGTTACCATTAATTTTCTATGTGATTATATTTGACTGTTATATAACGTTACCATTAATTACTGTAAAGGCAGCCAGATAAAAAACAAAAATCAACCAAAAACACCACCTTTCCGTGTTAATGCTAAAAGTCTATAAAAAATGAATTACATGTTTTTGTCGTTCAGTTGTTTTCTTTTTCCTGTCATCTTATGTTTGCGTGCAGTTGAGGATTACTGTACAACACGAAACACATTTTATGGACACGATGTACACGTCTCCAGGGGTGTAGGTGAAAGTTCAAAATTTCAAATGGATTGCATTTTTTTTTTAAAAAACGGACACACATAGAGGAGTCGAGACCGGGTCTTATTCGCAGTTCTGCTGTATTTACTTGGTGGGTGACTAAGCTGCTAAAGGGGCCAAAAGGCATCGTCGGTTTTCACGGCTTGATCACTCACACTGCCTTAAAGTCCTTGTTTATACCAACCCGTGGCCGCAGTTATAGCTTTTATGTGGAAAAATTATTTTCGGTTAGACTTATGTCAAAGACAAAATCAATACTCGGTTTCATCTTACTTATATAGCGAGATCGTACGTTTGGCGTTTGAATTCCCCGCTGGACATTTTGGCAGTGGGCCTTCTCATTGGTCGGTTTCTGAGCGTAAGTTCCACAGAATTGGATATGGTGGTATCACGGCTATATACACAGTAGCTGATACACAGATATGACGATGGCCAAAAGGTTATGGCGGGAGTTCTTATGTAACTGATTAAGTTAGTGGGTCGGTACAATGAGCAGTCTCTTTAATTGTTCTGTGGATGACACGTGTAACGTAAATCAACAAACATATAACGTATCAGCATTTCACAAAGGTAAAAATAATAATCATGGATTAAGTCATAGATCAGTGTCAAAAATATTAACAAAGAAATCCCATGAATCCACGTCATCCTAATAGATCTACACATCCGTGTCCAATGTCAACCATGCACCCGTCCATCTACAATCCAGTCGCCATAATCGGCCTACGCTTTACGCTAACTTCGTTTACGCGACGTCTGCCTTCGTTCGTGTTTCGTTCCCGGTTCACATCTCTGGTCTAATTATTCAACTGATGGTATGGACAAATTAAATGTAGCTGTTCATTATACATACATGTGCAGGTAGAATGCAGCATCTTGATTTCAACTGTAAAAGGGTTGCTCTATAGCTGGTGAGTGAGTTCACAAGATAAGGGGCACATTGATAGGAGATTTTATGGAAGAAGCAATGTCGTAGCGATAATGAAGTTCCCATGGCGTGTACGGGCGAATTAATTTAAAATCATGCTAGCAAACTGTTTACCCCAAAGCTATAAACTTACGGGTACCGGGACTGTTTCGAAAAAGACTCCTAATATTCCGGTCTCTACAGACACGGATGCTTCTAAATATAGCGCAGGAGCGATCATGTCACAGAGCGCCGAGCAGTGATAATGGCCAGACTGTGGATTAACCCTATAGTCGATGCAAACACAATAGAGTTAATGTAACCTACCGCAGCTTTTTCAAGGTGTATGGTATTTTGTACGGCAAGACTGTTACCTATTACGGCTAGACTATAGTATTGTGCTTTACTTGACACGAGTGGTGTAATGATAATAAGATTAAAAATCTTGGGGCATACGATCCTTTGAAAGACTAGTGTTTACGCCGGTGGCGTGGGAGATAAGAGCAGAATTGAGTCGGGTGACATTTGTGTGATCTGCCGCAACAGTGGTCAAGGTCAGCAGAGGCGAGCAGACACGGGCTTGTTGGGGGATGATAGTGGCAATTTTCTGAATTGGGCACATTTGGGAATGAGTCATGCATATGTTAGTTGTTGTATAAGCATTGCTATTTTTCAGTCTTCGAGTTAGTGCTTACGTTATGAGAATCGTTTTCTGTTGACTCTCGAGAATATATTGATGAGTTGAATGTTAGCAAAAGTAAAGTCATTCGAGTTTAATACTCAAGAACATTGTACGACAGTCAAACAATCGTTGATTCTTATCACCCTATAACATGGATACAGACCTTAAAAAGCGTTACTTCAATTATATACCGTAGGCCATAGTGCTAGAAAAAAACAAACAAAATAACAAACAAACAAAAAACACACAAACAACACAAACAAACAAAGAAACACACACACACACACACACACACACACACACACACACACACACACACACACACACACACACACACACCAGCAGAGCATAGAAATAAAATTTTAAACAATAGCTACAACGCACCAAACCTTTAAACATATTTCTCACACAATCATGCGGGAAACGCGCATTGACTCGGCCTAACCAAGTTGGCTCCCTCCGGGTGATACGTCGTCCGTGTCTCACACCTCCAGCTAGCATCATCGTCCACTGATTAGTCCATTCAGGCCACATGCCTCTTTCATATGAATTCTGGAGTGATTGATGGCCTGCTGGTGCATGGTTCTTATAGATTAAAACAAAAAAATACTTACTCAAACCGTATACGTATATAGCTGTAGCATTTTCTCACATTGTTAATAGTCAGGATTTTACATACCAATTATTGAGCCCGTCCGCCAGTACCCTATCACCGACTGACCGTCAATCCGATTGGCAATGGTGTACACGGAGCCCATTCCACATGGAGCCAAATAAATAGCCATTTTGCAGCCATTATTTGGTCCATTTCTGACTGGTCACATAGTATTTTTGGGCTACGGTGCTCAAATTTGGATTGTTGGTTAAAGATGGCCGGTGATCACTCATTGGTTGGGTCTATTTCACATGGAACAAATGGCTAATTTTGAAGCACTAATTGGTCCATGTATGATTTTTACCCCTCTACAGCACGCAATGTTTGTCAAATTTGATTCACTGTGCCGACACTATGATCGTAATGTGCATTAGGATCATACTGGTGCAGTTGTGGATATTTTTTACAGATGCTTAGATATGACTTTATTCATACTCTTTAGTTGGCAATTGCAAGTTAATTTTACCTATACTAACCAAGAAAAGTATATTGATAAGATATTCTATGTTAGGGCAGAGATTTTATTGGATTACAAGCCAAAACTATTCAGTTCATATAAACAAGTGATCCTCATGATTTTTCAGCAATGAACGTAATTATATAATCATTTTGACGTGTTTTGATGATGATCGCAATGAACGAAATTGACAACCAATTTTATGATACCTGTGTTGAAATTCTTAGGAGTTTGATTGCTTTATTAAGTACATGTATCCCATTTTACATTTATGGTCCATACAAATGACTACAAAATAAATGTTGCTGTTCTGTCTGAAAAAGCTGTGACTTTATATACAGAAACCAACATCATTACAGTAATCACTCATTATTTGCAATTAGCATTTAGGCTTTTGATTCTAGTATAAACTCAACATTAACATAGCATATCCTCTAAATATCAATATATCTTCATTAAATTGCAAGTATAAACTATAACATCTAACAATTAGCAAAATATTCACGACGTCATCAGTATGATCGTAATGCACATTGTCGCCACAGTGTGATTTATAACTGACGCTCAGAGTTCATTTCACATGGACCGAATGGTGTATATTAAATCCATTTGAAATCTCAATACATATATCTAATAAGGCGAGCCATTTAATGAAGGAAATGCCATTGATTTCATACTGTTTCAAAGTCATGAAAAAATGAGGCCAGCTGGCTGCTCATTGTATTGTCAAGGGCACAGCTCGAGTCTAGCATACACCATATTTTAAAAAGCTAGCGTGTCACATGCGAAGAGTAATTAATCGTGACGTGGTGATATTCCATATGACTTGCACAGTGCTATGGCAGTTATGTGGACGCTAAAAGCCATTACACATCACCTTTTCCTTATTTGTGAGCAGAGATGAAACAACGAAATTTAAGACCCCAAAAGAAGATTTACGTCACCTCTTTATGAATATGTTTTATAATGGTGGATATGCTCGTTAAAAAATATTATGGTGGTTGATGGGAAAGTGATTGGCACGACAGCAATCTATGGAAATACATGCATGGCATTAATGCAAAACCCGGTCAAACCCACTTTCAATTGGTTCACATTCTTAATTACACATTTAGCTTTAGCTTTTGATTGACAAAGCTAAAACTAGAATTGCTAATAATATACCTAAATAAAGTCTGCAACAGCTAGAAATCAAATGAACTTGTTGGAAGGATAAAAGAAGGTTCTGTGTCAGTACAGGATCTAACAACGTGGGGATTTATGATGGTGCCACGAGTCTGCAGACTGTATACAGCAGCTAAATATAGAGTACGATGCAAGTGGAATGACAATGTAGTGGGCCAGACTGTGTGTAAATGCAAATTTTGGAGGCAATTCCGAGATAGCAGTGAAGGGTGGAGATGAATTGAACGTTTGGGTATGGCATATGAAAATTTGCAGGATTGAGAACAATTTTCAATTGGAATCTATATAGAAGACCATAGATTTCAATATTATCTGTGACCGTAGCTCCACATCTAACCACTTGCGTACGTTTCATTTTTACTGAAATGTGTGATGATTCTTTATTTACAAGATGTATAAAAATCAAATATGGACTATAATGATTTTTGTGCAAAAATGTGGGCTGGGTAGCGGCTCGAGTGACTGGAGCGGTCAATGAGATTGCATTGCTAAAGCTGTGTCTTTGTTGGCTGCAGAACGTGACAAATATGCATTCTATGTTGGGGGAGCATACATGTACATGTAGCAAAGCCTCACGTGTTCTTTCAACTGGGGTTAGAATTTAGGCGAATAACAATACCTGCTCGTAGAAAACTTTCGAGCCCCCATAAGTATGTAATGGTGTAATGAGTCAATAATCCGTAACAACCGCCCAATCCCCACACCCCCAAATTTATGTTGACTCTGGAATTATCACCAGTGCCATATAATGTATTTCCAACAGCATTTCCGCCTGGTCAAATAGCTAGCTGCATCTAAATAAACTATGGCTTTGTCCTGAAGCCAATGGTTTCAATAGCACACAAGCAACCATTAAAAGACACAGCAATCGCATAAACCTTAATCTGGTGCCGGCGCCGCACGCGATTAGCGCCTGACAAATCGAAGCCACCCTCAGCAGACGACATGAAAAGTGCACCGGGTGACAGGCGGCGCCATTACGCTACACTGATCTGTTGCAGTACACCCCCGCTGTCTTCTCTGGCACACTGACAAACAGTACAACGCAGAGACTTACTTACACACAGGAATACATTTGACGACCATGCTTGTCTGCATGCCGCCCCTATCGTCTACTTGTTCATGATGCTGAACCTAGTCTCAGGAGCGGACCACTTGCATTTATAACCAGAGGCAATACAGGATTTTCTGGAACTGCAGGGTGTTGAGGCGCTCATCAAGAGACTGCCTAACACTGTCGAATAGGCACATCACAGCTTCACTATAAATAGCATTGCAGTAACAACCATTAATATTGCCATGATCACAGTATTCTTATATAGCTTAACATGTGTTAATCTCTGTTTCTCCAACTTACTATTTATAGTGAAGCTGGGATAGGAGTATTCTCTTAAGGCATAGATTAAGCACCTTTGAGCCAAAACACTTTCATGTAACCATTTAGTGAGGCAGCGGTGGTAAGTGAGCTTATCACATTCAAAATAATAAGTATAGGCAGACTGCACACAGGCCCTGTTAGAAATCGCCAAACAGCAAATATGCTACTACCCTCACCCATAAAAATTGTCCACATAATATAAATTCCAGCGGTGATAGTGGTTTGTGAAGTTTTAATGAATAATGGTATCCTGTATATATTTGCAATGGTGAATGGTATGAAAGTTGCAAATTTAGGAGTCTGCAACACAATCAGACACTTATTCTACGTTTACAGTGGTTCTAAAGCAGTTCATTATGAATCAGTCGTCTAGATGCGGTCAACGGAATAGAGAGACTGCATAATTCATTTAGCACAATCAACACGGTACATTCATCTTGGCAGAATCCCCGGCAGAGCATAAACAAAGCACCTTCCAGACGGCGACGTCCAGGGAACCTGTTTATTGCAGGGCGTCAGGCGAAGGATGCTACATCAGGCACAAACTGGCTTCAGAACGATCAAAATATGGATCAACAGAACAGGCAAACATTGAGTGGCAGATCCAGGTATTGCGGGAACTTGCCCATAACCTGGGGTGCGAATTAACTTTTATAGAGCTTACGAATACACTGAGGAATTTCTGGAAATCCGTCTAAACATAGTCGTGTGCGTACGCTGGGTCTACGGAGTTTCATTTTTAAAATATGACAGATGCTATTCAACCAGTTTAACAAACTCAAGGAGATGTCAAACAGCAGAACACCAGATAATGTAAAAATATAATTACTGTATAAAATTCTCAGTTCCCTAACACGCCCCCATCAGCTATTACCCACACACCCCACAGCTGACCCGATAGTGGAACCCAGTGCCGATTGGCTATAATTATGGACATTATACACATACAAAGCTTTATATATACAACACTATATATACATGAGTCACTGGTACAGCAAAATAGTATGGGTGAAGAGTCGTATACTACATAATTCACGGCCTCGCCCTCGCCTCTCCATTCGGAGCGGGGCCGTTTATTGGGGACCATCAGGCGAGTCCGGCCGGAATCAGGTGCCAATTGGCTAATGGAGCGGGGCGGCGGCCGCATCGACCGCCGGACGCGGCTTTTTATTGACAGCTGCTGCAGGGTGCGACCTGTTGCTGGATGGAGATGTAGAGGAATCTTGGGGTAGGAGATGGGCGTGTTGGTTGGGAGTCGGGGTAGAGGGACAGTCGGCCTCACGACCTTATCATTTAAACTGCCTTTACAAGACCATGTTCATGTATCAACTGTGTATATAGCAGCGTGAGATATGGCGATGTGGTAAAGGAATATGGTGCTACCTGATACCGATGTACGCATCATCCATTTGAGGATGTACTGCAATATGAATAGATATCATAGATGATCGTGAAGTAGACATATTACTTGCGTGTATAGACAGCAACATATGACGCTGCGTAGTGCAGGACAAACCTGCACATTAAATCGTCACGTGCGAGTGTGAATCCTTTTCCTTAAAGAGACATTTAGAAAATCTTATTTGGGAGAGGTCAAAAAAAAAGAAAAAAGAAAAAAAAGAAAAAGAAAAGAAAAACAGGGTGTGCACAGGGGTGCCATCTGGTCTACTATACTAGTGCCAGTGACATTTCATAGCTGATGTGACATTGACATTTTATTAAAAGAAAAAAGTCTTATTGACAGGTGCCGCCTTCTGGTGCTTTAAACAGCCTGTTGTTCTTGTGGTGGTAAAACCAATAAAACCGAGGCGCTCACAGCTCAGTGATACGAGACGCGGACGTGGCTCTGGTAGAGGAAGGTCATGTTTTTGAAAAGTCTTCAAAAGACACATGGTCATGGCACTTCTTATCTATGTGTGCTGCATATAATACGACATTGCAGTTCAGTTGCTGGTAGGTTCATCGCTGAAGGATGGGAAAGTATGATGAAGTCCATCAGAGGATTGTGCAACATAGTGTTATAATTTTACACTTTAATTTGTAACATTGCTTCTTTGTTCTAGAGTCAAGACAGCTACTTACTTGACAACTCGTATTGTATTACTATTGAGTCGGTGCTGTCACACTAAAGTAAATTAACTTAATTCACAAAATCATCTTAAAGATGAATTAAAAGCAAAAACTGCCATTAGTGCCATTATTGTCGGGCGATACTTGATATATAGCTAATATTGAACGTCCTGTTTTATGGCAAATGGAGAATCATAGCGAGGCCTCCAGGTCACTACATGAACCTGACCGCCTTAGATGTATCTACATGGGGTCCAAAAATAAGTGACGTATCCATATATATCCTTTTAAAATGCATTTGAAAGAGCTCCCTCAACATCTTAAAGTGTGCTTTAGATAAACACTTGCCTCGTATCCATTTACTAGGATTGCAAATCTGCCAAAAAGCTCCAGCATCCCCGTGTCACCGTGTCAGTTTTGGTCCATGCAGGGGCCTGCTAATCACGCCGGTTATAGCGTGAATGATAGCAGGGCGCCAGCCATAACCATCTCTCACCATAACCTGGTTTGGTGGACTTCAAGGAGACCTATTGGATGATCAGCTCTCGTTGTGGAGTGAGCGGTCACTTTGTGGGTTGGGGAATGATCGGTCACTTCATCCTAAATAGTTTTGGAAGCTATTAAGGTCACTTGACAGTTTATAGTGGATCAGTGGTCATTACGGAGTCTATTGGTCGAATTATGGACACTGTGGGTTACGTTTTGTGAGCTTGATGATCCAAATTCATTATTTGAACTGCAGCAGGTCCTCTCATTATTCTTAGTAATTGTGTTGTGCCGTCTTAACTGCTGTACAAAATAAGTGCCAAAGATTTAAAAAAATCAAGTTTATTTAATTTTGTTTTATATAAGCACAAGACATTCTTATATTTTTGGCTACCTTTAGATATTTTAGCTCTGATGAGGAAGTTTATGTTCGAAAGCGCTCAGCAAAATTAAATAAACTTGATTTTTTAAAAATCTTTGGCACTTATTTTGTACAGCAGTTAAGAATAATGAGCTTGATGATCAGTTAAAAGAGTGAATGGTCTCTTCATGGATAGGAGTGACCGCATAGATATGGCCTATACAACACGGTACATGTGTGATTTATGGATCGGTTCTTCATGGCCGTAACGGATCCCTTCCACATGTGTAATAATCTTCCGTCTTCATTTTAATGTTTCTCTGGACAGATGAGTGGTGGGTTCTTTCTATGCGCATTTACTCGAGTGCGCTCCCAGCTCATATGAGTCGTGGATCTGCCTATGCACAATTACCCTTATAATTCATGGTGCCCTTGATGCATGCTGTACAAAAACTATAGAATGAAAGCTGCAGAAAAGGATATTATCCAACATGTCCTAGAAAGCAAACAGAAAAAATATATTTAACTGCCATTGCAAGTCACTCTCACCCATATTAGACTGTAACAAATTCAGGCATTCCGCTGCAATGAGAACTTAAAATGCTACCATCACTCATGCTTAGGCCATCTTGCAATCTCATGGTTGTTTAGAAGGTGAACTTTAAAACAAGCATCAACTTGAGTATTCAGGAAGCACATAAATAAGCAAGCAGGATGAATGGCACATCTTATGACATGTTTAGAGTGTAGCTTTCAAATATATTGTGACAAAGGGTATGTTTTGAGAAGGAAGAAGTATCGCAATGAACGGAATGATGTGGCACTCATTCGAGCCATGGGAATTACTCAAAGATTCAGCTGAGATTGCAGTTAATAGATGCTGTGTAAGCGTTTGCTATCATATTAACTATGATAATGTTTATTGAGTTATTCATATTTGATTTTCATAACAAGGAGATGCTGGACAATAACGGTACATTTCTATAACTGAGCTTCTTCCAAATCAAATCCGTGCATGATGCCGAATATTCTGGTGGTCGCTGTAACTTCATTTTGAGTAGAGGAGGAAGTTCTCTTTATTATGTACATATATACACGAAACAAGAGCAAACTAACTTCTTTTTTACAAGAGTGAAGGTTCCATAATTCATATATATGGAGCACATGGCTTGAATGGACGAATTAGTCCTTGATGAATTCTGCTTGGGGCATACAATGCATCACACTGATGAGATCTCAAATGAGGACGCGATGGACTGGAAGCAATAGTCAGGGTGGGAGGGGGTAGAAGGAAGTAGGATATTGGAAGTAACCTTGGCAGACTATTGTGGGATGTGAGAAAAAAGGCTTGAAAGAGGCGTGTATGAAATAATACTAAAAATGGGATATGGGATTTCTTGATCCCTTGTAAGCACCCAGTCTCTGTAATATCAACATTATGTCTATCTCATCTTCTGGTAAAGTTTACTACAGGATTTGCTTAAGTTATCTTCATTAGAATTTCGAACATTCTAGAATATTTTCTTTTTCATCTTAAGATTGGAAAGAATTGATATTTAATCTGATATTTTTGTATCAGGTGTCAAATGCTTATAGGCATGAACATTATGCTAGTTCGTAGGTCCAGTATTAATTCATGCATACGCTTACAGACAATTCCACAATCTATCATTACAAAACGAACTTTTCCAGATAATATGAATCCATATCAACACTTAGACGTTCAAGTGTGTATTGGTAAATGAAGTAGCTGGGTGGAGTGTTGTTTGAACACGGTGAGTTTGTGTGCACGTGATAAGTGCATGTAACAAGTGGGGAATAACTAGTACAATAAAATCCTTACTATACCCACTGTCATTATCAGGGCTCCAATTTTCTGATATCACTTCTTGTCAGGCTAAAAAAAAGCCCCATATATACATATTACATAATCTATCATATACATACATGCATACACATATACCAATGATATCCCCCTTTACCTGGGATTGGACCGTTCTTGGTTCAACGAAGAACTACACACCAAAGATTATATAGAGTTAATTAAATGTCGATAGCGAGTGCGAGATCCAGATCGCATTTACTTACGACCATGGATTGATAATTTATCTGAAAGCAGTTGGAGTGGATCAAAATCCAGAGCAGACAATACATGGATGTTATAATCAAAGATTACATGCTATTGGTAGCACCCCCACGCCCCTCTGTCTCACTCCGGGACAGATCCAGAGGACGAGTGCAATAGATATACAATAGTTGTGGGTCCTCTTTAAAATACTAATCTCGATATATATCAATCAATAGTTTTTCAAATAATGCGTAGATATGTGAAAATAGAATTACTCTTCGAATTAATAGAGCCACGCTGCAATTACCATGGCCTGTGGTCACAGCGTCTGATCCCATCATCGTCTCAACCGGC
This sequence comes from Streblospio benedicti, assembly GCA_019095985.1. NCBI lineage: Eukaryota > Metazoa > Annelida > Polychaeta > Spionida > Spionidae > Streblospio > Streblospio benedicti. Next base: position 11,288,290 of record CM032664.1, on the reverse strand, counting down.
TAATGTCACGGGCGGCCCCTGGCGGCCAGCGGGGACCACCAATTCATTTGGTCAAGGCTATTTTTGGATGCACGTAGTGGGGAAATATTTAACAGAAGGGTACACAAATGTTAGGTTTGTAGTTGGATGGGGCTTTCGAATATAGTAAATGCTAAATTTTGTGAAAACTCTTCCCTACCATTGACCATAACTTTGTCATTTGTATGCAGAAATTATTCTTCAAACTGGTTGAAGAAGTCACTATAGATATTGCTAGTACTAAATCGCAAAATACACTTTCTCGTCAAACTATTTTACATATATCATAAGCAGATCCAGGGGGTGGGGTGCAAAGCCCCTTCCCCTTGCCCCACCAAAATAATTCATTTTCGTAACGTTTTTGGCATGTTCGCCATCGATTGCCCGGCGTGCAAACCCCATGAAATCACTTAAGTGCGCCCTCCATTTTCCAAAAACCTGGATCTGCCATTGTATATACTTACTTATCATATGCATAGTAAGGATCAGGTGTAACTATGATATCAAACGCAGACAAATAGTATGCAACCAAAGAAGCCAAAAAAGAAGAAACTAGCCCGTATAATTCGAAATGTCAGTGTCCAAGCACACCGGGTCACACTGTATGTCAAGCACTGTTTTCATCCTTTCCACATCCAACAGTCTTATTTGCATGCTCCCTGTGAGCGTTGTCCCGTCCATAATTCATTAGAGGCTCTGTTTTTTCTTCTGCACAGCAGTTCTGTTAATTCCATGATCAGAATACACACAACCCAAGTGATACTTTTGCTTGCATGCACGGGTTTATTTATGAAAGATTTTGAGGCTATATTAGTGCACGATTATTTTTACACAAATTATGTATTTAGAAATCTATCGATCTAAACCACCTGTAATAACTATTTGTAGAATTCGGCAAACAATCATTTACTTTAATGGTTTAATATGGTGATGTACTATAATGGTTTGTGTTTTATTTATAGAATCTGTTCAATTTTTAAGAAATACTTATTTTCAATTTGATTTTTATACAGACACTGAACATAAAATGGATTAAAATGCACCAAACACCAGATATTAAACTTGGGAATATGAAAACAATAATCAAGCAAATTATTTTCCACTGAGGTAGCTTTCGAATAGACCTTTCCCTTGAAAATTACATAAATCTGAATCTTTTTATTCACTGGATTTGGCTTAACATTGAGAGACTATCCATTGGTAGTGCCACATACACACCACACGGTTTGACATGATTTGAAGGGTAAAGCCATAATTGCAGTAACAAGAAACGAATAAGAACATTTTGTGACTGTAAAGATTCAAAGAATATATTAACATTAGAAAAGAAGCGAGAAGCCGTGATCAAAATCGAATTTTCAGATATCTATCTGACACTATTGTAGTCCCCAAGTGAAGTTATGTGCGATGAAGAATTGGTAGACAGAAAAAGATCATTGTTTTAATCGTCTAGTATATCGCAAGCTGGGTCCCAGAAACAACGCAAGATGGATCCGGACTCCACACAATTGGCACAAGTGTGCATCTGCGCGAATCAACTTGAATTGTCAAATATACTATAAAATACCCAGGCGTAGTTTAAGAATATAAATATGTCTAAGAAGAACGTGAAGCACCCCATACATCAAAGTGTTAGGTTTCACGGTTACACTGTACTTGACAAACTGAAATTACGAGCACGCTCATTAATGACACGAGAACTCGACATTTAATTAGTGTTCGGTAAGAAGCAGACGGTATCTGCGATCCGTCATCGTCTACGTCATCGCGTGATCGTCACCACGTGACCCGCCTGAGTGACGTAATGGATGGAGATTAGTGGGAATGGTGAAATGGACTGGCGCGGGCTTGTTTTGTTTGGTTGTTCCACTTGAAGTTTTATGGAGTGAGCATTAGTGCTTGCTGTTCCCGAACTATGGAATTGTTTTCCTGTGCTATAAGGATACGACAATCAAAGTGACGTCATGTTTTTCAGTGACGTTTTAGTCCTTGGCCGTGAGAAATTTAGTCTTCAGTATCATATATTATGTGGATGGGGCGCTCACGCAGCTAGTAGTCAGAGAACTAGTTAAAACCAGGAACATATTGTCTAAGAAGGTGGCTGGATCTTTTTGACCTTGGATGTTCTGTTGCAATGTGTAATAAAGTTACATACGCATCAGGCACTCCTTTGCAGAGACTATTTAACCATCAAGTGCAAGCTGTATCGGGCAACAAACTTCTATCATGTCCACGTCTAAGGAAAAGAATGGGCAACAATAGGAATCATAAATAAGAACAAATTCTGCAACACTGGCTGACGTTGACAGATGAGATGTTATATTGAAGCTCACAGTCTGGGCACATATGGACATCCCTGCGTGCGGCGCCCATGTCTAATGTCCACTAAGTGGAGATGTATGTAAAAGATCGTGGACGGCGTTGCAGCATAGCGGGTACCGTCAGATGTCTTTAGGAGAATGGTTATGAAAGTCCCATAACAATATTAAGAATGACATGCGTCTACTCGTTCAATCCCTTGCAGTTTAAAAATATCCGTACGACTTATATGGTGTACTACAATGCCCTACACGACGACCAACTATCGCGTCCATGACATCACTTTATCCCCACACGCCTAATGGTAACCCTTGCCCCCACACCCCGCGTTGGTTACATATTATCTACAGACTACTATGAAATGATAGATTTTCACGTTTTCATGCCCTATATATAGGTCACCTCACAATATTCTTTACAACAAAAGTAATGCCCCACACAGACCAATATCATTCCCACATCGCCTCTAAAATTGCCCCTTATTCCACCCCTTCCACCCCAAACACATAAATCCTTGTACACAAGATATCGGCGGGCGTGATTCCATTAACCTGCATCGCCAGTTACCGTCTGCGCAGGCGCATAGTGTCCATGGCAACAATCACAGCCCCATCGCGAGCCTCATAACCACGTGATTTTATGTGATTTGTGGCCCTCGCGTATCAGGATGGACGACTGTGGATGTGCCCATTCCGAGGCAATATTTTGGGGTCACTGTCTTTTTATTAATTTTAGGATGTATGTTTGCTGGGTTTTGCGGCACGCTGGGATGAGGTTGTTACACGATGATAGCATCTCTATAGGGTGATTACTGGGGTCACAGTACAAGCACACACTATACACACGTCGTGGCTTTGAGGCGTTATACGCTCTGTCAATTGCAATGCTCATGATGCAGACATCCTCCTGTTATCAAACACGTATGTGGTTATTTACTGGTAGGCCAAGGTTTTCAGAAATCGAAATTTACAGGAATTACGTGAGATACTTATTCGCAAAGGCACACAACTGCGCCATCTACACCTGGATCTTCCAGTGTTTATACCGTTGATAAGTTGCGCGGCTATGCCAAAAATCTATTCGGAGAATCATTTCTTCATATGTATCAGGGGGGAAAGGGAGACACGTGTACCCTCCCATATGCAATCATGTTGTTTATAGGTAGGCTATCAGTTTATGCTCTGAGGCTCCGACTTCAAAACGATTGATTGTTGAAGACTGGTCGTATATCAATTTTAGCCAGCAGACTATACACTATGTCAGCTCGAGACACTCTATCAAGGCCAACGTTGCAGAAATTTATATATATATATATACATCTTCGACTGGTCTTTAGTTGATTATGATGCATTGCATTAAAAGACATGACCAAGGACTAATATTACCCCATTTAGTGCCGCGTTTCCCTCTGACCACGTGGCTTGTTGACTTTGAATCATCCATCACGTGACAAGCGGAAGGTCACGTGGTCCCCTGGCCATTGTTGGATCATTGTACAAATATGAAGGAGACAGATAGAGACGTGAAAACTCATTTCATGATTGGCCAAAGATAATCATAATTAACAGCTAGAGCGCGTGTGTGCTAGAATGTTTAGACTGATAAAGTTACTTGTTTGCATATTTCTCCCATGGCCATTGGTTTATTGTTTTGCAGTGACACTATCCAATATAATGACTATAGAATTATTACGCTATACCTTAATAATATGTGATATAAGGATTGATCTCTCTTACTCTGTATATACATAATGACGTACCATACATTTTTATAGTACTGATTGCTGTCATGTTGGTTTCCATTGACCTTTGTTGCCATCGTCCCATCATACAAACCAACACTAAATAAAATGCCACGACCAACTCCTCTCATATACGTCATATACCATTCAAGATATGCATATCGGACGCTGCACACTGATGGCTGCACCGTTCAAGATGGGAGAAAGTGATAGCTATTGATGGGGAGAGCTCACAACTCGAACACCTTAACCAACTCATGACAAAATAGTGGCAGTCATGAATATCCCCAGTTTGACGTATGGCTATTTGCACAAGTTGTGTGTACGCTTCAGTCTTTTGTTTATGCACCATAACTGTAAATGCTACCAAAATATATGACAGTCCTCCTCCGGATATAATCGCTCATACTGCACAAATATGAGGAAGACAGATGGAGACAAGCGACAATAAAACGCAGATTAATCTTCTCAAATAGCGCTACTCTAAGACTTGATGCTCTTTACACACAGTATATTAAGAGTGTTTTATATATTGCTTTGCAAAATTATTAATAAGGTGGTGTGTTTGTTGTTTCATCTTCAGCCAGTATGTTTCAAGATAATGCTGAAATGTTACTGTTGTATTTCACACCACGCAAGAAACAGATGCCGAGAGTGGTCAGTATTAACATACACGAATGGCAGTTTTTGTGTTTAAAACGCACTTAATAGATTTAGAAAAAAAACTTTCCAAGTTTTAGTTGATTTGTATTGTTTCCTAACCATTCAATTAATAAACATTGTTAAATAATACCTCTCAATAGATTTTCAGAAGTGGAAAAAAAAATCAAATGTACGAATGGTGGCCATCTTTAGGTACGCACACTGTCACACTGAAAGTGTATTATTAGATTGAAACACATATCTTGTATAGAGGATATATTTCTATAAAATAGCCCAACCTTAATATGTTTGAATATATGCTTTGTTTCTATGTCATATTAAAACAAATATTTATGCTACACATTGATACACCAATGAATATGAAGATCATACATTGCATTTTACCCAATATCTGCTACTTTATATCTCTAGTGTAAGCTCAATCTGTTCTATCACGAACAGTTTTCAATTTCATCTTATTGTTTTTCTTTTTGTTATTGGCAAAGTGGCTGAGCTTTACAGACCTTCATCTTTCTTTCTTGTAATCTGCATCGTGAATACCTAGTTTGGTATGTAATCGCTTTGACATGCAATTTAATACTCAGCAGTTGAGTTCCATGCGAAGAGACGTGTCGAGGACCAAAGGATTAATGTGAATATCTTGGACAAATAGAACATGATACCCGTAGAATAGTAAATAAAGAATAGTGAAGCAATGCGAGAACCTGTGTATACTTTGGCACCACGAGAACGTGGGTTCAAAGTACGTCCAAAGGTAATCAGGTCTACCAATTGTACAGGATTGTATGTAGTGAGTGGTGCCCTTCCACTTTAATATATACCTGAAATGGGATGAGGGTTAATGTTTTTAGAAAAGGTCACATGGTTTCATGAAATGGTTCAAAATATACATGAAATGAAACTTTTGGGATCCGCCTATATGTATACTAAGGCAAAGACATTATGCACTGTCATTAAACCGACTGTTTAATTTCTATTGGATCGTTCTTTAAAGCGTCTAAATAGAGTAAGCCTATGTAAACATGGTCTAAGTGCAATTCTAAATAAATGAGGCACACATACTCTAAATGGAACAGTGCGGGTTAAACTAATGTGCGCAGCTCTTCAAGAGACGCTGAGAAATGATGGTGGCTCTCATTTGTTTATACATGTCATCAAGATGTAATTTTGGTTTTACACATACCCAGAAAACGTACTACACTTTTCACTCATCACCTGCTGTTTTCCACCTCCAGTAGTGGGACCTGTTTTGTTCTATCACAACAAACTTTCAATTCCATCTTTTTGTCTTTCTTTTTTTATTGGTAAAGTAGCTAATTTACAATGTGTTATTATAATTGTTGAGTATTGGTAGGTCTTGTATACGTAGACCATTTGTTATTTTTGGCGTGGAAGTATGTAAAAATTGGTTTCAATTCCAAGCTGGTGGCTTTTCTGGTGGAATTCTTCTATGATGAGCGAATAATTAATGCTCTCAGTTCTGTCCACGGAGATTGGACGGGACTGTAATCCCTAAATACATAAAAACAAATACACAGCATGACAAGGGCTCTATAATAAGCACGTTCCGTTTGTCCAGGACAAGAAAATAGCCGTGGGACAAGTAAATTCTTATAGGTTAACGTACTTGGCAACTGACAAGTAGCTCGCTACTATCATATTTACGAGGCTCATCATTTTGCAGCCACATCAAAAGTACTAAATCAAAAAGTAAAATTGTAATGGTTATTGAAAGGTTGTGATGAGTTGTGGTTGTCTAAAGGCATGAACGTGGGATTCGGACAAGTAAACTTTAACCTCTACTTGTCCGACAAACAAGTAAATTCATATCTTTGTGTAAAGCACTTAGGACCCGTCTATTGAGATCACTCTTTTACAGACACAATGTCGTCTCTTTTTGAAAGTTTGGGACTTTATTTAGAGGTGGTATCCTTATAGAGGTGGTTTTGGTTGGAGGTTCTAACGTAATGCAGTTGCTGCATTTCTATTGTACACCAGTTCGTGACAAAGTGTCACACTGATCAAATATTAGTGGTAAGAAGACAAGACCGACGTCACTAAACAACGTCCGACACGACCTCATTAACTAGGCGATTTATCTTCCCGTATCTAAAAGAAATCCCAGGCCAAAAACCGCCTCTCTGTTACAATGTGAGCAATACAACTCCGTCCCCTGGTCTTTACTAGCTTTGATCAAACTGTAAATTATGCTATTAATTATAAAGATGTATGTTTTAGCTACACTATCCAGTGGCTTATTGTTAACTATAGTGTATTTTTATTTAATAAGAACGGAAAGAAAAGCGCACGTGGAGTTCACGCCACTTTACTCTTTCACACTCGCTAGTGTGGGTTTGTGTTGGATTGTTTCACTATGTGAAACAAATGAATATCTGAATAGTGTTTGTAAGTATTAAGGCTATGTTATATTGAATTGAATCTTTAAAGATTATTACTTAATGCGTGTCCTTGACAGTTTTAAGTTTCCATCTAGTAGCAACAATGCAATGAATTCCATTATCTTCTAAATCACCAACATAAACTATTTTTCTTGCGAGTGATGAAAAACCAATTACACCGAGTAATCACTTTATTACACAAAGCAATCTCTTTATTACCTCAAATACAAGTAAATACCCTTCACAATAGCATCTCATCAAACGAAATCACAGCCCTAAATCCATTGCAAACCACCATCACAGAGAAAAAAAGAGAAAGAACAAAAATACACGTCTGCTTCCGCGATGAAAAAAGTAGTTCCAATTTCAGACATTACACAGGCAAGAAGGCAGAAGACATAAAGACCGATATTTCGTGGTAAGACAAGCCGAGTGAGAGATCAATAAAGGCCCGCCCGCCCCCTTACTCCACTAATTTAATGCCGGTGTTTGTTACAAGTGCCATCAACATCGCTTCCCTCCTCAATGAACTGCCGCCTTGCTTCTGCAGAGATCTTTGGGAGGCCAATTGCGTACTTTATCCCGGGGAAAGATGATTACTATTTCGGACAAAAACCGGGATTGCAATATGCTTTTATCGCTTAGCCTTTGAGCGCCCTATACGTCTTGTTTGTTTTGTTTTTGCTTCGTGTTTGTTCTTCTCTTTTTTGGAGGGACTTTGTCTTATCATAAACAACAAATATTGGTGTGGACAGGATGTTCTACAGTGGTCCATGGCGTCTATTTCAAAACAGCTTACGTGTGCTGGCATCATTTTCTATTTCAGACTTATATTATTCAATTCACAGGTTTTAACCATATAGATACTGATATAGGCAGTGTAAAAGAGATTTCCGCGAATCAACGATGGTCGGGTGGAGATATTGTTCTCTTGGAACCACAGCACGGATGAAATAATGCCGTGGTATAAGGTGACACATCATTGAACATATAAATATAGATAGACACACTATCATATACATGTATATTGTATTTATTTATTTTTTTGTATATTTTTATTTCTCTTTTCGTGCGTATGTTTGGGATGTTGCTGCTGTTATCTGTATTGAAGCTTTATGAGTTGGCGGTCTGGTTGCAATAAGACTGAAAATCAGTACAATTAGTTGTGATTATAATGAAAATGTGCATTCCGTTTTCACAACTAACCGCACTTAAAACGTCCACTTTCAGCAGAGTAATATCAGTTGCGGAAATCAAACTAAACATCAACATGATTCGAATACTGGGTTTCCTTCAATTGAAGGTACTGTTACTACCATATATATTTATGCACCATAGCTTTGACGAATATACATATATGTAAATAATGTTAATTCATCTATCCATAGATCTGCCAATATATACACGTACACTGATATATATGCAAACCACATTAGAGTGAGAATTCTATCTGGGATAGAGTATGGATTTGCCATAAGTGTAGAGCTCTTAATGAATATATGGGCAGGCCTGAAGCAGCCCGCCCATTAGAGAAAGTACATCTTTAGCCGCCATTTTGCTGATATTTGCATATAAATAGAAGTCGCTCAGGTTATCATACAGTGCTTATGTAGACTTCATATTCATTGTTTCCCTCTATTTGGGGTTTGTTTGGTGCAGCCTGCAGAGATGATGTAATAAAAACAGGTTCCTCACATACGCCCGCATTTGGCCTGGTTTATGTAAATCTCATATGTAAGCGCCTCTACCGTTCAGGGTTGCCAGCATTATTCCAAGAAACGATTTTTGGTCACGATTGTAATAAACCATAGATCTAAGCCTATATATAGAAACCCTCTACATCTACCACATAAGGATCAGTGATATATATACTGTTGGCCCATGGGTTACAGAAATGGTCTAGTTGGTTTAGTATGGGAAAAGCGCCAGGTTCTCCTTTCCCGCTAAATATAAAATAAACTATCACGGTCAAAAAATTCTAATCAGCGTTCACAAAAGAACATAAACCATACATACACTATGAACCACACCACATCATGGAGTGGGAGGACTTTCTGGAAATAAGGGTTGTGATGATGCCGTGAAACACAATCATGGACTCCCAGATTCAACTATATGATATAGTAAAAAATACTCTACAACTCCCCGGCCGGATGAGAGGAGGTGACCGCGCCTTGAGCACCTCACTGTGTTCTGCGCCATGGGTTTGTAGCAATCGTACCTTCATGCGACAGATTATGATCAGTTGAGTCTTTGGTGTATGTGTGCATTATGGAGCGTGGCCAGAAACCAATATAATGTGACCGAGCACAGCAGTTTGTAAAACCCGCTCGACTATGTAACAGATGGGGCGTTTTCCACAGAGGAGTTTTTTTTTAAATCACAAACTGGTTATTTTTGCAACTTCAGATATCAATAGTTCGTGCACTGGGGAAATGTGAACTGATTGCACATACCTGTATTACTCACGATGCGGACATTGCACTAGCACTAATAGATTCAACAATAGATATGGTTGGTAAACAAACCCCACACACAGCCATGTAATTACAGTTCACCATCCGTCCTGGGATATAGACCATGTGCCTTAATGGAACGTTTGCGTGAACGATCTAATGAAATTCTGCATTGCAAGATTATACAAACATCTAGGCCAAAGTTATTATTAGTTGGTCTGTAACAAATGAGTATGCTTTTTATAGAGCAAATGACTCACCGCTATACAGAGTCAATAGCATATATGGATGAAGTTGGTATCTATAATACTTGTGCCCTGTCAAGAATTTACCCTATCTGATCTAGTGGAAGTAATGGCCAATCTGAATATCTTCAATCGATCAACTCGCGAATGAAATTGTATAGAGATTGGCTGAATCAACCAAAATATTGCATATATACCGTAGATAGTCTCCATTGAACACATTGGTGAAGATTCTATGTGCAAACTGACCGTTATTGGTGTTTGTATGGTGCAATTAATACGCTAAATTCAGTCAATGAAAATATGCTTAAATATACACGAATCATTCTATGACTAGCTTAAAGCTGAACGTGGCAAGTATTTACAACAAAGCAGGTCAGTTTACAATCACCAACTTCAAACACTTTATGTAATCATCAAAGTAAAGGTCATTAGAGGCACAGCAGTCTGGGTTCTTATGGAAATCATCTGAGGGAGCTCAGTAGCCACTTGAAGAGTTAAGACATTGCCGTAAGCCGCCCTAGCCTTGACTCCAGAACCCTCCAGAGTTAAGCTTATTGAACCAATCCCCGTCCACCACATTTGCATATAATTGAGCTCTTAGAAGGCCACGTGTCTGTCAGAGATCACGATGGTCACAGGGGAAAGCCTCCCTATCAAAACTGTAGCTATATTAAGAATTCACATTGGAACAACAAGGGGCAGAGTGTTCCACAGATATTGGTGTCACTCAATTGCAGTTGATTATTGGAGCATTGAGGGCTTTATAAAGATGCACACGGAATGATTAGAATAGAAGGACTTTATACTATATTTTATAGCTAAGACTTTCTTGGTGATTTGAACGGCAAGAAGAAGACAATGATGATAGAATATAGACTGAAACAGTTTGTGTATCGTTTCACGTAAAAGACTGTCATTCTAATTTTAAAAATATAAATCACTTCTCTCACAAACACATTGAACATAAAAATGAAATTTGTGATCCTTGATATAGTGATATAACAAATTGGAAGATTTAGAGGTACACAGAATCAAATAGTAAAAGCCTTATAAAGAGTTCTTGAAAAAAATGACTCCAAACAAATAGCATAATACAAACATGCTATAACTGTGTGCGTGTAGTCCGCTATCGCCGCCTCTGTACAAATATAGTCTGAAGCTTGACACTAATTGACACATGTTGCACTTGTGTTAGCGCACTGGGGCGAGACTAAAGTGCTGGCCCAAACCGGTGCGCGCGGGATGTGTGGGTTTTGTCGGCTGCCACCGCCGCATATTGTCACTGGATGAGCAGGCCAGATGCGCCACTCAAGCTCAGCTCAATATGAGGTGTATGGGGCTGAATAATGTGCCTTGTCGCGTGAGTGTGAATTATTCAAACGCCTGCCTCTTCACGTAGGTCTGGATGTTTTAGAGATGAGGATCTTTTGTGTCTAGGGGGCTGCATATGCTGATTGTGTGTGAGACATTTCTACAATTACAGTGTTGAGAACATTTATTTTATACACAGATACACAAGCCATTACCAAAATAAAAAGTTGAGAAAGAAGACAAGGAAGAATGTTGCGCGATGCAAACGTTGCCATAAAGGAAAGCAAGAAAGCTGCAGGGGTTAAAAAGTAAATTAAGCAACACATGTTGAGAAATGATCGTGACAAACGATTGCCAAAAAAAGAAGAGAATAAATCGAGCCATATCCAAATGAATGGTTTATCCAGGGCAGCCAAACTCATAAACAAAATCCAAGCTTGACGACTGCATGCCCATAAAAAGCTGGGACTCACCCCAGGCTGCAATCCCAGTTGCCTCACTTGGCGGAAACGCCTTAAAAATCCGCAACAATGTCCGTGATCAGCACCGAAATCTACCACTATTGCTACTGTAAAAGGTCTCCTCAAATGTCAATCCGTTCAGCCTCTAATCCACCTTCTGGAGTGGACTTCACCGTGGTCACAGTTGATGAGCGACTGACCGGAAGAACGTGGCCAACTACTATCGGAGGCAGACGTGAAGAATCGGGTGTCGCAAGGGGAAATGTATAAACTACAGACTCAGTGGCACCACATAGTGGCGAGAAGACACACTCAGCTGCAGTCACCCAGCTGTGATGGTGAGCGCCTGTGCACAGCTGCACTTTATCGATTATTTGCTCGGACCCCGAGCATTTGTACAAATTGTGCAGTGGGCTTGGGGGTTGGTACTAGTCTTAACAGCCTCTATTAGCAATGCCTAGAAAGTGTCTCTCCTCTTTTTGGGGCTCAAGCTTGATACCCAACAACTGATCAAATATTTAAACTGCACTTTTGATGCTTCTTTTCTTCAAAAGACTTGTTGCATCCAGACATTTACTGTGATGTGTTTATATGCACAAACTTAAAATCACGTTTTATGTAATTAATTCGTGTATATGATGGATGGTTGCACAAACCTTGTAAACAGCATCAACATGTTTTAATCATCATTTTTGGAATATTCTACTATATACGAGAAAACGTTAGAAGAATATGTATATTTGGTCACGTTAGCCAAAAAAAGATTTTGAAACTGTATCACCCAAATACCTCAAACTTTGTTTATAAAAGAAAGAATTGCGGTTATGTTATATACATATTATGCCACGAATTTATAACATGCAGTATTATCAGATTTTATTTTATCATACATACAACGGGTCACTGTGGTTCATGTAATTTTAAAATCTAGAAGTATATGTAATGGTTAATTCTATGTCTAGTATATCTATATACACAACTCATAGATAATAATGTATTGTTACAGCAAGGTTTTATCACGAATCCCACTCATCATAAAACAAACTTCTAATGGCTATCTCTCATTATATTTACTCATGCATATGCATAAACTGACAATACGTAATGTCTTGTACACCCGCTACAAAACAGTGATATCCAGGACAGTCAGTGTGCGTTATGAATACGCACGAGACAATCAAACCAACCAGGACAGTCATCCAACTGTAAATTGAACGGAAAGCAGGAAGTAGGGTTAGTAGGGAGCAATTAAGCAGGTAGTTGGGATTTTTCGCCGATTCAAAGCAGTTATTTTAAAAAATTGCTTTTGTTTTCTTACTTAACAGGCATATATTTCTAATGAAATATGCCTATCAGGTGAACTAACATATTGGGCTTCTGCATGAAAAGTTTTACCTTTAATACAAGCCTCTCTAGTATTTGAGAACACTTAGCTACAATTGTCCTAGTCATGAGAAATTTTGCTCCATCAGACATTCTGGCTATGATATTTAGCTTTTCGTTGCCACAGATGTGTTCCAACTGACATGTTCTGAATTCCAGTGAAATCTAGTATTTCATATCTATACATATTATAGCTACATAAAGCTTTTTCTATGTACATAACCGATGAACCATAATTTTAATTAGCGTAATACAGATTGGTAGTGAGTTGGGATGGTATATGCAATAGCAGTAGCAAGTTTCACAAAGCCTAGAATGGTTTTCTCTTATAAACTGGCGAACATTACATTAATATTAACAAAATTGCAATGTCTAGTATTTAGTCCTAGTACAATGAAACTGTAAAAATAGTAATAGAATAGTAATAGAAAGCCTTGTGATCACTTGTTTGTATGTCAGTATGTATGTATATATGTCTCTGGACGAGCTAGAGGGTATACCGATGAATCGATTGTGCTCAAACTTTACACAACTATGCGGTACGCTGCGACACTGGAGTGATTTGATTTTGGGCACTTTGCCCATTAAAGTATTCTTTCCACGGGGCCATTTATGGTCCATTTTGGAGGTTTTCTGCAGTATCTTTAAAACTGATTGGATGAACACATGCAAACTTAGTACAATGCTTACATGCCTAGAATCCATCACATATATTCCATTTTTGGCACTTTGCCAATTTAAGTGTGATTTCCTGAGAGCCATTTTAGATCATTTTTGTCATTTTCTTCCATAGTTTCAATACAGCTTGAACCATGAGTTCCAAATTTGATACACTGCTCATATACCTAGTGACCATCATCAGTGTCCAATTTTGGCACTTTGCCAATCAAAGTGTTCTCCCCAGAAGGTCATTGGTGGCCAATTTTGGCATTTTTAGCTTGACACATGACTTCTGTATTTCATGCAATATTATGGGACTGGTGACCACAACCTACAGTGAACTTTGGCCCTTTGCTAACCAAATGAAAAGTGCTCAGAGAGCACAGCATTGTGCAGCAGTTTAGACATTTAAGTTTTTTAAAATCTTTCTTCAATACTTTCAATACAGTTTGAACCATGACCTCCAAATTACATTCTATGTTCACATATGTAGTGAGAATCATATATGTTCATCTTTGGCACTTTGGCAATTAATGTGTGTCGTTTTAGTTTCATATTCAACATTTTTATAAATAGTATCAATGCCTTTGAAGACAAAATCTTCAAACTTGGTTCACTGTTTACATGCATTGAGACCATCATGAATTTTGAATTTTGGCTATTTGCCATGAAAACTATAGGTTCCAGGGAGCAATTTTAAGTTTAAAAAAATGCTTAATGCAATATCATAATCGCCAATATGACAGCGTTGTTCTAGCGACGCCGTGTTCTTTGAACACTTTTGATCTAGTTACAAGCAGTATCCGATGTCCATTAAGACATTCATTGCTATGTTCGTCATCAGCAATACCATCAACAATATTTTCTGAGCCATCGGCGTGATTATGTTCAGGTTCATTGTTCTCATTGGGTTGTGTAGCTTTATTCTCCTTTAAATTGTCATAAAATGACTCATATGCTTCATCAAATTTTTTGTAATAAGTTGGTGAAAGGTAATCTAGTATAAGGCATACGGTTTCATGATCAATCATAGCAGCCTCTATTGCAACTACTAATGCTGGTACATCATACATATGAGCTTGAAGAAGCCACTGAAGATACTAGTCGTGATTATGAGGTTGTGACTAACACAACCCTAAGTAGATATGGGAGGATTCATGGAAATTGGAAGACAAGAAAACTGTTCAATATTTAAGACAATTTCCAATTGTGTTGAAAGTAGTAATATCTATCAAATTTGTAGCTCTTCTGTGAGTCTTTGTCTGATTGTATCTCATCCTATGGATAAATAATGTAACAAAAAACTGGTATTTTGATGTATAACCCCCCCCCCTCCCCAGTCACTCCGATTTCAAAACTTTTTAATACTTAGATTTTGTAAGTTTCTTTAACAAAATTCCAATTTAAATTGTTTTAGTAGATAGTTCAGGTATTCCAACTAATGCATACACCATCCCTACTAATTACTAATATTTCTTACATTTACATTTTCATTTAACTACCAAAAAGGTCTTTAAAATGATTCAAGTTTCTCCCACTATATGAAAGCTTATGAACAGCATCCACATGAAGTACAAATTCTGTTAGGCTTCATTGTGAAGCATTAATAGTTTTGCATAATCTCGTATGCAATTTAATACATTGAACGATACCAGGTTCCTTCACTGATTTAAGTCCGATGTTTCAACTTGCAGGTCCAACTCTTACATTTTAATTTTGGCTTTACATGATCAAATTAGTGTACAATGTATTTTGAAATTCAAAGTTTGAAAATGCTGAAATTTGTGAAGTGTGTAATATCTTTCTCTGTTCTTTAGATGTGGCTAGTTGAATGGATAATTATTGGCTATGGTAGATTTTAAGAATGAACCTTGAGGTTTACAACATCAATCCGTATTTGGTTTTCAACCGTAAATAATTTCAGTATTTATCAAATTTTGAACTTCTCAAGCAAGGAGAGCATTTTAATATCCAACTGTAAGATTACCGAAACCCTTCTTTAAGACTTTATTAAATTATAAGTAATTTTGTTTTCTAAATTTCAGATAAAAATCAAAGACCCAGTGTGAAGTTTGGATTGGCTTCTTCCCATCCGCAGTGTGTTCACAGTCTGGCTTGCCATGAAAGAACATGGAGATGGGGTAAGCAAAGAATTACGGATAGCAATGAATGAGTATATTTTCAATTCTACTCTCACTGTTCTGCTAAGCAAGCTCATAACATGGTTTTGACATAGCTGAAGACACCGCTTCCATTTAACGGGACTCCTAATCTAGTCCAATGGAAGCTGTGTCTTCAGCTATGTCAAAACAGTGTTAGGAGCTTACTTGGCAGAACAGTGGGAGTAGTATTCAAAATATATTCATTCATTTTATTTTTTTGGCCCAATTTTCTGCAAAAGGTCCTAAGGTCCTAAGGTCCTAAGGTCCTAAGGTCCTTTCTTTGCCACGACCGCGGTAGCCGTGTCCGCCTTCGGCGTCCCGGCTCCGCGCGTGGCGCTGGGCGCGTCCCTTCTTTGCCACGACCGCGGTAGCCGTGTCCGCCTTCGGCGTTCCCCGGCTCCGCGCGTGGCGCTGGGCGCGTCCCTTCTTTGCCACGACCGCGGTAGCCGTGTCCGCCTTCGCGATCCCCGGCTCCGCGCGTGGCGCTGGGCGCGTCCCTTCTTTGCCACGACCGCGGTAGCCGTGTCCGCCTTCGGCGTCCCGGCTCCGCGCGTGGCGCTGGCGCGTCCCTTCTTTGCCACGACCGCGGTAGCCGTGTCCGCCTTCGGCGTCCCCGGCTCCGCGCGTGGCGCTGGGCGCGTCCCTTCTTTGCCACGACCGCGGTAGCCGTGTCCGCCTTCGGCGTCCCCGGCTCCGCGCGTGGCGCTGGGCGCGTCCCTTCTTTGCCACGACCGCGGTAGCCGTGTCCGCCTTCGGCGTCCCCGGCTCCGCGCGTGGCGCTTCTCTTCTTTGCCAAAGGCAAGTGAAAATCAATGTAAAGCAATTAGGTTTTTTTTGGTTGATTATGAAAATAGTCTTTCTTTGCATGTCATAGAAAATCTTCATCATGGATTTCCCATGTCTTCAATTGACCAGATTGTAAGTATCTTACATAAAATCAAATCCCCAACAGACATAATAGATAAAGCCCCTGGACGATCTATGTGGAAGAACTTGCCAGGACTCCTGCGAAATCTGTGGTGCGGCAATACGAGTATCTCCAGACCCAAGACCCTGTGGAGATCTCCCCCGTATCCCCGCCCTACTGCTTCCGATGAGCGCTAAAGGAGAACTGCCGTTATTCGGCTCATAAAACAGTACCAGAGAGTACTGGTTCCCTAATCCTACTGTGGCCATAATAAAGGAACAACAAGGCCTATCAAGGTGTGTGTAACAGGGACAACTAAACCTAGTCCAGTGCAACTTCTATTACCTAATTTTATACTACACGAGAATGCTACAATTCTCGAGCACTGGAGACTTACACGAAACTCGTTTTGTTACACACTTCCCCAGATTACAAGGAACTGCCACACTCTGCTTTTAAGGGTGTGAGACATTTAGATGCAATCTACATACATCAACAAAACAAAACAAGAAAAAGTATTCAACAGCCCAGGCAGTCCTCAAACACGGCGAGATCAAGGAGACGACTCAACCGCTGTGCAGGCAATTCCGCTAGTTGACGAGACTGTAGGTTGCGCGACGTCCATGCAGGCAAGTCTGCAGGATGACGCGGCTCCATGGACTTGGGGAGGGTGACTACGGTTTTGCAGGTAAGTCTGCCAGTCGACGAGGCGTTGCTGGAGGGAGGAGCTTGACTAGTTGCGCCCGAGGACTTGAACTGCAAAAGAATAAAACACTCCCCACCGTCCATCTGGTTTCGTGAAACATAAAAATAACAAACATGGACACCGTTAGAATAAAGTGGTGAGGGGAGACGCGGACCCGCTTACAAGGGAAAATTGCCAAGTTACAATAAAAAGGGCTACGACCATGTAGAGTACATTACCCGGGGCTGGTCGGACACTAAAAACTGGGGCGGATTATCCCAACTCCTACAGGCAGGGTTGGCAACTAGACCGAAATCGTGCGAGGATAACCCTGACTTCATGGTGTCCCAGCCACCATGCTTTCACTGCGCCGCGTCCGGCGTCGCTGCGGGGGTTCTTGTAAGACCAGCATGCCGACCTGTCTGCGCTGCCTCACTGGATGCCAGCATCTGGAGACTCTCTTCCGCTGTTGTCCCCGTGATCTCGAGATCGATCACAATGATGGTCCTGTGGGGGAGCCCTGGCTCCGGCGGCGTCTTTGGGCCTTGCACCGCGTCCCGTTGTCCTAGGCGCGGGGATCGGGGAGGCGAGGAGCTGCTCAACGTCTTCGATCTCCATCGAGGCAGCCCAGTCGCGTGACGGTGAATCCGCAATGGATTGGCTCGCGCTGGGGTGCTTTGGTGGTCTGGCAGATGACTTCTTCGTGGCAACCCTTGTTCCAGCGGCAGAAGTCAATGGGACCTCACACTCCATCCGAATGGCGTGAGCAGCAGCATCTTCCACTTCTTGTAGTCTCTACATGACATCAGCATGGGAGTCCAACTCCCGGGCGTCTCGGATCTCTTGTGGTGCTGACCCACTCCTCTGCAGGTCGTGCTCTTTGATTCTGTAGACAAGGTAAGTCATGCTGGCTGCCAGATCATGCAGGCTGTCTGCATTTAAGGCGCTCTGCCGGAACGTGCAGTCCATGTCATGGGTGCGACGATCGGCGAGCTTCTGTGCAGCCTCAGCTTCCTTACGAGTTGCCTCTAACGCCACGCGAAGCTGGCCAGTTTCTTTGGTGCGCTATACTTAGAGATCAACGACACCAATTCTTGCAGAAGATCTTGGGGGAATGCCAGCCAAGTCATCGACGAGAGTCTGCTCAGGGGCCAACACTCCAGGAACATGTGGGCCGATCCATGTCAGCATGGTGTCTTCCAAATCAACGGCCACCTGACGTACGCACGCGTACATAGCAAGGAAGATGTCAAAATCTGGGGTCTCTGCTGCGTGTTCATCGAGCATTGTGCGAACCTGCACGACGTGTTTACGCTGCTCCCGCATGGCATCTTGAATCCCCGTCCACGTAGCCTCTACTTGCTTGGGGTCGACAGAGCCTCTGTTGGCCAAGGACCCTTTGGAGGCCCTGGTGAGCTCCCCCCAGCTTGATCCACCCTCATGGAATCTCATAGACGGCGCCCGCTCACAGCGTTGCAAGTTCCCAAGCATCCCTATGGTCTTGTTGCTGCACCCGAGTGACCTCTGTCTTGGCATCCTCAAGATCACTGGTCAGTTTCTCTTCTTGAACCCTCAGCTTGGCCCTCTCGTCTCTGGCGCGGTCCCGTTCCCTACGGTAGCTGGAGGCATCTTTCTTGGACTCTTGGGCAGCTTTCTGGGCATCGTCGCGCTGCCCCACGAGCGACACGCGAGTACTCTCCCACTTGCTCTCTCGGTCCTTCTGCTCGCGGGACAGACGCTTGTTGGTTTCTTTCAGCAGGTGCAGCTCTTCTTGAAGGGCTTGGCAGTCATCTAGTGCTGCCTGCTTCTCTCTCAGCGAAGGAAGACCACCAGCTGACTAGCAGCGGGGGCAGCCACCTTAGACATCTTGGGGTCGCGTATTGCCGATCCTGGACTGGAAGACTCACTTCTGTTCCATTTCTGTGGGGTCTGTGGTGAACACGGTCTGTTCGAACATCTACTCGCTCACTGGGGCGGACCACTTGGAGAGTCCATGTTCTGTGGTGGAGCACATGACGGGGAGTCGCATGGATACTCCGAACTGCTGTGACGGTGCTTGGGGGCTCTCTTCTGGTTGGCACGCCGACCCGGGCTCAGTGACGGCGGAGGTTGCCTTCGAGGCCTTGAGGTTCTTCACCGTCTTCAAGAGGGCTGTCATCATGCTGGCACGAGGGGCTGGAACTACCAATAGGGTTCCTGGGGCCTATCTCGCAGACTTGGAGTCGCACGAGCCCTGCCGCGCGGAATGCGAGAGACTCCCGGCTGCTGCTGCTGTCGCGGTGGCTGTTAATGTCGCTGCTGTCGTCGTGGCACTTGCGCCGGGGGTGGTCGCATCGCGGTAACTCTCTGTGGTGGGAGGCGGTGAGGGGTCATACGCGGCTAGACCTGCTGCTGAACTCGCGAAGTCGTTTCGACACTGCTGCAGCTATCCCAGGTGTACGTTGTCCCATCCTTGTTTTTGCCAGTCGAACTTTCGGAGGTGAAACCCGACAATCACTTGACCGGCGTTGGCGTCTGTGTACCACTTGTGGGTCCCTATCAATCGCGGCAAGTTGAACTTGGTCTCATAGTGCCCCATGAATTCAAAAACCATCAGTTGCGCAACTGATGGCAATGAATTGGGGTCTACGAGGTCATGGTGGGTCTCGCATCACTTGGACTTGGTCTTCGGTGAGTTTTCTTGTCTTTTCTTGTAGTCATCAGCGCTAGCCTGCATGTCATCCTTATGATTCAGCAAGTGGGACACTGTTGAATTAATCGATGGAAACATCGCGTGGTGACACCTCTTTGGCAACGACTCTATGGGTGTAGGGCTACAACAGGGAGCTGAAATGCAGCGCCCGCCACGCATATGGAAATGAATCCAATGGTCGAGGATGCCTTCCAGTCCCTCCCCACAGTGTTTTTGGGGTGTGGCGCGAACGTGGGCCACATACGGCGATGCTGTCTTGCTGCGAGCAGTCGTCTGGTCTTCTCTCCAAGTGGGGTCTTTCTCGGGTGACCATGGCTTGCGGCTTTGGCAGGGCGTCCTTGTTTCGGGGTCAAGCGCCATCCATGGTTCACAGCTATGCACGGGGCAGTGCAAGCCGCACTCAAGCCAGGCAACCAACAGGGCTTGCACATCTTGGCTGTCGATCCTGTCGACCGGGAGTTGGGAAGCACGAATGGTAACTTCCGGATGCAGCTTGGGGAAGGACTAGTGTCCAGAGATCGTGGTGACCCGTCTCACGCCTCCCCAACGCAACTCTGGTTCTTTGTCGCGAGGTCGCTGGTCATCCCGCGCTTGAGAGGGCCACTTCGGTTCTTCAGAGCTCCCATACGAGACATGGGGCCTTTCCATGGCGTAGCTGTGTTGCGGCAGGCCCGTGCTGTTGTCGGGGAGGTATTTCACCCGGTCAGAAGGCTTGCCCGCCAGGTATTCACCCGGGTAGAGCACGTCCTGAGAGTAAGGGTCTACGAAAAACCTCTGCATCTCGTCGTCTGTAGGAGTCCTCTGTAGGGCGGGTGCGCTAGCCCGGCCTTCCGCAAGAGATTCGCAGAATTGCCGACGCAACAACCCACCGGTTACTGTGCTGGACGTGGAGGTAGAGCTGGACTAGTCCGAATCGCTCCCACTTTCCCCCTCTCTGTACTGGATGGCGGCCTCCTGGATAGCCGACTGCAGGCCCTCCACTATCTCATTGGTGGTGAGCTGCACTTCTTCTGTTGCTGCTGCGTCCTCTGCTTCTTGGAAGTCTATGTCCACGGTCTCGTCCAGGCCGAGGTCGATGCTTGCTGCCTGGTCATTGCCGGTCTGTACCGCAACCTGGCCCTCTTCTTGTTTGTTGACAGGGGTGCCGGGTCGAGACTCAGTCCCCATCATGTCATCTTTGGGATCTGCGTCAGCCATACTGACGACTACAGGCCCATTCCCTGCACACACTTGCCTTGATTCTTCGGGCACACGCACGGACTTGTTCCTGTGGGGCACCTGGACACCGGTGTCGACTCTTTCCTTCTGTATGAATGGTCTTTACCCTCAATAGGCTTTCAATCCCTTAGCACGTCTTTCTCCAACGAAATCTAGCAAAATAATGATGAAATCATTGTCTTCCGATTATGAGGTGCGCATGCTTTCCCGCTCGGCTGGTTTCAACCAAAGTATCAGGGAAACATTTGTGAGTTGGACTCCTAAGCTAGAGTCATACTCGGTAGCTCCAGCGCCACTCACAGTGGGTTACAGTGACACTGTACTCGGTCATGCAGACGCTTCGTCAAAACAGGTAGACAAGCTCAAGAGGATCTTACAAATGGCCGGACACAGCACATGTCCCAGGCCCCATAGGGCCAGACGAGTGCGCCCTCATCGCACAATTCTATGTTGGTGATCCTGAGTACAGGTTCAAAAGAAAAGCGGCTAACACAAGCCATCAATACACCAGCACTTACTCCGCTTGTCTTCAGGACCACAGGGGAAATATGGAAAAAAAGTCGGCGGACACGGCTACCGCGGTCGTGGCAAAAGCAAGGGGGGCCCAGCGCCCAGGGGACGCCGACACGGCTACTTGATTGGGAAAGGCAAGCAAGGGGGGACGGACCACCACTACCTTAGCCGGGGACGGACCTTAGTGGCCTTAAGAAAGGACCTTAGGACCTTAGGACCTTAGGACTTAGAAAATTGGGCCAAAAAAATAAAATGAATGAATATATTTTGAATACTACTCCCACTGTTCTGCCAAGTAAGCTCCTAACACTGTTTTGACATAGCTGAAGACACAGCTTCCATTGGACTAGATTAGGGTCCCGTTAAATGGAAGCGGTGTCTTCAGCTATGTCAAAACCATGTTATGAGCTTGCTTAGCAGAACAGTGAGAGTAGAATTGAAAATATACTCATTCATTGCTATCCGTAATTCTTTGCTTACCCCATCTCCATGTTCTTTCATGGCAAGCCAGACTGTGAACACACTGCGGATGGGAAGAAGCCAATCCAAACTTCACACTGGGTCTTTGATTTTTATCTGAAATTTAGAAAACAAAATTACTTATAATTTAATAAAGTCTTAAAGAAGGGTTTCGGTAATCTTACAGTTGGATATTAAAATGCTCTCCTTGCTTGAGAAGTTCAAAATTTGATAAATACTGAAATTATTTACGGTTGAAAACCAAATACGGATTGATGTTGTAAACCTCAAGGTTCATTCTTAAAATCTACCATAGCCAATAATTATCCATTCAACTAGCCACATCTAAAGAACAGAGAAAGATATTACACACTTCACAAATTTCAGCATTTTCAAACTTTGAATTTCAAAATACATTGTACACTAATTTGATCATGTAAAGCCAAAATTAAAATGTAAGAGTTGGACCTGCAAGTTGAAACATCGGACTTAAATCAGTGAAGGAACCTGGTATCGTTCAATGTATTAAATTGCATACGAGATTTAATGCTTCACAATGAAGCCTAACAGAATTTGTACTTCATGTGGATGCTGTGCATAAGCTTTCATATAGTGGGAGAAACTTTAATCATTTTAAAGACCTTTTTGGTAATTAAATGAAAATGTAAAAGTAACAATCATTTTAAAGACCTTTGTTTATTAAGTGAAAACATTTAATGGATGTGCTAAATGCTCAATCACCAGGCTAAGAATTTAAGATTAAGGGGACTGTGAACTCATTACTTAGGATTTTATTAAACTTTGATTTTCTCACTCATTATTGCTTCAATTCTTACAAATTACACCTTATTTTGTGGATAATTATCTAATCTAATGACACAACATGTTTTGAATTGTATAGATTGATGAAAAAAATTCTTTATAAAGCAATTAATGAAAAAATGACAACTTTGCCTGCGAAGCATATAACTGATAGTAAAACATCGAAATGACCAAAATCACTATTCAGTTACAAAATTTGTATATTTATCTAGAAAACCTTGCCTCAATTTTTTTTTATTTTTTCCTATTTATCATTTTACATGCATTTTAAGTTTTAAAACCACCTATTTTCCAAATTTTCTTGCAAATCAATACAAAAACCTTCATAATTCATCAACGAAATAAAAAAATCAAAATCCCTAGTAAGGTTTTCTTCAGAATGCATATATCTTCAAATATATACACGTTTGTGAAAATTTGATTTCATGGTTAAGGAGAAATATAAAAAGAAAAATTCATCCACTATGCAAACTTAGTTTTGAGAAAATGGGCTTTAAACATGGCCTATCAATATACATTGAAAGTAGTTGCTGTCTATAAAATGTATCATATAAGAAAAACTATTGATGATAAAAGGTTCATTTTAAAAATATGTTGTTCATCATTTATAGCATACAAAACGTTGAAAATGTAAAAATTTGATTTTTAGCCCATATAATCTTATAAGCCTGCAAAGAATGAGTCATTGTTTTTCACTCCAGCTTGGTCTTTACAAAATGCGTTGTAATGGGAAAACTATTGAAGATAAAAGGTTCATTTCAAAACATGTTGTTCTTCATAGTTTAAAGTATAATAAATATTAAAAAGCTGAAAATAGAATATTTTTCCCTTAAAGAGTTCACAGTACCCTTAAAGTTAGAAATATTAATTCAATTAATTTTTACAAACATTACCTTATGGACAGGACACTGGGAGTTCAAAATATTTAAATCGTTTTACCTGCAAACAATGTTTTCATGCACTGATTTTGTGATTGAACCAAATATTACATGAACTTCATAAACTAGTAGATCTAATTTTAATTAACATACTTGGCATTATACTTAATTTAGATAACTTTAACGGGGGATACATCTATTCAAGCATATTTTCAAAGTATTGCACTTTATGAAATAGACAACATACGATTGTTGAAGAACTAAATCTAAAGCTTTAATTTTCATAACATTCAGTTTACATACATAGGATATGTTTAATTTAGATCACTTGCTTATTCAAACATATGGAGCATTATTGTAGACTATAGCTTGCGATTTATCTGGACCAATCCTTTAAGCATTGGTGATGACAGGATTGGTTATATATTTCAATGTGCACATGTTTGAGGATTTTTCATACTAGGAAATTATTGTACCCATCTTTAATTGGTCATATTGGGTTACAAACTCACTTTTTTTACTTAAAAGGGAGCAATTTTATGTATCCAAACTTTGGAAGTCCCAACATAATCATAAGTGAAAGAACATGAAGAGAAATTAGAGTGGGCAAAATAAAAGATTGCAACTTTACCATACATTCTACTAATAAATATTTAAGAAATATACCATGTTTAGCAGTGGTTAATAAATGTTAATGGACTGTCCAAATTTTTTAATATTGCCCGAGCTTGCAAGGGGAATATGCACAATTAAGGGCAGTCAATTAACATATACCACTACTAAACATGGTATATTATCATTATACTAGGACAAACCAACAATAAGGTAATTTAGAATGGAAATGGTGCAGTCTTCAGTGCAATGGATACCCATCATGGCCGGTTTGCTATACGATTATTAATAAACTTACTAATTTTGATTTTCAGTCACTTTATTATGAATATTGGGTTTTGGCTTTATAATTGGTTTTAATTAATGGACAACATAAATATAGTGTCTTTACGATTTGAATAGAGGGGTTTCAAAATGGCAATTTCTGAAATAATTAAAAAAGTACCCAGATTAGGTGTGTGTATATGGAATAATATATGCAGTCGGTTTGCGCCTATCAACCAATCAAAATACACCATTTAGAGGTGTGTTACATTGGAGTGGTATAACAGAACTTACCCATGTGGTGCTCTCCTTGAAATGAATCCCCACTTCCAAGCCCGTAGACGCCTTTAACTAGTGCGGCTCAACGTGATCGGCTATGCTTCATGTCGATCTGTAGAGTTAAACAATGGTCATAAATTTGCATTATCAAACAAATCAACACAAACAAACACATCTCAAAGTAGAAATTAAAATGACTGGGTTTTAAAGTATGAATATTAGTTTTGTCAGGATGGCGAAGTGGTCTAATGCTAATACCACAGTGGTAGTAGTCCAGGTAGGCTTTCAAAAGAACTTATATCTAAGTTTTTTTTTATTTCTATTAATACATAAACCACTCATGTCCACCATATATTAAGTGCAAAGATAAAGAGCAAGTACATTTGTGACAGCCTTTAGCTCTGATAGATATAAGGTCTTTTACGAAACCCTAGTAATTCCACTGATATTAAATATGCAGCCTCAAACATCCTGCCCTGTTATAGCCTTTAAAACCAGAGTAATCACTAG
The DNA here is from genome assembly GCA_019095985.1 of Streblospio benedicti. NCBI lineage: Eukaryota > Metazoa > Annelida > Polychaeta > Spionida > Spionidae > Streblospio > Streblospio benedicti. Next base: position 11,262,630 of record CM032664.1, on the reverse strand, counting down.
CAACAGCTGCAGAAGCAGCAGAACATGTATGCATGGGTGATCAGGTAAGGGTCAGCCAAAATATTAAGTATGTAATCTTGATGTGTTTCTCAGTTACTTGTACATGTATCACTTTAGTTTCTTTTTGCCAAAATGGACACACCTCCAAATAAGAGTCCCCCAAAAGTTAACTGCAGTACACCAATAAAAACAAATAAGGAGGTCATCTTCATTATCCATGCTCAGATAACAATAGAGTATCAAATCAACAAAATATTACAAAACAGAACTTCATCAAATATTCCCCAATATAAATGAACAGTACCACATGCTAAAGCTTCCCGTTACTGACTGGGGCTGGATTATTTGTGAATTAATGAACCAGAACCACATTACAAATAAACAGTACCACATGCTTAAACAGGAAAATGCCCAACTACAGCTAGACTGCTGTTTCTTAAATAGAAGCCATGTGCTTTTAGTAAATGACGTCACTTTAGCAAAACTTTTTCCAAAATTGACGTCATACAGAGGCTTTTAGAGGAGGCCTTCATGTCAGATCATTTAAAGGCCTCCAAGCAGAGGCAGTGTACGTTAATAACTTTAATGTGGACTTCCAATATAACCATAAGTATATGAACACATAAATATGCTAAATCATCTACAATCCGTCAAGAGAATATATGCAATACAGGTGCAGAGAACAATGAATTATGAAATAGGTAAATTTAAAAAAAAATCATAAAATATGCTTGCAAAAAACAATTTCATTTGGACAGTAAAAGACCATAAAATAGTCGATGGTATAGTACTTAGATCGTCAATATATAGTAAACAATTGAAAGTGCAGATTATGAGCAGCAATAAGAAGTGAAACATTAATTCACTGCCAGGTAAACTTTGCACATTGTTGTTTTAACATTTAGTGCATATTTTCAAAAGAGATTTTCTCGATCACCCATGCCTTAAAAAGGTTGCACAAAACCATTAATATACACTGCACTTCAACTTTCAAGAAAACCAACTTCATAGATAAAACGTTGAATATATAATGGGTGCTATATAGACATTTCTGCATTCAATTACACAATTCTGCAAAGTGTGCGCTCTATAGAATGGTTTCTCACACTTCTTGTTATGGTGGTTTGGGACATCTACAAATAGTCTTATTGTAGGGGTGGTCTCCTCAACTGTATCTCAATTGTAGGTTCCACTATTCCAAAAGTGCCAGATGCCAAATTCTAATTTTTCAATTAACAGCGGTTCCATAAACACACACTTTAAACTAATAGATTTGTAACTTAAGAAGTCAAATTTAAATCATACTTTCGACAAAAAACATTTATGTGGAACTTAAAGTTCAGTGTCCAACATCAACAACTTCGAATTCTACCATGCATTATTTGGAACATGTTCAATGAACATAAACTATACAAGAAGATTCTTACCCTTCCGTAGGAGGCCGCAAAGTCCCCTGATGGCTCGGATGAAGTCTGCTGTTGGCTGCACGCCTTTCAAACGTTCTCCCGAAGATGGCCTCCATCCATAGCACGGAAACCATGGTCTGCGCTGCCTGTAACCATAAACCCAATATAAATGAGCATGCTTAATAAAAATACGAAGGACAAGGAGCCAATAAGGAGTCTTATGAATACAACGTGGAGAATAAACAAAAACGTACCGGGTAATTATCAATTCGGAAGTAAACAATTTGGCAAAAATACAAATTCTCAAATTGATTATGAATTGCGTAGGAATCTATGTTCTAGTGAATATTGGAACACCAATAAAGAAAATATTTAAATAAAAAGAAACTTACATCATCCTCCATTCCTATGCGAGCAGGTCCCGTGGAGAGCCTACAGCTTGGTCCAGTCAGTTGCCGCCGGTCATCTAGCACCGTGAGACAGAGGTGGGGGCTTCCGTAGCACGCTTCCTTGCCACCGCTGATGCACACTTGTCGTCCTGGTCGGAGGCGACCCCTCAGTGAAAGACAACGAAATCGACGCCTTATATAGGCTCGTACTGAGGCCTACAAGGCATCACATGATGGCAGCGTACGCGCAGGGACTTGGCTCGGCCTGGTAGGCGGATTTGGATTAAGCTGCGCAATACTAAAACTACGGGTAGGACTCTATATGGGATAAAATTAAAACATCTTATTTATTTCATGTGTCCATTCTTTTTTTAAATCCCCCTCTTTTTTTCAAAACGTCGTATATACCAAAAGCAACTGCATCATCTAGACTTTGAGAAAATTATAACTCGTTTCAAAGCCCATTGATGCAGTTGCCTTTAGCATATATTACATGTACTAATCAAAGAACTCCTGCCATGTTCACTATAATCATTGATTCTAGTTAATTAATTTTGTAGACCAATAAAAATTCTGTCAATTTAAATGTGATAATAAATGAAAAACAAGGATTCATCACAACTCTATTCAGAACTACTTGTCACATGTGTTCTTTAGCATACAGTACAACACTTTATTGCAGTGGGTTAACACAAATATAGCAGACGTTACGTTTTCTATACCCTGTATGTGCATATTAAAGGCCTCATTACTTCTGGTAGACCAGGGTTCATGCCCATGGTAAAGTTGCAAATTGTAGGCAAACACCAATGGGCTCGAGCAGTGAGCCTTATTAGTCTTTCTAAAACTACGTGTGTTCTGTTTTTATATGTGTTGCAATGTGGTACCACTAAGAAGTGTCTTTCAGCTTGTTGCTCTCATGATCTGATCTCAGCTTTATTTTGGTGTGCGACTCGGTGAAACATTCTTACATCGCTTAGAAGTGAGCGTTGTTTCTAATTACAAAACAAAATGCTACCGACTTTAGACGGAAGAAGTCGGTTCATCAATATGACTACCCTAATTAAGAGCGACACAAATATTTAATTAAAACATATACACTTAATTAATGCACAACCGCTCCAAGTATTTCAGGACACCGTGTGGGGGATTACAGATCTGGGGGATTAAGAGGCTTAAGATCACACAGCGCCGCGACTACCGACCAGTGGTATTTCATTATAAACCGATGTGACAATAGTTTATACAACATTGTTTACCCACCAAATGTTACGATCAGGGGTAAACAGCGTTTAATAAAACATCTGTTCTCTTGCGGTGAAAATATTCAAGCTGCAAATAAAAAACCTCACCACGCAAGAACCAATATCACTATAGGGACACCTGTTGTTGTTCACCTCATTTTCATTAGCTAACGCATACCCAGTCGTCAGTGTTCTCTTCATTGTAAAGAGGCTAGCCACGGAATGGGCCTACGTCACAAAATGGTCCGGGGGGCATAATTTGAGTTAATAGAAATGTCCCCACTATGCCGTTGTTGTCACGAAATGTCCCCACACCAGAAAAGGATCCTGGGAGAATCAAGAATCAAGCTGCATTGGACTGTAAATTGCATTGAAGTTTTCACGTTCTTCTTTACAATATGACAAATTAGAGTGGCGAAAATCCATTTGCATGCCACATTTCACTCGTAATGTTCGCGTGACATTATTTATAATGGCTCCAAATAAGGAGGTGAAAACCATATGAATGCCAAATCGCATTTTTCAGTGTCCCACTTTTATACATTTCTAAATTACCATGAACTATACATGGTCATGAAATGAGCAAATAGGAGATATATGTAGTCTGGTGAAAAAACATATGCATCCTACTGTTCACTTCTTACATGTATGTTCACTTTTAAGTTTTAACCCTGACACTATTTTCATCAGCAAACTGTTCTATGACCCAAAATAGTCTAAGCAAGTAATTTGAGTGGTAAAAACACATCAGTGTCAAGTTTTATTCTTTGAGTTTCTCATTTCATCTTGTAACTCAGCACAACCTCTTTTTTTTTTATCTTGTTTTGGAATTGATGTTTTGAGCTGAAAAGTTTTTCAGCAGAGACTGAACATTCCATCATATAATTCCTACACATGATATTGTCTTTGATGGAGATGTTTGATGGATAAATAGATGTTCACCTTTTTACTCTCTCGATTTCATATGTTGCATTTGTTTGTGATCACTTTGTATGCAAGATACATAGCTGATTTAGACAAATCCTACTACTTAGTACATTGAATAGTCAAATCCAGTTGCTTAAAACATGTTTTTCAACACTCAACAGTCTCCTATTATGCTAATTTCCATGTCCATTTCTGAATTTTCTGAGTTTGAAAATATAAAAATGATTACTGAATAATGCACTTGACTTTACATGCATATCTTTTCTATCACTCTGCGTTCTCCTTTTGTGCTTTTTAAAATTTCCATATGTAGTTTCCTCACTTGGAAAATGTAAAAATTTGACCGAGAAACTAAGAGAATGAAATTTGGCATTCATTTGTTTTACAGCCCCAAAGAGTTCTCATCTTAATATCTTTTAGTCTTATTCTGTAATGTTTGTAGACTTATTAGTGAGTGATTTACATTAATTACAAATCTTGAAATTTGAAATGTATTTATTTAAAACAATATCATTTCCTACGTTTCTACACTTAAGTGTCCTCTTCAGGGAATTAAATATCATAATATCACAGTACAAATAATAATATATAAACGAAACAACTTGCATAAAAAGATCTCATTTTGGCTCATTTAAGTCATTCAACAGTTTTCAGATGAAAAAAAAGGGGTGCTGGAACGTGAAAAAAACAAAACAAACAGATTTACGTTTTACCGCTCTAATTTCCAATTTACCACAGGCTCCAATATTATACATTAGAAACTAGATCAAAAGTGTTCAAAGAACACGGCGTCGCTAGAACAACGCTGACATATGGGCGATTATGATATTGCATAAGCATTAAAAAAAAATTAAAATTGCTCCCTGGATCTTATAGTTTTCTTGGCAAATAGCCAAAATTTAAAACTCATGATGGTCTCAATGAATATAAACAGTGAACCAAGTTTGAAAATTTTGTCTTCAAAGGCATTGATACTATTAATAAACATGTCGAATATGGAACAAAAATGGCACACTTTAATTGGCCAAGTGCCAAAGATGAACGTATATGATTGTCACTACATATGTGAACATAGAATGAAATTTGGACGTCATGGTTCAAACTGTATTGAAAGTGTCGAAGAAAGTAGCTAAAAAACCTAAAATGTCTAAACTGCAACACAATGCTGTGCTCTCTGAGCACTTTTCATTTAGTTAGCAAAGGGCCAAAGTTCACCATAGGTTGTGGTCACCAGTCCCATAATATTGAATGAAATACAGAAGTCATGTGTCAAGCTAAAATGCCAAAGTTGGCCACCAATGACCTTCTGGGAGAACACTTTGATTGGCAACGTGCCAAAATAGGATACTGATGAGCAGTGTATCAAATTTGGAACTCATTGTTAAAGCTGTATTGAAACTATTGAAGAAAATGACAAAAATGACCTAAAATAACTTTCAGCAAATCACACTTAAATTGGCAAAGTGCCAAAATTGAATATATGTGATGGACTCTAGCCATGTAAGCATTGTACCAAGTTTGAATGTGTTCATCTAAGCAGTTTTAAAGATACTGCAGAAAACCTCCAAAATGGACCATAAATGGCCCCGTGGAAAGAATACTTTAATGGGCAAAGTGCTCAAAATCGAATCACTCCGGTGTCACAGTGTACCACATAGTTGTGCAAAGTTTGAACAAAATCGGTTCATCGGTATACCCTCTAGCTTGTCCAGAGACATATATACATACATACACGCATACTGACATACAAACGAAGTGATCACAGAGATTTCGCTTCCTCTGCTGAAGCGACGCAATTATACTGTGAAAGCTCAAGTCACATTTACAATGCAGTCTGATTCTAGTAACGTTTCACTTGGGAAGGCAAGGGGGGTATCAGAATATGTTGATCTCTTCTGGAAGGGACTTAATCCGGAAATACAGCTTCGGTTGAACGGAATCAGCCTAGGCAGTAGCTTTTGCTATGAAACCGTTCCACATAAGTTGACGAAAGAAAATCCAAGAAACAATGAGACTGGGGGTGGCGTGATCACTTCAGCGGTCTCAGGGAGCCCGGTCTCAAAGGAAAGGGGGCGCGGGAGTCAATATTAAGACACACGCACCCAAGCCACGCACCCGAGCCAGCCGAACGGCGATATTTCCGATCCGAGGGCCCATTTACGGGATCATAACGGGACCTTTTACGGGCGGTGTATAAACGCTATCGCAAATGGAGGCATCATTCGTGACGTACAATCCGATATGTAGTATTCCAAACAGTAGCAAAGTACTCGATTGCACGCTAACTCAGCAATGTCCCATATAGAGTAGAACCTCTTTGAACGCAGCACTGGAAACGAGGCTAAAACGGTCTCAAAAAAAAAAAAAAAAAAAAATTTTTTTAAAAGGTGTTCATGGTGATGGTTTTAAGGTCTGGGACCATGAAAAATAGTATAATTATAGAAGTTGTCTCTTTATAGAAATGTTCTTAATTTGGAGGTTCTACTGTACCTTTCAATGCTTTACATAGTCTCGAGACATAGTTCTTCATTGTGCATTTAGTTTGTAAGTTTCTGTGTAACTGTGACGTGGGGATAAATCCGGACGTCGTCGGATACGGAAACAAATCTTGGACAGTTCAAAAGTTGATTCCGTGTCCAACCACGGATGGCAGACGTGATTTAGACGTGCAGCAGAAACACAAGTGACAGGCCGTGTTATGGCAGTGCTCAATGTGTGGGAGGACGCTGCAATACATAGATAGTGCAACTGCCACCGACGCCTACACCACGTGCAAATGTTGACCGTAAATGACCACTCACAACCACCTTCACCAAATATTCATAACTTCTTGATCGGGATGTGGACGTAATATTGTGTGTGACCAGCTCTAAGTTCATGTTCTAAATTTACGTTGACACTACTAGGTTATTGACATAATTGACACACAGCGTAATTTATTATCCTAAAATACATTGTTCAATACGGTACCGAGGTTGCATTCTTATGGGGCCACCTATATAATGTAGAAAACCTGTGAACTGTCCACATAAGACGGGCATATTCAAAAGATTATTCACAATATATATGTTTACAAAGAAATCATGTGACAGGGAGAAGTAAAATGTTTACATAACTACAGGTATCGTTAAAAGGATAGGTTCCACTGTATGATGGCAATTGTATGTTTGAGTCTTTACAGATGATAATAGCCATGCCGAGTCAGTAAATTAATTGGAGATCACCATGCACCTATATACAGAAACCACATCTCTATTGAGACCACTTGAAGGAAGTACACGTGCGTTCTTAATTGAGTTTAAATGTTTAACACGAAACTAACAGACTAATAAGACAAATCAATATGTTCATTAAGTAGAAATATATCACATACAGTGTACTAGCACATCGTACCACATACGAGCCCAATTTGGTGGTCGTAAAGATAAAGTCACTGTCACATAGAAAATACGGATGAAACACGTATGTAGGACGTACAAATGTTTTGGTGTTTTCTTGATACGAGGGGGTTCCGTGAAAAAATGACAAAAACCTTAAGCGAATGATACACAGATGATACACGGATCATCCACGTACACTCCACATACACTCACGCAAACATGATATTTTGGTTGCAAAGTACTGAAAAAACCTAGCACAGATGAATATCGGATAAAAAGCGTATTGCGCGGACGTTTTACGGACAATGTACGTTTGTATCACGGTAATATCACGTACAGTCCACGTACGATATGAAAATCTATCCGCGCAAATGCTTTTGAACATTCCAAAATGATTAGCTCGGACATCTCGACCCGTAAAATCTCTTCTCGTAATTCGCCGTATAAAAACGGACGAGGCACTGATGGTCGGCGTATCTCCACGGATGAACCACGTACGACAAAAATCTATCGTGGTACATACGTGTTTCATCCGTTTTTTTCTATGTGACAGTGACATTAAGTCGTGGTTCTTCACATAGATACTGCTTTGCAATAAGTACTACATGGCGTTCCCTAATCACTATTCAATACAGAAGTCAAGAAGCGGGTTTAAATTATATTTTTCTTTATCAAACATACAATATGTAGCTATATATTGATAATTAATGCACCACTCACTATAGAAATACAGCTGGCCGAAAACTGTCACCTCATAAATTGTGGATGTGAAATAAGTGACCCACCCAGTAAAACTAGTGGCACATCACTTGGTTCTTTTGATAAATCAATGTCACAGTGCTGGGGTGAAGTGACCGTTTTCGGCGCCCACCTACACCGAAACCAATGTATTTGTGCTGGTTAAATTAAAATCAGGAGTAGTAGTCCTGTCAAAAATCACTAAATAAATGAGCAAATTCGACACAGGTTCGTTATTTCAACATCACGTTGTAGTGGTTATTCTTACGGCTTATTTTATTATACATGGCCATGCTTAACTTTTCAACGTCACCCTTGAGAATTATTGACGTAAATGTGTAGTCTAAGCAAAATTGTCGATAAATATAGCGTATAGAACGAATGGGATACTATATAAGATGATTTCTTATATACATATCTATATATATTTATTTATAGTCTATATAATAGCCGGGACACAAAGTTTTGAGCAAAATAATGAGCCCTTGCAAGATCATATACGCGAAGAAAATAATAGCGTATTAAACATGTACACGCTTATAAGATTAAGGCATGTAATTTGAGATTATTCGATGCGGTCAGGGTCTAATAGAATAAGTAGTTCTCTCTCTATTAGACCCTGATGCGGTGTAAGTTATAAACTTTAAACTACCAAATGATTTTTCAGTTGCGAATCTCAGTTTGACAGCGCGCAATGGACCAGAACTTGCGATCACCCGACCACAATGCCGACTGAAACTTATTCAAACCGAAATATCCGTTAGTGCGTCGCTTATTTACTGCTTTTTGCCATCTACAAACTGCTGCTTATTTGTAGATATACCCGCGTTTGCCTGTCCACCGGTTAAAACTATGTGCTCAGCGAAGCTTGTCGAAAACTTTACAGACGGCTTTAAAACAAGCGTTACATATAAGGCAAGACATTCGTTGCACGCTTGCTTAAGTTTGAAAGAACGATAAGGCTCAGAGTTCCAAGGTGATCTTCGGGTCTTTTGTTTGAATATATAGTACACTGGTGCTGCTACGCTCTGCATTCCGTGTACTAACAAGGTGGACATACCGCCTATGTTTGCAGTGGTCCAGCTATCACAACTGACGTTACTGTACTGTTTTGGTTTGTGCAGCATATTCGCAGTTGGCTGATACTGAATATACACTTGTCAACAGCGCACAGGATCAATCTTTGAACTACAGTATACGCTTCGACTTCGTGTGTTATATTGTCGACTAATCCGCTGAAGTAGACGAATGGTGGTGTACACAAGTGATTTGTAAAAGGTGAGAAAAACGTACATATATATTGTTTAATCTTTTAATATGAGTTAACTTTTTTTTTACTACGGTGTGTTTATATATTGGTTTATAGTTTGTGTACGTGCATAATGGGCACGTGTCATTGTTTATGAGTCGTCTGCCTGCAGATGAGATTATGAACGCCGCATATGTAGTGTGGATATTTTAGTGGAGATGTGAATACGGTGATATAAACCAGATACCATCTGTATGGTGTACATGTAAAATGGCCCACATATGCAGGCT
>CM032664.1:11234676-11252907 GCA_019095985.1 Streblospio benedicti | reverse complement strand
TACACTGGTGCTGCTACGCTCTGCATTCCGTGTACTAACAAAGGTGAACATACCGCCTATGTTTGCAGTGGTCAGCTATCACAACTGACGTTACTGTACTGTTTTGGTTTGTGCAGCATATTCGCAGTTGGCTGATACTGAATATACACTTGTCAACAGCGCACAGGATCAATCTTTGAACTACAGTATACGCTTCGACTTCGTGTGTTATATTGTCGACTAATCCGCTGAAGTAGACGAATGGTGGTGTACACAAGTGATTTGTAAAAGGTGAGAAAAACGTACATATATATTGTTTAATCTTTTAATATGAGTTAACTTTTTTTTTACTACGGTGTGTTTATATATTGGTTTATAGTTTGTGTACGTGCATAATGGGCACGTGTCATTGTTTATGAGTCGTCTGCCTGCAGATGAGATTATGAACGCCGCATATGTAGTGTGGATATTTTAGTGGAGATGTGAATACGGTGATATAAACCAGATACCATCTGTATGGTGTACATGTAGAAATGGCCCACATATGCAGGCTAATTAATATGTGTCAATATTCAGATGTATAGAGCAACCTGTGGATGTTGAGCCATTGCGACGCATTCCACTCATTACGTAGGCCCTACTATACATGTCTTACAATAATTAGTAAAGTGGGTAATACCCATTGAATATGTGGAGATGTGCGATATAAACACTGATTAGGACAGCTCCGTGTGCCGGGAGCAGCGTGTGCCCAGTTGGGAGTTCTGTGTGTGCAGTAGCTTAATTTTTTGGTTGTAGCTATTTTGGTTGTAGCTATTTTATTAAAATATTTTGTTATTGCAATCACTTTATTTTTATAGTGTTTTTCAAATCAAGCCGTGGGCCCCAGCATCATGGGAGTGTGTATGTAGTATGTATACTTCTGACTTACAAACGCTATAACACATACACATTACTATACTATTATAAAGAAGCAGTGACCAAGAGCCACAGAGACAAGACACGCGTTTTAGGCTTGATTTATACTTATGCTCTGTTCCTGTTGGTTACCCCTCTATAATAGTACTGTAGGAATGTGTATGTTATAGTGTTTGTAAATCACAGTAGTATACATACCACATACACACTCCTATGATGCTGGGGCACATGATGCTCACGCACAATATGCGCATGCGGTCGTGCGTTAATATTATGCTAAGTAATAAGGGCATGTGTTAATCATAGTTGGAAGGACAGCCAGGGTTTTTTAGAGGTGTAAATTTATAGCTTATCTATCAATACTAGATTCCTTTTGTATGCTGTACACTTGTAATTCTACATTTTAAGTGTGACCACACAAGAATTAAAGCAAGGTCTGGTCACTTTGTTTTGGCATATAAAGATAAATGGCACAGTGCACTAGGGTAGTTGTGCTGTGACCATTGACAAATTGTAAACCAGGTATTACTATCAGGTGGTAAACACAAAACAGCCACAAAGAAACCATGGAGTGGAATATGTTTACATGAGGTGGCGTACTATTTTAATCGATATCCTGTAACTGGGCACGCTTTGAAAGCTGCGTAATGTACTATAGGCTGTAACCACAAAACTACCTGTTGAAACCAGTGCCAGGTATACACCCAACTTAACACAAGCCTTCCAACTGATATCTGTGATATGATTGCAGGCCCGTAGGAAGCAAAATGAGATTGGTAAGGCCATTTGAAAGTTTTGGTCTATAATCATGGATTTTAATTTTTTTCCCGCGAATGATTGGTCAGGCCATAATTAAATTATTGCATTATTCCCCCAAAAAAAAAAAAAAAAAAAAAATTAGGCCATTGCCTGACCACCTTAGCCTGGGTTGTGGACTGGCTACCAGACATGGGGGCTCGTATATCTAGTCATGTACAGTAAAGAAGTTTGAATGAGGTCAGTTACACATTATCATAAACATAACAGGCAATATTTGTTCAGGCTGCAGAGCTGTGATAAATCCCTGATTACACAGGATATCTCCCCTTGTACGGTCATATTACGTCATGGATTGGGATATATTACGTGCATCTATTTGGTGGTGTATATTTCAAGATGTGGTGCAAGAGCAATTGCTTTGTGGAACCAGGATGCGAGAGAATCAGTCATAGAAATGTAGTGTTTCACGATGTCCAACATTCGCGTACATAAAATATATTAGTTTTTTCACGCGTGGATTTTTCTGTTTAGAAAAACAAAGACCGCCCAAAATGTCATAAGTAATGAGTACTAATTATTGACCAAAGCATTTCTTTGAAATAGGTTTCTTTATTAGCCAGATTTGATTACATCAAACATTAACAATCGCATAACCCATGTGCATACATTTAGTATTTCACAATACCACTCGTGAAACTCGATGGTCATCTTTATTTCTATCCAAAGATGACCAGAAAACCATGCAGTGTCCACCTGTGTCTATGTCTATAGTAACATTTAGCAACAACCAAAGCATAGGCTAGGCCAGTGTGAAATCAGTCAAGCAAAGTATAGTCCTTTATTTGGCATTGGCCGTTCAAACACCATACGACAGTTGGGCCTGTCGATCTCTTTTCTCGTCTGCCGTTCCACTGAATGATTTTCCCGTAGCGTCAAAGCGCACTACTGTATTTTGAAAATGTCGTCTGTTGTGAGTGTTGTGGCGTCAAGGGTCGTCTATCTGCTGTTAACACCGGGGGTTTGGCGGGACTACTATATTTGGCTGCGCTGCAAATCACAACACTTTAGGCACGTGGTATGAAGGTGTACTTCATTTCTTTGTTATATTCGCTGTGTATTCAGTAGAATTGTGTGCAGCGCAAGCGGCGGTGTTGGGATTAATTCAATATTCGTGCTATTTGATGAGTGATCAAAACTGATCTATTAAAGGTATGTTTTTTAGACTCACTGTATTATGTTGGATATATGATTTTAAGGAAGTTAAGGGGCATGTTATTAAATCCACATGGGGCATGTTGTACGATAGTCTGATAATGCATGTTATTCATCGATTTGAATTGGTTATTTTAACACATTTATAGATTTTTTTATAAGTAGTGCAATGTTTTCATTTGAAAATAATAGTATGATTTTTTTTACTTATTCGATTACCATTAACTAAGGACTAATCACACTGATTAATTATGCAACGTGTGTAGGAATGCTTTACTGTGGAATGGTCGGTGTTTGATGATGCAGAACCAATGAATCAGCCATTGATGACTATTAAATGACCACCTTCGTGGGTCAAAAGTCACCCGCTGCTTTGGCAAATGCATGTTGCGATATGTTTGCAGAACATGTACCACTATTAGCATGTGTTTAGTACTGTGATTGTCTCATCACATCGTTTATACGTAAAACACTTGATACAGAGTGTAGACCTACAGTGAAACGCCTATTAAAAGACTAAAGGAAAAAGGTTGGTTCGGTCTTGATGGACAATGTTGTTTATAAACAGATGTGAACAATGTGTAGTTGTGAATTGAGGCTTGTATTAAGGTTGAACCTTAGTGTGAGACCTTGATGCTTTGTCTTCTCTAACTGACCACCGTGGCCATTGTGAAGGCTCTTGTACTGCACTATTTATTTTTGTTACTTGGTTATATCATCCAAGCTAATTTATTATTAATGCACATTAGAATTATTAATATAGACAGTGTTTGTGTTTGCTTGTGATGAATGAAACAAACATAATTTGATGTTTACTTTAAAACAAAACTGATAAATGTAGAACTAACATTCATTAAATGACAGGGTATGGAAGTCTGTACTACAGATATAGCAATTCATCAAAACCATATCAAGGGTACACGGGAATCTCTTTTACATAATCAGTCTTACAATAACTTGTCAACCGATTGATTTATGAGGATATCAAAACCATCACTGACCGAATGCGGCCAGTCCTGGTGTAAACAGGGCACTCCTAAGAAAGTAGCCCTTCTCTGGTGTTATTTCTTAACAGTTTGTAATAGAGAAATCACCATTTATTAGTATTCATCATGGTTTTTATCTGTGTAGACAATGAAGACGCGGAGACAGGCGGCCGTCTCCCCAGCACCAGGGAGAACGAGAGCCTCCTCCACCGGCAACCGAGGGCAGGCATCACCAAGGGCAGAGACTAGGCCCAAACAGATTGGTGTGTATGGATGATGGCTATGTTGGCTGGTGGGCCTTTTAAACATAAAGCTGACCATCCCATCTAAAGCAAATTTCTAGAAATTTGCACAACTTGGCTTAAAATTGATGTATTGTAAATAACATTTTTATATTTATGCACATGTTACTATGGCCTTGGGTTATGGCCTTGATATAGATATAAATATTGAAGAATAGATCAATCCATTACATGACATCTAGTGGCATTTGTAATACCATTAATGTTGAACTACTGGTACCCTGTTGTCTTGTACAGGAAAGATCTTTCGTCCCGTTGAACTGCAGTTTGCATTGTGATTGTGTTGTATCTACTCCAATATCAGTGTATAGTTATAGTCCTAAGTCTACTTACAGCAGTATACAAATGTAAAAGTACATTGCTGAACAACTGCTGATTTGATTATTAGTTGTGTACATAACAAAATTAGTAAAAATTGTATATATTTGTTATCTCATTTTTATTTCAGCATCTGTGCGGAAATCCAGACGAAGCCTTGGTGTGAGAAAAGATTCAGTGGAAAGTAACAATCAAGAAGACATTCCCTCACCTCAAGAATTCAAACAGAATCCAAGAAAGTCTAGCCGGGGCAGTCTAAAAAATGTTGTTGACAAGCTTACACTGGGTGTTGTTAAAAAGAATGAAAAAACGGAGAAAGAAAAATCCGAAGAGCCTCCTGTAAAAGACGAAAAGGATTCAGAGTTGAGTGAAAAAGAAAATGTCAATGTTGACGAGAAACTGAATGAAGATCAAGTTTTGCCTGAAGATCAGATAAAAAAGGAGCCACCTATAGAGAAGAATAAGTCAGTGAATACTGGGAAAATTGACTCCAAGGCAAACGACAGTGCAAGCAATTCTTCTAAAGAGTTAGTTGATAAGATTTGTGATGAACAAACGGATGCAGAAGTCAAAAGAGAATTTGAAGATTCTGAAAATGATGGTTCTTTGCTCATTAAAGAGGAGGCTGCAGAAAAGTCTGCTGAAAGTGATATTGAAAAAAATAGCAAGGTTGCCATTGACAAAGATAGACCAAGTCCAGTAGACAATGTTGTGACAAATGCTAAAGCAAACATAGCAGCAAAGAAAGAAAAGAAAGCATCAAAGTTGAACCTTGAAAATATCATTCAACGGATGGTGCAAAATCCGAGTTCACCAGTAACTGTTCAAAATAATAACAATGAACAGTCATCTAAGGAAATTCTGGATAATGCTCTTGCTTCTGCAACCACTCTCAGTGGAAAAGTTAATACAGCTGCTGATAGAATCCTCCAGAAATTGCAAAGTGAAAGCAGTAATGACAATGAAGAACCCAAACCAATCAATAATGGTTCTATTCCTTCGGAGTCCTTTGTGGTTGTTTTGCCAGAAGCACCCATAGAAGATACACTGGTTAGTGGTACAAAAAGAAAATCTAGTGATAAGGTTCTTTCTGCGAAAAGAGCCAAACGTATGGATGGGGATACAGCAGGAGATAAAGAGGAAAGCTTGGATTCTGACACCGATGATGATGGTGAAGATGAAGGTGCCAAGGAGGATAGCAATGATGAGGAATGGCATCCTGGCATGGATGCCGACTATAATCCAGGAGCCGTGAAAAAAGCTAAGCGTCACAGTGTTGATAGAAAGAAAACCTCAAATAAAGATATCAATGAAAATGAGGCAACACCGATGGTATCAAAAACGATGATAAAGCCAACTGAGTCTGAGGTAGTTTTGCTTGAGGATGATTCTTCTCCCGCTCCTCCTGCAAAGGTTCAACCCCCTATAATGATTGAGGCTGTGATTGGTGGGAAGGATGCGACTGATATGGCCACAGTGATGCAGACAGTAAGTTCGCAAGAGTCTGCTGTCACTCCTCCACCTGCTGCTTCTGCTGCACAGAAAACGGAAGGTAAGTTAATTAAAAAATTATTTACATTGCTAATACAACTATGTCCATTCAGAAAAGTGAAAAGTTACCTTTGCATTCAAATCAATGCATTTAAAAAGTTTGAATTTCATCATGCTATTTTAGGAACTATATAACTTCAAGATAACAACTCATGCACTTGACCCCTGTGTTTTAGCATATAACTTTGGTGCGCCCGACTATTTTAATGTCTGAATGCATTATGACTTATGAGAAATGAACATGTAGTAACCCTAATCTGGCTGGTGTGTAGGTGATCCCCTGGCTGGTGCGGCGTCGCTGGCGAGTCTCCTTCAAGCCTTGCAGCAGACCAACAGTGCAGTGCGGCCGCAGATAGAGGCCCTGGTGAGGAAGCTACATGAGCAGCACAGGGAATGTGAGTACAAACACAGACTTATTCCTTATGCATGAAGTCAATATGTTCAACAAAATAACAGTAGCAATGGGCAATGCAGCTTCAGCTGTTGTTCAATAGTGTTTGGTAAAAATGCTAAATTTCAACATAGGTACGAATCAATTGTGATTCTTAACAGATTTTTACACATGCAGGTATTGGTAATGTAAGGAATGAATATTATGTCCCTCAGCTAAGGAGACGTCTGAGCAACAACAGCAGCACCTACAGTGGCTGCACAACCTTGAGGTGTCTCCGGCACTCGAGGGCAAGCTGGCGCCGCTCTCTCTGCCTCTGTCCAGTGAGCCCACACCGGTCAGCAGTGCTGCCAGCACAGTGCCGAGTCACAGCACCGTATGTATTGTCAGTCATTGGCTGCATTGTGCTTAGTGTTTACATTATGTTTATTGTTGTCATGTAACCAATCAGTATCAATTTGAAAGAAAAAACGCATCTGAAACTCCATAGACATGAAATTTATGTGACTCCTGTGATACATACTGCAGATGCAGATCCAGAATGTTTTGGAAGGGGCTCCTGTTTGGCAAAAGCACACATCTCACACACACATGCGATACAGTCTGAGATATGTTCAAAATTATGAAAAATTTGGTGGTAAGGAGTGGCCTCTTTTCCTGTTCTATGTGTATTCACTCCGTCTATTCTTCATTTGGTAGATCAACAAGACTCTGGGCACCATCCATGTTGTACAGCCCGACAAAGTGAGTCCGGATTCTTCAGGGCGGCCGGGGTCATTGCCTGCAAGGAAGAGGATTGAAAATGTGAGTATATAGTCAATGCATTGCATGAGAAATATAGGGTGTATAGAGCACATTTTGGTGTCTTTTATCTTTGAGAGGATAAAGGTAGATTTTTGAACAGTTAACACAGCAGTATGCAACTGTCATTTGCAGAATTATGTACAAAGCAGACTTTAAAAGCAGAATTTTAAATGATCATGATATTTGTTGACGCTTCTTCAGCAATGAGGCCATAAATTGGCACCAGACATCTATCATTTTAGCACATGTCCAATCCGTTCTAGCAAGTCGGCACCTCTGATGTATTTATCATATATTGATATTTAGGATGTATGAGGATGTATTTATCATGTGTTGATATTTCGGAAATGTGCATCCAGTCATTTGGTCCTTTCTTTCTTTATGTGTATCTATTATATTGATCGACCAATATCTTCCCCCAGGTGCTGGCCACTGGTGCCTCCCAAGAGCTGCCCGGCCTGCCCTGGACGTCACGTGGTCTGAAGTCACTGCAGCTGCTGACAGAGCGATGGGAGGCAGGCCACAAGACGTGTCCCCACCCCGCCTGCCGCACTGCGCTCAGAACCAACTTTCAGCTGTTCAACCACTGGTACACACAGCACATGGCACCCGGGTATTGCAAGGTATAGTGCATCCCTCTCGATGTTTGTTGTTAGGGGAGTTAATTACAATGCACTCTAGAAGATACAGTGCCAGGGCACGGCTTGAGTCCAATTGAGAGGAGCACCGCTCGTCTCGTAACCATACGGTGCCTTATCTGGGGAAGTCTAGAGATAAAGCAGAGAACTGAGTTGGACTGGGTTGAGTTGAGACAAGTCACGAAATGAATAAACTATTACAAGAACACTCGTTCCTCATTAGTGGTGGAGATGTTGGGGATTGAACCTGAGACCTTTCACCTTTTTTGGAAAATGGGAGAAGGCTTACTCTAGAATCTCAAGATGGTTTGTACCTGCGAAAGATGGCAAATCTGCCAAAGCCCCCATGAATATGAAATATTTTGGTGGGTGACGGATGCCATCTGATATTGTCGATAAAACTTTTTGAACGATTTGACTAAAATGTAGATGAAATGTAGCCAATATTGTAGAGTTCAATAACTTGTAATGTTAAACATGAAGTTTAAATGTTAATCATCACCATTGTTATACTATTTGTAGTTAAATTTGATGAATTTTAGCACTTAATAATATTATTTTTGTTATCTTTCAGGTGTACCTCTGCAGCATCTGCAACCAGCGATACAAGGAGAAAAGCAGCTTCGTGAAGCACATCAAGTATAAGCATGATCTTGACTCAAATGATGCTGAGTCTCTTTCTGGAATCCTAGAGGCCAAATGGGAGGCGAGTGTGAGCGAAGACGCCATGCTGAAAGTCATGGCTCAGGAGGAAAACTTGCCAACGCTCAGCACCAAGGCTCAAAAGTTATTTGGAAATCATTTGAAATCTACCATCTTTCCTCTGCCAACAAAATCGGCACCATCCTCCTCAATGAATTACCATAGGTCAAAGGGAACTACAAACCCATTAGTTGCTCAGCTCATTTCACCGCCAAGAGTGTCTACATCGGTGGAAAGCCAAGAATTTGCTGCTCAGATGATCGGAAAACCGGCACAGACTGATATTCGCATGGGATTGGATAATGAGCCAGTGGCTGATGGAAAGTGTTATCCACCAAAGAATAGACCAATTGAGGGCCTGCCGTGGACTGATCGGTCCGAGGAACAGATCAGAAGGTTGTCCACTGTGTGGCTGGCAAAGCATCGCAAGTGTCCACATCCAGAATGTTACCAAACAAGGAAGTCCACGAGTGGTGTGTATTCCAAGTTTTCTGACCTTGCAAAGCATTGGTTCAAGCAGCACATGGCTCCTGGGTATTGCAAGACCTTGTCTTGCCCTTGTTGTCCCACTTGGATCAAATACATGCAGAACTTCAAGCAGCATTTGAAACAGACACATAAGATGACTGATGATGAAGTGACGAATATGGTTGATAAAGTGGAGAAGAAATGGGACGATCTTTATGATGAGCTTGACCGTTTGACGGGAAATATTAATCATAGGAGTTCGAACCTTCATAACGTTCTAGAATCTGCCAGAAGAAACTCTGTCTCACCTCCTATAACTTCCATTAGCAGCCATTCGTCTTCAGACAAGAAAACTAAGCCCAACCCAATTGTGCTCAACATTGATGGCATCAAGGACGATATGTTAGAAGACTTGGATATTAACAAGATTCCTAAGGAGAGAATGGCAGTTCATGGTTTGCCGTGGAAGGGCATGAAGGAAGAAACATCAAAAAACTTGGCTGCAGCCTGGGAAGCCAATAACAGTGTCTGTCCTCACCCGAAATGCAGCACATCCTGCCCATCTAGAAAGATGATGTTTGCCCATTGGCATCAAAGCCACCTGCTTCCGGGTTGTGGAATCGCCTACCCTTGTTATGGACGGGCACAAGTAACCACAATCACAGGTAGCTCAGAGCGTGCGTGTGGCAAAGTGTTTGATAATAAGTGGGACTTGATCGGGCACTGCAGGCGAGATCACGGATATGATGATGACATCATCCAGGGCATGTTTGTCAAGATTCGTGCTATCCGTACAAATGGAACGGATCCAGATTTGTTGGCAATTAAAGGGCTGGATGATGTGAAAACAGTGAAAGAAAGCAAACCAAAAAGAAAGATTTGTTGGGCCGAAGCAACTGGCATGCGTCCTATTCCTATTGCAAAAAAGCCTGCCACAGTAACACAAGAAGATTCATATGGAAATTTGCCTAGCAATCTCCAATCAGATGTTGTACCACCACCCATGTACGTACTGCAACCTGACCAACCCGCTTCCAGTTTACCCAGCTACATTAAACCAGACCCAGATGCCATTCCTACATCCAAAACAGAAGTCACTCCGATCGACATATCTCCCATCACATTACCACCATCATCATCTATCTCTGCAGGACCCATTCCCTATCCGGATGGCGAATCTGTAAAGAATTTCTCCGCTACCGCTGCTGTTCTCTTTGCCACAAACTGTGGCAACCTGGATCAGAGCAAACAAAAGGACTTGCCCAAGATCCTGTGGAAGGCAATTCTCAACTCATGGCAGTGCAACCAGCGCTGTCCTCATCCAACCTGCACGAGTGCCCCCACATTTCCCACACACAGCACCATGCTTGGCCACTGGCTGAGAAACCACATGGACTCGCGGAGCCCTGCTCGCTTGTTCCCATGTCTGCATGGCTCCAAGGCAGGAGAGGACTTGTGCTTTGAAGTGTACAACAAAGCAGATGATCTCACTGTTCACCTGATTAGAAAGCACGGGTATAAGGGGAATGATATCAAGGACTTGTTGCAGTTGTTGCGTGGGGAGTGGGAGAGTGCTGGGCCAGCTGTGCAAGGGAAGGTACCACCGGCGCCAGGGCAGCAGACTGTGGTGGCCTCCTCCCCGGCAGCATTACAGCCAGCACCTAAACGAAGGAGAATAGAAGAGAACGCAGATTCTCCTATTGTTTTGGATTGAGGTGCATTCATGCCTGGAATTGGTTATTCTGGATTAGGGGATTGGGAAGGTTGTGTGTTTGTGTGTCATGGGTTGTGATGTGATGCGATACGCTGTGGAATACATTTGATTTTTGGCTGTTGTGGGTACAAGTGGTAGGGATTGTAGTAATTTGGTGATTAAAGGACATGGATGGGATAGTGGAACAATAGAGTGGGTATTCAAGTGGGCTGAGTTGTATCTACATATCAAATAGTCTAGTAAAAGAACTGTTGCATATCACAGTATTTTAGCATAGTGTGATATTTGAAATGAAGTGATGTTTTTACTAAGCAATTACATTTTTCAAGCACATTTACTTTGTTATTAGTTACACTTATAACCATCAATGGAGTTACAAGAATGCCAAAAGTGTACATCATTTCATTATTATTTTATATATTGGTCTTATACAGGCTTACAATTTTGTATTTTATGATGCATGTAATAGGTCATTTGTGTGCCTTTTTTATAATATTTTAAAATTTTACATCTATACAGTGGTCTTCTTTCAATCTTTTGACCAATTTAATTATAATGGCTATTCAATTTGCTCATGTTTAATGTGTATTTGATCATTGTTTTCATACATATACATGTATGCATCAATTAGCATTTTATAGTTATTGCTTGTGTATAATGATCATATTAATTTAGTTTACATTAAAATTTTCAATGTATGTCTAAGATTTAGAAGCAATTTCTTTTTAAAACATTTATTTTGAGTATTGCTTTTTATATGATATACACTGATTGGCTTGTGGTTGAGCTTTGTAAAGTTTTACAATGTAAATTGTACTTGTTGAAATTTGTATGAAGTGTTTTTGAAAATAAATCTGCAAATGAAATGTAGTCATACTTAGCATATCACTCATTTTATGATATTAACTTAATTAGAAGTGTGCGTTTAGTAAATATAGTAAGTATATTGTAGGATTTGAGCACAAGATTGTCGGGTCAATCGTAGAATTTTGCGTTCGTGTCAATCACACATCACCGTGCAAAATTCTACGATTGACCCAACAATCTCATGCTCAAATACCATTCTATCATGACTAAAATCCACACTAAATGAGTGTCATATTCGTTTTTATTTGAAAATAAATCATATCATAACGTTCTCATTGCCATTTTGACCATGAGACTCAGTGCACAGATTAGTTAACTAATCTGTGCTCAGTGACTGTTATTCAGTTAAAACCTTTGAATATTTAGCATAGTTTCAAAATTACCCACTATAAAAACATTTGTGAATGATAAGGGACGAATATGCGATTGATTTGACACCAAGAAATAATTAATCCAACAACTATAATTTTGTAAAATATTAGTTGGAAGTTGGAAGATGTGTCAAAATGTTTACTCGTGCTGATTTGCGCAAGCTCGTTACAGCCCTTAGCAGCCCTGAAGCCATTTGTCTTGACTTCAAAAGCATTCATATTTTAATCTAAGAAACTTAATGCTGCAAGCGAATTAATCGAGAGGGATTCAGATATAAAAGAAGGAATGGAATGGCTCTTTGTTATTGGCTGCATTATTTGATTATTTAGATTGAAATCAATGAAACCGAAAAGCCATATACAAACAACATATCTTTCATTTGATACACCAGAAAAGCTCTCTATGATGCAGAAACTACTTGTGTTTGCAATCCTTCGTTCATTCACTAGGATTGCATCCCCTATCCATCAATATTGAAGCCTCTAACAGTATTATCTGTGCACATACTTTAAGACCCAAGAGCGATTCGCTGGCATGGTGTACACTAGTTGTGAATAGCATCAAATTTGCTCAACAAACAATGTTCATGCACATTATTAACTTACTATTGGAATGGTCATGGCACAGTCAATTTTACTTGGTGTCTTTTTGCAGAATCAGCTATTAACAACCAAACCAATAAATAAGGAAGTCAGGAAAGTATTTTCTAGATTAAATAAAATGTCAATTCCATTACAATAGATATTTCAATTCTTAACTAGTATTAAAGATATGATTTAGGACTTGATTAACGAAGATTGCAATATAAAGTCACTGTGGTTGGGTGATCGGGTGCTTTCATATCTATTACCTAATGATGTATCAACAAGGTCTATTGTCAATGATGACCTGTTTAATATTCATGGCTCATCATTGAGTGCAGACAGTAAACTTTTATGGGGAATCTGCACTATTGTCGGCAAAAGTGCCTATTACAGGAGAATGAACGCATACATTACTCATGATAGGGACGGACTGAGGGGATGGATCCTGGGGTTGAGGTTCACATAGGCAGATCCAGGGGTAAGGGGCCAAAAGTAGCTCTTTATTATGGGAAGGAATGTGTGTTTTAGGAATTTCCATACTGGTCGATCAGTGAGAGACAATTCTCATTGATTAAGAGGGAAGCCTAATACATTTTTCATCAATTAGGGAAAAATTCTCATAGTCATGATTTTTACATCACTCATTTACAAAAATAGCCCCACCACATAAAAAAAATATTTAAAAAAAAATTTTTTTAAATTTTTAAACACAAAATGTTGAGAAATATAGGCATATCTTTAGGTACATAAATAGAAACCGTCAGCCATATGTCACTTCTGTAAATTCTGTGGTTCTATCTTAGATTATTTATCAACGTCGCCCCAGCCTTCTTTTTTCATTTTGTGACCTTGTATTCAATCAATTTATGAAAATTTTTCTAACATCCATATTTGAGATTGTGTTTTCTTCTGTCATGAGCGATATTACAATAGGTACAAGATTTTACCAAGTTTTATGCCATAATCCAATATTGTCAATCCATTTTTAAAGTGTTGACACAACAAAGATGTTAATTCCATTGATTGGATGATAACTGTATCTACCACCTTTCTTTATAATATGTTAATTCAACAGAAAACTATTTATGCAATTTCTTGAAATCTACTCATATTATGAAATTAATACGCAGTAGTACTTGCTAAAACGCTGAAATAAGGTCCAATGTACAGTGAAACCTGTCTATGTAGGCACCTTTATATTTAGGAGACCCGTATTGTATGGACACATTTCTCTTCTCCAATTACTTCAATGCCATACTAAAAACCTCTCTGTTCAGGACATCTGCCTTACATAGACAAATTTTCATTTTTTACAAAAGGTCTCCACATAGGATAGGTTCTACTGTATTTCATTGTACTACTTAATGGCTTTCATAATCCCCCAGACTATTTCTCTTGAATAATAATCCCCCCAGAGAAAAAACCACAAGAGTCCAGTGAGGCATTAATTAAGTCTCATGTGGGGCTACCAACATTTCAATGAATCACATATTGGTTTGTTGGGTTTGATAATTATCATCCTCCAATTTTTTTATTGCTCTTTACATGCTAAACAAAGTTAAAGATATGTGCTTATTCCTTGAATCAACTTATCATGATGTATATAATTTTTCTATATTTTTTACCAGTATGATGTGATGTTTTCTGGAGCCTACCAAAAGTAGTCTAATCTCCTTCATGAATATTCACACACATAATGAACTACTAACGAGCTGGGAAAGGCCATTTTGTAATATCTGTCATAAAGCTAGAGTCATATTTGAAATTACTATTTTTGCATTAAAAGATATATTTCAAAATTCTAAGGCTGGGACGATTTAAAAAATACCTCCTCTGTACAAGAGATGTGCTTCTATCTAATGACACACTATCAGTGGTTCAGTGTATGTACCTAAACATGTGGTTATTATTTCACAAAAAATGCCTTTTAAAAACATTTTTTTTTCACTTCTGAAAAAAAATTGAAAAAATCTTAAATCATATTATACCAATGATTGTGAAAATCATCTATATTAACTAAAAATTAGAAAAAGTAAAAAAAAAAATGTTCTGGGCTTCCCCCTTAAAGCACCAAAAATACTTGTTATTCATTGGCGCGTTTACAAAAAATAATTCAATATCAAATGCCGATTGAATAGATAAACTTACCACTTACTATATCTTAAATAATTTTAAAATAAGAATGTTGATTGTTTTAACATACTTATAAGAAAAAGAATATACAATTTTAGAATCACCTATTTCAAAGTAACAGTAGTCTAGTCAAAGCATGCTGTTTTATCTTCTCAAATTTTTTTTCATCTACAGCAGTAATATTGGCTGTAAATGGTATGAAATCCTGTTCAAAAAGAATATTTGTTGATAATGTTTCTCATTTGTATATATTGTGTCTATTTTTAATTAATTCTATGGACTTCTTTCGAAATAAGATACTTACTGTCCATACTTATTTACTTTACAAACAATTAAAGAAAGGTCCCTCTCGCCACTCACATTTATATGACTCACGTGATCATATCAAGGGTCTACTCATGGATGGAGAATGCTTGCTCCAGAACAGGGATAAGGTAGATGGTAGGAAACTCATATGCAATATGCAGGGGCCAGGTGGAATCAACAACCACATGGTTAACCCCAGCAAATAGAAACAATTAGTGACAAAGGAGGTTTCTGAGTGGATATTTATACATATACATGTACCTTGTTGTCACTTTGGGTTATTGAGGATTGCACACGGTTTCTTGTGATTTAGCTTTCTTAAAAACCAAAGAGAAAAAAGACAAAAATAAAATATAACAACACACTGTGCTTTTTCGACAATAGCTCCTGTTTCTCATATACTAGAGGGGATTTTTGATGTTCAGTGGGACAGTCTAATCGTAGTCCACAATTAATGTCAGCAGTAGATAAAAGGGAATTACGCAACAAGCTATTCAATGGATATAAATGCACTAAAAAAAAAACACGACTGCTTTTTACTAGGTGGGGCTGGCTGTATAAAACACATTCATTCATCAAAAGTCGCATTTGCCAAATGGAGTCATTCTTTGATGATCACAATTTACAATGGACTTATACCCGACGTATTTGGAAATGGGTGTATTAATATGTACGGCAAAATGTACGGGCCAATGCTTCATGTCGATTTTCATAAGGCTCACTGAGCAAAGATGTGGATAAAGGGTTCCATTAAAATATTTGCATGTGCAGAGTCATAAGGGTAGCACTTAGTTGTTTTGCCCCCGCATTGTGTAAGCTTACACAACTGGGCCTGCATTTGTGAAACAAATAAGTTTGAACAGGAAATATGGTATAAATGTGTGAACATCGCAGTAATTTTCATGATGTTTGTGGATATTAAACAACTGAAGGCGTCTGTATTCCTTGATGATCATGATGATTTTAAAGGATTCAATAACCATACTTTCAGGATTTCATCAATCGGGGTAAGTAAATGTTTTTTTTTTATAAAGTCATATATATAGTCATGCACTTAATAAGATTTAATATCAGTTTTCGGCAGTTCCCGTTTGTGTTCGTATAATTGAATACCAGGCTGTTAGCCCCATTAACATCATAAGGGTTATCTCTCTAAATACACACTACTGGTAATCTTAAAATAGCTATGCATCACTTCTGACATGTAAAGCTACACAGGCAGATCCAGGTTTTCAGAAGGGGGTGGGGGGTGGGGGGTAGGTTGTTGCACTAAATGGATCTCATGGGTTTAGCACGCCGGATCAATAGCAAACTCTCAAAAAGCCCTATGAAAATAAGGTAATATGGTTGGGAGAGGGGACAGGGCGCCTGGATCTCTGAAGCTATGATAATATAGATACAAGATAAACATCCCCTTTAGTGGACCCGTAAGAGTTACCTGTTTGTCTTGTACCTTCAGTATGCCCCATTTGCGATCAAGAAAGTGGCAGACGACGGAAGCATCTATTTCGATGGTATCTGCGGCAATATTGTGAGAACGCTGGCGGAAACACTTGACTTCCGGTAAGTATATACTTGTTCAGGCATAATGGCAGCCCTTTGATCCTTTCCCAATAGCGAGTTTAATTATGGGCTATACACAGATGGATTTAGTAATTTGGTTAAGATGGAACTTCCATGCGGTTTTATGATATATCACGGATGATATATGTAAACGTTGTAAAGTCAGTAGCGAGATGTTACAGAATTTGTCTTTCTTTAGACGTGGGCTGTGTGGGTCATGTGTGACAGCACATGCTCGACACCTGAACGCGATTTTATGAGTCATGATTTCGCACAAAAGTACGAACAAACAAAATCACGTAATTAATTGTCATCTGCTGTAGTGTGAAGTGGCAGGAAGTGCGTGATGGCGGCTTCGGCACCATCGACGAGCACGGCCTATGGAACGGTCTTGTGGGCGAAGTACACAGGGGTACGTATACACGCAGGCAAACGTACACACCTTCACACCTGAGCTCTGAATGATTTTCCCATACACCGAAGGTGCATGGACGGGATTGTTCGTGAGGGCATTTGAGGCACACGTGGTACGTGTTTGCTTTTAAAAGCGCGAATATTCCACCCATACACACACACACACATATATATATACGTCTACTCGGGGGTTAATGGGAAGCAGGGACAAGGAGCTAATTGGGACATTTTATGAACATGTATTCTGGATTAGCAAACGACTCATTTTCATTGGGTCACTTGCTTGTTAAGACATTAGGTCCACATCACGTAAAAGTATTTATGTAAGTCACATTCTTAAATTTCTTTCTCGTTAAGGAGGCTGATTTTGGAGCAAGTGGCATCACCATCACGGCAGCCAGAACGGAGGTACGCTCAGTCTATAAGTAATCGTGATTTGCAATCGTAATGCGTTTGAGGTTGGACAGCACATGTGCACATACAGCTAAGTGTGTGCGCTTGCTACAATGAAAAGTGTTTAACATTATTTGCACACTAAGAGTTTTTCAATTACCTTTAAACACGAATTCAGATTTAAGGGGCCTCTCGAGGTGAGCTGCACCCGTAATCTTAGGGCGTAATAGTTTGAGCAACTCATACTGAAATGCATATCCATGGCCATGAGTGTGTAAAGGTGAGTAAAATCTTAGTGTGCAAATAATGTTTAACACTTTTCATTATAGCAAGGTACACACAAATTAAATATTACAATGTAATACAAGTACAGAAGAATATGCAAAGCACACTATCCAATTTATTGACAGCGTGATGATAAAACTTATCCTTAGTTTAGACACGGTTTAAATGTAGCAAGCAACCCAATACGCGTACGGACCATTCCCGTCTGTGTGTGCAGGTAGTGGACTTCACCTTCCTTCCCATGAAGAACCTATAGGATTTTCCCATGAAGAACCTATAGGATTTTCCCATTAAGAACCTATAGGACAAAGCCATTAAGAACCTATAGGACAAAGCCATTAAGAAGCGATAGGGCAGAAGCCATTAATCACCGCCGCTCAGCCGTCAGCTGGCGCATCGCTCATTGAGTGAGTAGCCGCTCAGACTATAGTTTTAGTCGTGGCGATTGTCTTGGCCATTGTAAAACGTAATAAACACCCAGGAGCGCTCATTGAAGAGGTCCCCCGTTAATCAAACGCCTCACACCATGGTGGAATATCGCGTGACGAACGTCGTGTTGAAATCGGTTTTAG
>CM032664.1:11191936-11219922 GCA_019095985.1 Streblospio benedicti | reverse complement strand
ATGACATATGAGAAGACAGTTGCACTGACTTTGTAATATTATGCATATGCTAATATGTATACAATTGCTAAACATATTATGATAGAAAATGGAAATACAACCTTATATACACACTGACATGATGACCAAACAAAAGAAAAAATCATGGTACAAACATTTAACCTAACTAGATCAAAAGTGCTCAGAGAGCACAGCGTCGCTAAAACAACATTGACCCATGGGCAATAAAGATGTTTGCTTTGCAATCAAAGCAGAAAAAAGTCTTTCTTGATGCGTAACTCATCCTACATCTATCGGTATGTTATTGGCATTGGATTGCAGGCGCTTTCTAAACATGGCTAAAGTAAATATCTATTGCCCATGGTAGACATTAATATGGTAATGCGGTGCTCTCTGAGCACTTTTATTCCATTAGAACCACTATGCCAATTCGATGGTCATGTTTCGAACAGTATTGAAACTATAGTGGAAAAAGTAGAAAAATAATTAAAATGGCCCTCTGAAGGTAAAATATAGTTGGCAAAGGGCAAAAATTGAATACAGTTAATGTTTAGTAGGGCATGTAAGCATTGTACAAAGTTTGAATGCTTTTTCTCACAAGCATCAACAAAACTATTGCAGAAAATGTTGAAAATGGACCCAAAATGGCACTATGGAAAGCACACTTTAATTGGCAAAGTGCCCAAAATCGAATCACTCTGGTGTTGCATCATACCAAATAGTTGTTTAAAGTTTGAATGAAATAGGGTGAAAGCGTAAAAGCTCTAGCTTGTCGGAGACAAACAAACAAACATACATACATACATACAACCGAATACATACAACACAAGGCGAAACACTTTTTGCTGCTGAAGCGACGCAATGAAATATATGATAAAACCACAGGACCACTAAACCCTTAAACTATACATGAAATATACAATACTCAGGGGTGGTGGTGGCCGTGGTAGAGGTGGTTAATAAAATTTACAGAGCTAAAATTAAACACGTGTTCACACCAGGCAGGTCAAGGTACAAATGGAATAAAGTAAGTAACTGAAAGCCGGGGTCAACTTGAAGTCACTAACCACTAGAGTTAAACTTAGGGTCACTGACCACCACCTGTTGACCACTAACCTGACCCCAAAGACTACATGTACTTAGGTCTGATACATGTAATTAAGCAAACCTAAAAATCAATTTTTAAATGAAGTTAAAAAATTTTCATTTTTAGGTTGTTACTTAATTAAAGAACATAACACATCATTATAAATTATATACTGTTGCAAACGGTACATGCTTGTTTTTTGAAAAATAATAGGACAAGACATTTGTGAAGATTTGTTGCCAACAATGATGCTACTGATTGTGAGATACTGAGATTGTGTAGAGTCGTCTCTGACCCTTTGGTTTTTGTATGAATATTACAATATAAACGTTTACACAACGAGGGACCTTTAATACATTGTAAATTAAGTCCAAATCAGGCAATGCAGTCATATACTGCAGATGTCCACCACAATAGTAATGGTGACACAGCTGTAGGTGAATATGTAGAATTTAATGGGAGATCCAGGTTTTGGAAAAAGGGTGGGGGGGCGCACTTAAGGGATTTCATGGGTTTCGTATGCGCGATTGATGGTGGACGTGTAAAACATCCTATGAAAATGAAATATTTTTGGAAAAAAGGGGGGGCAGGACCCCTGTATCCCCATGAATCTGCCTATGGAATGTACGTTGTCATGGGGTAGTCGTCGTTGTGTCATAGTCGTCATTGCTGTCATCGTTGTATGCAATTATTCTTCACTTTAGCCTTCAAAGCAATATAGTACACACATCATACACAAAACAATTTATAGTTAATAAGACGGCTCCACAATGTACTGTATATTGACATGTATCATATTAACTATCGCACTCGGTGAATGGTAATAGCTGCAATGAATTAGGATATACATTTGAACGTTCTGTTTCATGTAATTACATTGTTTTCAAGATGGTTTGTGTTGCACATGTATTAATACAGTACCAAGACAACTAGTATCCACACTTGAAAAGCTGGAATGTTTTTTTTGTTGCACATTACTTTACATTGTGTCAACAGAGTAGACAGTAATGGTGGCCTGGTACACTTTATAGCCAGGAGCCGAGGTGTAGACTTCTCCAGCAGACAGCTGACCATAGAAGTCACAGGTCCACTTCCCGGTGGCTGCATCCATCAGGGCGCTCACAGTGTAGCAGTCATCGTCAAGGTTACACAGGTGGCAGCACTTTCTGTGGGTTTCAGCCTCACTTGTGGTGTAGGGGGCACTGCTGGGCTGCTCGTCTGTGTTAGTCAGGACAACACGATCGTCTGGAAGGAACGGACAAGAGCAAAAACGTACATAACTGTGTAATGCATTATGAAAAAATTAGTTAGTGGTTTTAAATACAGTATCACTCCATTCATGGCTCTGGGTTGTGTAGAGAACATTCAGGATGTGATTAAACAATTCTGTCTAAAATCTATTCATTTACTTGAAAAAAATAGTTATGTCTATATTTCAGCAGATAAAATAAATACTTTACATTTGTACATTTGATTGAGCACTTCCTGAGTTAGTTTTACATAACTTTGGAATGTATTCAAAGTAAAATGTTTTCAATATAAGGTAATGTCTGAACTCACATTTCATAGAGGCTGTCAGAATGGCTGGTCCATACTGCTTAACAACCTTCCTGGCAAACTCTGGCTGTTCCTTCTTTGCAATGAAAGCGGTGACCCACCGCAAACCCAATGAAGACAGATCAACTCCAAAGTTATTAATAATAGCTGCGGTACCTCCGTGAGTGGGCAGATATGTAGCCGCTGTGTCATGAGCCACACACACATACATGTCATCATTAACGGACAGTCCATTGAGATATGTGTTCATGTTGGACACCGCAGCATAAGAATCGTGAGTGTCATATTGATGTGCGTCCACAAGAGAGCAGCCCGTCTTTGTAATGAGAACTCTCATGAACGTCAGACCGCGGTAAATCACCATGTTATTTGGATCATCGGGAGCTCTGTAGCCATAGATTACACCATTGGCTTTCATATGGGAGTAGATCGGAGACGCATCATTGTAGCCCGCTGACCGAAGATCAAGACTGCACATGGTGGACCCATCATCTGCAACATATTATTAGATTGTGGTTGGTTTTATTCATGTACTTTCCCATTGTTGTATCCCGAACATGTTCGTACAATTTATTTCATCAATATCAAGCTTGGTCATCAGGTGTGCAATCCTTGTGCTATGTTCGAATGCTGCACTCTTAATATTGTTTATTCCTTCATTAAGAAAGTTGAAAATTAATTATATACAAATATACCCGTTAATCGAGATGTTAATATAATTCCTACAGTATCCCAGAACTCATCCCCTGAATGTGAATAGTAATGGTAACAGAACCATTGTAGCATTCGGCAGAACATACACGGATAGCCAAACAACACCGGGCGAAAGCCACAGGAGTAGCTCAAGAGTTACACCAATAGAAAAGTAGAGGCAAAGTTTATTGCTTCAATTTTTCTGCTGTTGATCATGTAGATTTCTGGTACTGAACGTCATAGTTTAATAAGTATCTATATATCAACACTAGCCGTGTACAATTAGATTGCACATATTTAACGCAAGTAACAGTCTTCAATGCCCTCAGAAGTCAGATTTACACATTCTCATCATATAATTTGAAATTTCTGCCTGTCTTGTCCTAATGTTGCCCGTAACTGCAATAGTCGTTTTTTCTTATCTACCATCATCACCATGCAAAACCAACCTGTATGTGTGACCAAAATAGCGGCCGTTACGTGCAACCAAAACCGTCAGGCTGCTCGTCGATTGAAATGTTTATGTGGCTTGTTATTGTCAATCAAGGTGTAGATCTACTATATACTACTATAAAGCTGTGTAATAGCATATCTTACTTACTTTAAAAAAAATAATTATTGAACAAGATATACGTTATCTACCTGCAGAAGGCTAGAGATGACTGGGTGGAAATGCTCCTTACCTTATTCTTTGTGCAATTATTTGTGGGGCTATATTCTCAAGACTGAGTGGGAATGCTCCTTACCCTATGCTTTGTGCAATTATTTGTGGGGCTATGTTCTCAAGACTGAGTGGCAATGCTCCTTACCCTTTATTTTGTGTAATTCTTGAAGGGCTATATTCTGAACACGGAGGGGGAATACTCCTTATCCTATGTTGTGTGTAATTATTTGTGGGGCTATAGTCTCAAGACTGAGTGGGAATCCTCCTTACCCTATGCTTTGTGTAATCATTTTTTGGGCTTTATTCTCAAGACTTAGTGGGAATGCTCCTTATCTTTTCATGTTACCACCCCCTTTTCGCTTTTACCCCCTTTTACTTCATTGTTGGGAGGGCTTACGGGGTGATTTATTCTCAATGTGCAGTTGGTGACCCCCTTATCTATGTTTTTGGTATGTAATTTGGTCTCACATTAAGTGGTGTTTAGGAGTGTCTTATCTATTGAATATTGCATCATTTATGATGGTGATTGCTGTGTTGAACTTTGCTTCCAGATTGGGTCCAGAGGCAAGTCGGATGTCCAAGGGCAAAGCTGCACCACAGGTGAAGTGGCTGCAATTGAGGGCTAAGCATGCGCCGACAGGGGCTACAACATCAGCGGCGGAGGTGGAACAATAGTGGCCTCTTCAAGAGTTAGCACCACCTCCTATGCGGCTTTTTTATAGCTTTAGGTTTAGAAGGGATTTTTACTACGATTAATGCTTGGCATATTTGAGTAATAAGATCTAGTGTAACATGGATAGTGGTTTATACACTAGTTGTTTCTTCTGATCTTCAGTAAGCATTTGACATGGATGATCATGATATTGTGCTGAGCAAGTTGGGCGCGGGGTGTGCAGTGGGTCTTCATTTAGACCATTCCTTGCAGATAGAAAACATTTGTTGATCTCATTGGTACTGTTGTAATCGGAGTGTGTAATATGTGGTGTATTACATACCGCTCAATTAGCTTGGGTCTGTTGTTCTTATTATTATGTTAATGATTTTCTAACTCAATTTATCAATTTTAATGTTATATGCTGATGTTTCTCCTTTGTTCACTAGGAGGGGAAAAGTCTTAGACATTCATTCTAGTCTTTATCAAGAGTAAGAGAATTATTTAAAACTTTGTGTAGTTTTCTTAGGGGTGTAATTGCTGGTGTTTATATCATTTTATAAGAACCAGAGAAGTGCCTATGCAAGGTGTGTAGGAAGTATTAATTTTAGAGATAATTGTGTTATTCAACCTGATTTGTTTTATAGATCTATCGATCATATACAAGTTATAATTAGTGAAATGTAAGGCGGTTTCTTTATGAGATTAGTTTTATCTATAAGACAATATTTTTCTTTTTAAACATGGCAGAGAATTCTGTTTAGCAAGTGCGCTACAATTGAAGTAAGAATTAATTGTATTCATGTTTTCTGTTATACTATAGTAACGCTGATAAATGTTGTATGAGCTTAATTAAATGATTTATTGTAATTATTAGCATGATAATCATAACTTAGTGGAGATTTTTGTACATTGAGACATTTGAAATATGTATCTGGATCTCGGTTTCCCATGTTTTTCTGCTATTAATGCGAAATATAGTAAGTATGCTTATATACCATGTATTATTTAATAATGTTTTATCTCCATGATAATTCAGCTAACAATTGTGAATCTTTTTACATGAAGCATATCCTAGCTAGATCGAGTATTGTCAGAGTATGATGTCTATTTTTTTGTTAAATTGTATGTAATTTAATCCAGCTGAAGTCACTTTTTTGGATGTGCTTACAGTGTTTCATTATTTTATTTTATGGTGTTTCCTTGTTTTTCTTCTATTAATGTGTGATGTAGTAAGTCTGTTAATGCAAGGTGGCTACATTGTTTACTTGAACTTTGTATTATTGAATAAGGTTTTACCTCCATTAGAATTTTAGCATAATGTGTTAACCATTTATATACTTTGTTATACATCTTAGAATATGCATAATATTCCATAATGTTTTACGTTAGTCATGTGGTTGTCATGCTTTTCCTCCCCCTTTTCCCCAATTGAGGTTTTAAGGGAGGTTTTTAGGGCAGACTTCATTTGTCAGGGAGTGTCGGGTTAACCCACCCTTTTTGAAACTATGGACTAAGGTAGTTGACATTTACACCACCCCTTTAAACACCAGGAGACGTGTGTGTGTGTGCGTGCGTGCGTGCGTGTACACTATATGTTTATAATTCTTCTTAATACCTCAGTTATGGCTGTATTCAATTGAGTAACAAACTAAAATATTATTAAATTATATCATGTGTATTTAATTAGGTCTGGTCTTTATGGTTGATCCATAATCAAATGTACGTTGCGCCAGTCCAGTAGTCGTGTGTACACTGGTATAATTCACAGTTCACTTTTCAAGTTGTAAGTTGTAATTATGACTTGGTTGGGTTTTTTGGGGTCGGACTTTAGATCCCCAACTTTTTCTCAAATAAACGTTGGCAGCAGCCTTCTTGTGTTGCTTGTCACCATTTTCACATATTCACACGTTTATTTTCTCAAAACAAGCAAGACATAATTCAACGTAGTATCAAAATAAAAATACGAATTTTTGTGTACAAAAATAAATTTTTAATTTGTACAAAGTGCAGTTTACTGATTTGGTGGTTTGTGACCTGTATGTGGTTGGTCACCCCTGTTATGTCGCATCATTGTTTTTTATTGTTTATTACCGTTATCCCGTACTTTTACTACGACTATACGGTCGCCTGGGAATGAATACTATTCTATAGATTCATGTACAAGGACGCCCAATGCGCTGAACATGCTTCATTTGTTGTGCTTTTATTTAAGTGTATTCCATCCACTTCCCCACCTCCACCCTTATTTTTGGTTGTGCTAAGTTGTGCTAATAAGTTGGTACTTAAATTTCCATACTTCCTTCAATGGTGTTAGTCATTATTTTCTCCAACTTCTTAGTTTGCATAGTTAGGTTTATGATGTGTTCTGTAACTGCATTGTAGTGTATGAATGATTCTATTTATTTTGATTGTTAGAGTAAGCTTAATTAAGTGTTTTGGTATGTGTAGTATCATATTTACTTGTTTTACAATAGTATCACTAGTTGGGTGTGGGTCGATAATTTTATTCCTATATTTGTATCACTAATTTGATGTGGGTCGGATTTTAGACCCCCAACTTTTTCTCAAATAAACGTTGGCAGCAGCCTCCTTGTGCTGCTTGTCACCATTTTCATTTATTCACTGTTTTATTTTCTCAAAACAAGCAAGACATAATTTCAACGTAGTATCAAAATACAAAGTAATTTCCCTAAAGGTATTATTCACCCAGTCTGCACAGCTATAGTGGACAATAACTGCACACACTAAGAGCTCTAATTGTATAAACGAAATGTAATTGATTGTTCAGAATCAGGGTTTATAAAGTTACGGGCAACATGATTATTCCATACCCCGCAGACTTACTCCAACGAAATCAGAAGTTACGGGAAGTGCACGCCTATTGTTGATTCATGGCTATTAATTCGAACGAAAAAGTTACTTACATAGCTTGATAACACAGGACAATACTGTGAGGGCGATAAACCAGCGTACATTCTCCATGCTGTTCTGAAGGCGGTAAAGCATTAACAATAAGTTCTATACGGTAATATACCACTGGTGCTAATCCAATCGATACCACGTCTTTCTCATTCCTGCTTCATTGTATTGCCATTGTAGGCGTCCATTGAATTCTACAATAGAATGCACACCTTACATGTCACGTAACAAAACAATGATATCGACGGCTTATGCTTGCGTTCTATAGTGTTTACACCACTTTCTTTCCGGACAATCATGGAGTTCCGTATGCACGGACACGACAACCAATTATACTCCTTACGTTTGACCGTTTTCTCTCGCATTGTTTTTATCCAACAAACACCTTTTTGCTAGGTTATTGTTATCATTGTGACAACACGACATGGATTAACACAATGGGCGATCTTGGTCTCATTCTCTGTCACTTCCTTCCCACAACATACATATATGCCTTTAAATGAGATGAATCAATGGACTTTAATAAGAAACACCGGAACTTGTCGTTAACGCATTACCGGTTAAAAGGATAACGCAAATGTGGAAATCCTTTGTTTCGTCACAGTAAAAACACACAGTATATCTAACATCAATTCTGAAGTGGACTGCGCGAGCCGTGATGCTAATACCCCCTCCTCCCAACGGCCTCGCCACCCTCCCAGATTTTACGAAATGTTTTATGTGAGGAATTTTTTTTACTCCAAGGATATCCGATCAACACAGGGCCATTGTATAATATTTAGAGGACTCTTTTTTTCTCAAAGATTCTAGATTTTTAAAAATACGAATGCATCACATTAAAACAATCTATAAATCTATGCTATTATATTGCAAAATAACATGTAATGTGACATTTTAATGCAAAACAGTATCAATACATTATAAATGCATAGAAATGTAAATAAGAGTAGTACACTGTATAATTACGGTATACTATGAACACATCATCCAAGAAATAACATGATTGGAAATTATTATAAATAATTAAATCACAAAATACTTGTTACTATATCTACTAATTACTGAAATAATGTAACAGCTCTTTTCCATTGTTCGATCATGTAATTCTCACAGTATATATCCGTTTGTGCTATCCTCAACGTAAAACATCTCCCCATTGACACAGATGTTTTGTAGATCAGTATACTATGTACACTGCCAAAATTG
Source organism: Streblospio benedicti (assembly GCA_019095985.1). Taxonomy (NCBI): domain Eukaryota; kingdom Metazoa; phylum Annelida; class Polychaeta; order Spionida; family Spionidae; genus Streblospio; species Streblospio benedicti. The sequence continues at coordinate 11,211,141 of CM032664.1, read as the reverse complement.
TCCTTGCATTATGCAACATCTACATCACTACATAATTCCATCATTCTTGCAAACAAAATCCACGCAAACTACAAAAATGTCCAAGACAGTGTCAGTGGTGAAAGATATAAATGCATTTCCCCACAATTGAATTCTCGGCTCTAACCCCCACACAGTGCCTTACTGACCACCACTGCTACAGTCTCCAGCTCCGCGAAGTCCCCTACGGTCCATATCTGTCCGTCATCCCCAACCACGGCTTTGAGCTCAGCGAGGCCTGCCGGGGACAGGCGCACCCCCACCCCCAGGATGCGGGCGTCCGATGCCTGGTGAGCCAACGCCGCCTCGATCGGGGCCAGACCCCGGTTCACGTTAGAAGCACCGTCTGTGAGAAGGAGGATGAGGTTCTTGGCGTCGGGACGGTCACCTGCAAAGTGGCGTAAAGAACATGGTTTTGGATGGATACCATCAGGGTTCTAATCAGCAGCCACATTTGGCAAATGGTATTTACTTTTATTTTATGAAGTTTGTTACGTTCATGCAATTGGCTGCGTAGGATTGCAGCGTTTTAATAATTTGCCAGTTGAGATTTTCACCAAAAGGTGCATGGATATTGCCAACAACTGGTTTACTACTTGACTCACATCATATTTACTATACCAAACATTTAACCTTACTACATATAGCTATTAGGCCTAATATAATAAGATTTAACCTCAATACATGGAGTTAATTTATACGCTATGTTACAATGAAAACCTCCAAAAAGACCCTGTGACCCGCTTAACCGGACAGTCTACCACGCATCAATGAAACTGTTAAATGAATTGTGATAAATGTTTTAACACTAAGTTTTTTTGAAAATTCATATCTATCATTTGCCACTCAGCAAAATTAGGGGCATATAATTTAGTCTAGATCCTGTTAACAGTAATATGACTGACAGGATTGAGGCTTATCACGTCAGGCATCTATGCGAGGAATAATGGAGATAAGTTTGCAAATGAGCTTCACTTTGATTTGCTATGGATACCGGTTACTTTATGTATTGTTGCTTTGGCATTGATAAATCAATGTCACGACTGGGGTGCTACTTGCCCCACGGGCAACCAAATATTTTCATTTGTTTGCAAAAAAATTGTGGTTGCCTCATAAAAGAAAGTGTTTGTCCTTCAACAAATAAAAAGACGATGTCATAATGCCCTCAATGCATCTCCGCCCGTCATGGACAAGTGGCCGACAGGTAGTTTTGAGCCCTCGGGACCAGCCCTCGTAGTTACCCTTGAGCTGCTTGAAGACCTGCTGCCTCACAGCACGGAGCGCGTCGGCCGCGTTGGTGTGGCCCGCCTGCTGCCGCGTGCTCAGCACGTGATGCGAGAAACCCAGCACGTCCCCGGGGTAATCAGACAGGTAAACCTCGATCTACAGCAGAGGGCAGTGGAGTAGTCAACAAATTAAAGTTTGGCCTTCTTGTGTGTAGACATCAATTATGCGTGTCATACTGGTAGACTACTCTGATCACAGGAGAGACAAATGAACCACACTTTTAAATCACATCGGATAAATCAACATAGACCTCAATTTACAATCAACATAGGGGCAGTCACGTATACATAATGACAAAGCTGTACTGAAGTAATTCCACCTACAATTAAGTTTGACGTGTGACAATGATCTCCCCGCATCCCATCTCTGCCCCCCCCCCGGGCACACGCCAGCACCCCGCACCACTCACCTCCGGGTAGCTGCTGTAAGTGACAAGCGCCCAGCGAATGCCCTCGCCCTTGTCCTCGCCCGTGCCCACGTGCCGCACCAGCCCGTCCACGAAGTTGAGCGCGGCGCGGAAGTCTGCGGGCGCGAGTGAGGCGGAGGCGTCCAGCAGCACGGCCACGTCCGCGGGCGTGTCGCACGCCGGCCGCCGGCCCGGCGCCGAGGCTGCGGCAGAACGGCCGTGGATGCATACTATAGTTTTTTTTTGTTTTTTTAATTATTATTTTTATTTATTTAATCACTTTAACGATGAATAGCGGATGCCTTTCCGGCCTCCCGATTTGAGATTGACGAGGTTCTGCGTCCGGGCAAATGTTTTTTGGTTTGAAGGTAGCTGGTCGTATCAACAACCAAAGACCATCAGTGAAGAGGAGACAATTATTGATAAGCGTCTTTGTGTAAACTGATAGAGATTCAATGTGATGAGGGTTGATGTATTTTTCTTAGCTTTTCAATGCATTTCGAAACTATAATAATGATTTAGGATGCGGATTTTGGTGTAAGTATGAACGTCTGATATAGATGTGATAAGAAGCCACGTGGGAGCGGCATATGCACGGTGACTGTTCCAGCTCACCCTCTGCATTGGGTGGTATCTCACAGTTGACGCCTCGGTAGCCGGGGATGCACTGACACGTGTACTTGTCGTCACCGTCGATACACAGACCGTCGTGAAGGCACGGGTCACTGGCGCACTGGTCAGTCGTGTCCAGCAGCACCGTCTCAGCAATACCTGAAAAGAACATGAACAATATGCACAACATCCCGCCAGGTCTGTTTTTACGCTTTCTTTTCCTTTAAAGGACCGTCATGGGACTCAAGAGTGATAGTTAATTTTTGGTGAACAATTATGAAAAGATGTATAGAGTTAGATCTTACATCACATATTAGAAAAATAATAATATGATACCCTATCCGTATCGAAGTAGAACCCAATATCTTTTATTCAGCACATAACATAAGCCATACAGCTGATTATTACACAAAATCCCATAAAATACTGTTAAAAATATCCAAACTGATGTTTTAGCACATTGAATTGTATATAGTATCATTATGTTTAATGCTAAAAATATACGTAGGTTTCCCTTTCCTTCAAAAAGAAAATCGTCATAGTTCACTATGCGCTCTAACCATAGTATATACATACCTAATTGAATAGAGTACAATGCAAACGGAAATTCTAAGTCTCATCACAGACCGTAAGAATAATTATTACTGTAAAGGTCTCACGCTTAGTTCTGTGTAAACACAACCAGTCAAAAGAAATTCTCTAAATACAGAGTCACGTGACCCTTAGTCTTTTTATATTGGCAATAAATAAGACGAAGTGCATGTAAGTGAAAATCTAGTATTAGTGCTGCTACTGGTGTAGGGCCAGCTGTAGTCTTTCAAAAGACCTTATATCTAATAGTTTTTATTTCTATAATTATATAAACCACTCGTGTCAACGAGCAAGTACAATTGTGACGGCCTCTAGCTCTGATAGATATAAGGTCTTTTACAGAACACTAGGAATTCCACTGATATAAAATATGCAGCCTCAAACATCCTGCCCTGTACCACGTGCTTTAAAACGGGAAAATACCCAACTACAGCTGACAGAAGCAGAAGAAATAGAAGCCATGTGATCTTGTAGTAAATGATGTCACTTTAGCAAAACTGATGTTGCAAAAATTTACGTCATACAGACTTAGTTTATTTTTACCAAAATCATGTCAGACCAATTTAAATCCCCTTTGAGATAGCTACAGGCCAGCTGGAGAAAGGAATTTATTAATCCCAATTGTTCATCTCACAGCATTTGCCTTGAGCATCAAAAGGGGTGTGTTCAATACAATACTTACTATGCAGCAAGTGCATGCTCTTATCAGTATAGAATGTAAGTCTAACAAAATAAACAAACAAATACACAAACAAACAAACTAACAAACAAACAAACCGTTGGCCATATATCTACCGCCATGTGGGCGCCTATTAGAGGTAATTTGTGCTCTTCAACATCTTAGCTTCTTGGCGTCTATCTGCTTGGCAGGCATTTAAGATAGACCAAGTGTGTGAGGCTAGCTAGGCCTATGGTAAAGTGAAATAAGGGACTTTAGCAATATTTACCAATTGGGGGGATACAGTGCATATCGAAAAAACTTGTCTCAAAAAAGGTCTTGTCCCCTGCTGATGTGATGAAAGGAATTTAAAAATCCCTGATGTCCCATGACCTCTATTCAAAAAAAAAAAAGTCCGTGTTCCCTCCCATGAATATTGCAGCGTGATTAATTTAGTATACCGATTCGCTCAAAACGTCGAGGTGGGATTTCAGCAGCTGAAAAAACACATGTCCCATGCCCAACAAGAATGAATCATCCGGTCCCCTATTTTGCACTTTGAAAAAAGTACCTGTCCCCTTACATTTAAATGCACCGGTCCCCCTTCCTGGTAATATTGCACCGTCCCTAAAGGACCAGTCAAAGCGTCATAGATAGCTGGGACCATAAAAGCCAGTCACCTGCGGTCACCTGTATATAGTAGCTAAGTCTTGTACTTACTCGTGCAGATGGCTTCTTTGAGCGGTGCTGCCACCTTTAGGAGACTGTCGAATCCCTCTGTGGTGAACACGCGATCGTCCCGTCCGGCGATCAGGCGGATCTCCTCCTCGTAAGGCAGACCGACCCCCACCGTATGGAGGAGGATGCCTGCAACGCCACAGACTCAGGTCATAATATTGCATCAATTAGAACACACTCACATGGAGGTTTTTGTTGCATATTAAAGTCGAAATACGAATTGTTACGATTATTCCAAGTGCACAATGTAATTAATTATGTGTTGTGAATCTTGATGGATAGAATCTAGTACATTTGATACTGGGTTTTGTGGAGCAAAACAACAAGAGCAAGAACAAGTAATTGTAGTGCAATATAACTTTATGCATTACAAAAAAATAATAAGACTTAGCAAAGGGATATAAGAAATAGTAGAAGCTATATCCACTTGAATCCCACCAAGCGTACCACGTGCATACAGCCCGCAGTAAGTTTCACCACCCGCTGTATCGTACCTCTGCTCCGGGCGAGCTCTGCCATGGGGACGGTGGCGAGCGGGTCTGACAGGCCGTCCGTGACGAGCACGGCCACGTTGGGCACGCCGGGCCGGTCGCCGGCCGCCGCCACGAACACATCCTCGTGGGCGCGGCGCAGCGCGGCCGCCGCGTTGGCGGGGCCCGGCGTGTAGGGCACCGACATGAGCACGGACGTCAGCGTGGACTGCAGGGCGGGGCAGACGCAAGCAGTATTAGTTTGTTGATGCATTTTTAACACAGTGTGCATGTATGCATGCAGACGCCCGACTAAACTTGTTATTGCTGTTCATGGGGGCGGGGGGGGGGGGTATCCGTGTGTCTATTTGTATGTGTTACATTTATGTCGATGTGTCATTGTGTCTGTATTTCTACCTATTTGTCTCCTTATCTTCCGCGTATATCTATGGCACATCCCAGCGACGTGAGTTGGCGTATATTCACAGATTTGCATGTACATTGTGTATGAACCTCGTAAAAAACATACCCGCACGCTTCATTGCGCACCTGGAAAGTAACTAATGTTTAATAATTTTAACCAAATGGATCTACCATTGGTGAGGTTGCCACGTACCTGCGTGTGCGCGTCCTTGAGGGAGATGTGGATGCGCGCGTCACTGCTGTACGTGAGCACGGCCACGCGCGTCTTGTCGCCGCCTAGAGCCACGAGGCGCACCACCTGAAGCCACGGCGAGGGGCACATTAGAACGTGGGTATCTGCTCATCAATATGGCATTATTTATCAACATTAGACGCAAGCACTACTATAAAACAAGCAAATAAATGTGCATCTACTAACTTAGTGTACGTATATATATAGAGAGATACAGTATAATGATGTTGAACACCCTGCTTTCACATTAAAGTGTCAATTGACAGTAAATTGCAATTGATTGATTAAAAAGTAAAGCAGAATTCAGAGTGACCTGTAGATTTCTGCACACTGACCTGGTCTACGAACATGAGGACCTTGTTGAAGCTGCCGCGCCCCACGGAGCCGGACGAGTCGAGCAGGAAGACCAGATCGGCCGGGCCGGGGCAGCCCCCGGAGGCTGGAACCACGGTGAGACGGGGATCAGGTGCACATTCAGATAGCATATGTCACGGACTGGGCATGTGCCCAAGTACCCCCAATAATGACCCTTAATGAATATGTCAGCAGTATGCTTTGGTAATGGGACCTGCCCTGTTGTATTTGAACTTTGAACCGGTTTAACAGTACAATAACCCTTCACATGTTACTTGTTCAGTGTGTAATTGAATCCGCAACATCAACTCACGTGAGATGAGTGAAGTGATAAAAATGTGATTGCTGCAACTGAAGGGAACTGCATCAGTGAGCTTTGCAGAGAGATTTGATCACCCTTTCTCTATTATGTTATCCCACCAAAGCCATTGACGCAGTTGCCTTTTGGATGCCACTCACCACCGTATCGTGTAGCGGCGTCTTGCTGGTAGCCGCCAGAGGGTAGAATCCCCTCGCCGCCGCCGCCGCCGCCGGTATCATGAGCGCAGACGGCGTCCAGCACGGCGCCACGCACGGCCTCCGCCAGGTCCGCGGCGCGCGCCACCGTGAACACGCTCGTGGGGCCGTGGCACACAGACTCCAGCTCGGACGTGTCGCGCAGACCAACACCTGCAGGGGAGGAACAGCCTGTGATTGTGACAGCATGCACTAAGTGTGGTGCCGAAAAGGAGAATAATCGCTCAGTGACACGTGCTGTAAGCTCACAGGGAATTGAGAAGGGCACTATAGCTGGACACGCATGGTGGTGAACTGGTGTCAATGTAAATGGGTTGGGGCACGGTATGAACTGCGAATGGTGACACCCTGGGTGAGCATGTTTACAATTCAAGATAAGCCAGTAACGTAAATTGCATACTAGTTATAACCAATAATCTCCTAACCGAGCTCCTACTAGTTATCCTGTTGACAAACCACCGACTATTATAATCACAGATTTTCTTTCTATTCAAACAGTAAAGCATCCGATCCTCACTTATACTGTCATGCCATAGATTTGGCCGCCGACACGACGTTTTTGCTGTGCCATCTTAACTGTAATAAAAACAAACGTTTGTGCGTCCAAGCGACCCCCTCCCCCCACACACACTTTAAACACAGCCACGTCCTCACCTATGCCGTACACGTGTATGCCGGAGCTCCGCGCCCGGCGTGCCTCGGGCCTGGTGAGCTGGGGGCAGTATGTTGACGGGCCGTCCGTCACCAGCACCACCTTGTTGGGGGCTGACGGCCGGTCGCCCCGCTCAGCGTCAAACAGGGACTCCCGCACCAGCCTGGGGAAACGAAGTCGGGATTGGTGGTTGAGTACACTCAGTATGGGCTGTTTATGTTGAACAAATAGAGCAGGCAAGTGAGCTGCTTCCAGCTTACAGAAATAACAACACAATAAATGTAAATCCAGTGAGGAGCATATGTTGAAAACTCATGCTTTTCCAATACAGCACTGGAGAATCTTGGAGAGTATACTTTATAACGAGTAGTTTTGCGACTGTGACAAAACGAGATATTTGCTCACCTCAAAGCGTCTGCTGTGTACGTTCCCCCAGAGGTATAACTCACGTTTTCTATTGCGTGTAGAATATCATCTCTGAAATAAGTGTCACAGTTCATATACGATCAGGTGTAATCAGGTGAAGTAAGGGGGTACCTGCCTTATGGCACACACATGATGTTTCCAGAAAGTGTGAACATTAGAATGGTCTGACTGGCCTGAAGCACACGCTCACTTGTTTACTGATCTGACATCGTATGCTACATGACTTATAGCTCCCATTCTGACACGAACCTTGCTGGAGGTTGGTAAGAGTCATCATTGTTATTGGTGGGGGTGTAAGGACACAGCCCAGTACCATATATAATATGGACCATTGACATTTAAGTTTAAATGTAAACTGCATAGATAAATTACCAACCATCTCAATTTAGACCACTTGTGTTACTGACTATATATATTATAATTGGTCTCAATGAGGAGAACGCCTAAGCGGTTTTAGGAGGTCTCACTACGAAGGCCCGGGGTGACAAATCTAGCAGTATCTTAGATATGGTCCCACTATAGAGGTGGTTTAGTCCTGTGTTAAGACTGCTGCCCACCTGTCACGGTACGCCTGTAGTGAGAACACTTCCTCGGCGCGGTCGTTGAACACAATGAGGCCCACCCGCGTCTTGCCCGACACGAACTCTAGGTCCCGCACCACGCTCGCCACGAAGCCCAGGATGAGCCTGCAAAAATACACCGCAGTGTTGAGCATGTGTATATAGTTATGGGAGACAAACATGTGACTTTAGCAGTATCCCCCAATCCACAATTCCATGGTGGCCAGATCAATTGGCCCAAGCATCCTCAGAGGAGGTGTGTTATGTATACTACCATGATTTACAAACAATATACTATACACATCGACTACTATTATAAATAAGGGTAGCAAACAGGCACAGAGACTATGGGAGCCAGGTCGTAACATCCGTTTTAGGCTTGATTTCCGCTCTAGTAGTGTATATACTTTATCACTTCACATCATTGAGATAAGCTGGCGCACTCCTAAGCAGTTACAATTTAATTATTTTCAACAATATTTGACAACTTCATTTTACAGTAAATCAATCATAGTAGTATACATACCTCACAACCCTCCCATGATGCTGGTGCCCATGGCCAATTCGACCAATATCGATTCAAATTGACTGCGGCAGTTGAGTACATAAAACTACCTGCATCATTGGCCCTCATACACACACTCACTGAGTCCCAATGTTTTTTTTACATCTAGAGACACACTCAGCGACCTAGGACATACATGATGCACCAACCCAGCGGCTGTTTGGCATATAGATACCATCTCAAACGCGTTAATTAGCTCAATATCAAACACGTATTTACGAGAATAACATTACTGTCCTCGTACACGTAAATACAGTTTTGTAGCCTATAGATTTCCGATTTTGAATCATACACATACATAGCAGAAGAGAATTTGACTTTTAATTCTAAAACATGTAAAATAGTGCAGCAGATAGCTGCAACAATCGTTCATTTTCGGAAACAAGCACCATTTTTGGCACAACTATTCCTTGGGGGTAACTCTAACAATATGTATCGCTAGCCATCTCAAATTCAAGATGGCCACGATTTTTCAAGATGGCTGCCATGAATGACGTACGAAACACACATTTTATTATAAACTATCTCTCACTGGATCGATTTGGATGATTTTAATGTTGAACAATATGTTTTTATTATAAGGAAATCAAAAATATAAGTTTTAATCTGTTTCGGTACCTTTTTTGTATCATTTATAACAAAGAAAACCAACAAAAATACATGCACATGAAACATAGGTGTTTTCCAGCAAAAGATTTATTGGTGAAGTAACAAGCCATTACCAATTCATCATGTGCTTTGGACATTTTGTAATATAAAGCACAGTAAAAACGATGATTTAACCAAATCTTCTGCCACAACACAAGATAGAAAATAACCTAATGCATGTACATCACTACCATCGTCAGTCTAACATAGTGAGATCAAAGGTTACAATGGTAACCCTTATTCAAACTGGTTGTCGTTTTTCAGTATATTGTCTTTGTCATAAACTTGGAATGGAGCTCAGCTGGAGTTTCACATCTGCAGCTACATAGTGTAGTGCAAGTCAGACCAAACCAATGGCATTTGCATCGTCCACAACATTCTGTCCTGGATCCACACTTGGTCAGCTGCTGGCAACTCTCTGCAATCGGTGGAAGCGTGTTCCAAAATATCTCCCACAGATCACCTATCTTGGTCCACCTCCAGTCTGCAGGACCCTGTGTTTCTGACTGGCATGCTGTTGACTGGCTCCATATACAACCTGCCACGTAAGTAGCGCGCTTCACATGCTGATGCGGAGCTGCTCGAGTCGGAAGAATGGCTTCATATGGTCTCTGTTTCCGAGTAAACAAATTCAGTCTTGCATCATCAAAACACTAGATCATGGCCACAAACTTCTCCAAGGTAATCAGGTCATCATCATCCACTCTTGGTGGGTTTGTAATGTAGGAATGACATCAAGCACTGCATAGTCTTCAAACGTGTTTGAGGTCCGTTGTGGCAGACTGTTCAATGATGATAGTGTCAGCATCGGGTTCGACGTCTGAGATGTAAACTTCAGCTTCGTGGATGGTACTTAGTTGAGATTTTTGACAGGTATGAAGCTTTTCACCATCACTCAGGACAGCACTGAATGGTTGAATCTCATGTCGAAAGAACTCTTTTAGGTCACATCTTCTGCTCTGACATGATATGAACAGCTTGGAGAAGAGCGGACTGTCTTCCTTCAGTCTTTTTTGATTTGAAGAGTTAGCAGACGGTGCTTAATGTTGAAAAAAGAATCTTCTTGATTGGTTCATCGAAAGTGGAGATTTCTTCATTTTCCAGTCCCTTCAGGAACTCTAAGAAACAGACCCTGCCTTTCTCATAGTGTGTCCCAATCACTTGTGCTGCGGTGTTGTGTCCAATGACAGCAAATCCTGGCTCTTTTCTTGGAAAGGATTTCCCACATCTTTCATGGCCTGGCAGAGCTTTTCGACTTTGTTGAGGAATATCTTTTGAGCTTGATCTGTCTGCTCATGATGGCTGGTGTGTTCAATACCTGTTTTTGTTCCAGATGCCGTCTCATACTTTGCAACTAGGTGGCTGACCTTAGGAACAGCTACCATCCACCTTTTCAGTGCTGAGGCACCTTCCGTCACACCGATTGCAGCCTTGGATGACAGCATTAGTCTGCTCATGAGCTTGGTCTATAGCTATTGCTGAGAACTCTCGGCTCGATATGTGTACAGCGAACCTTCCACTCTGGAACTCTTGAGGTAGCTGAGTATGTTCCTGTTACAGGGTCACCATGTCTCTTAAATGGATGGGAAGCCATCGTGTGCATTTCACATTGTTGTCGGCAAAAAATACTGTAACAGTTCCGCTATTGACTCACAGTACAGGTTGAAGTATGCCTCCCTGAAAGAAGGGATGAGCAGTAAGATCACCAGTTCCATTGACAGCAATAGATGCGAGAACTGAAACTGAAGACTTTGTTGTTTGCGACTCTCACACCAAGCTTCAAAGCTGAGCGCATCCTCATTGCTTTCACCTTGCGCATTGAGTAAGCCAGTGTAGGCCGCCTTCAGAAGCTTGTACAAACAAACTTGATGCTGCTCCTTCCTGTCCAACCACTGTCTTGGAGTAGTGTTCCAATTGACTTAAGGGCAGCCATCTCAATATGTAAGCCTCTTTTGTCTTCATCATAGTTTTCAGATCATTGCTGGTCAGCTGCAATGACAGCCACTTGACCTGGGTTAAAAATCCAACTATGTCCTGTATCTTGCTCATAGCATGTTTCACTGTTGCCACAGAGTGGGTCTGATCGTGCAGCAGAGGTAACAGTGATATGATGCTGACCTCAAAAGGTAGGCCTCCTTTCTGGGATGCATGGTGGGCTGATCAAGTCACGTCCACTGGTCCCTCTGTCACAGTAACCTTTTCCAGCCACTCATACTCAAGTGCAAACTGTGGCCTCAACAGAGCGGTTCCTCAGTCTGTCATTTCACCACGTGGAGGAAAGAGTGTCCTGGTGAAAAAGGCAGGCCATATATTTGTGAAAGAGTCTGGAACTTCAGGAATCGTCTTCACTTTCTTCTCTCCAAACTTTAGTTGCCCCCGCTGTTCACCTTTTACTTCTTTGGTGTGCTTCTTGAGTGTTGGAAATCAGATGTGCTGGTTCCATGGAAAGAGGTGGTCACCGTTTTTGCAGTGGCATTGTGGTCTATGTTGTCCATAGCTGTTGTGGTGAACAAACCTCTTCGCAGGAGTGGGGGACAAACAACTTAATCCTTCTTGTACTTGCTGACTGTTGCCTCTCCCAAATGTGCATATATCTCCCACACTCTGTCGTATGAAATGCGGAGCCCGTGCTCATTGAAATTTTCAACCAATGCTCTCTTCCTATTCTTTGCACGGACAGCCATTCCCAAGTAAACAGAAAATGGAGTCTCTCGATCTCTTGAGTACCTGTAAGTTACTGCACCTTCCCTGTACCTTGCATAGCAATTGTGCAGATCTGTATTTGATGCACCAAACCTCAGCTGAGATTTAATGTCAGCTCCATGTTCAACCATTTCGACAAATTGAAGGAGACTGGGTGGAATGGCCTGTTAAATACACCCTCGTGGAAGGTTCGTAGACTTGTGATCCAGCATATGTCTACGCAATATCTTTGCTGGTTTGCCAAGAATAATGGCTTCACTGTAATCAGATATTTTGGACAAGGGCAAAATTTCCTTCAGTCTGCCTGTACATCTTAACCATGTCTGCAAGTTGGAATACTACAGGCCCCACACAGCTAGATTTCGTCTCTACTGTGCCGACTCTAGTGTGCCGACTCTTCGGGAGTTTCGTCCTTTTCATGTCTTTTTGTGGTTCTGATGTTAGCGCTCACCCTGTTGTTCTGTTAAGCAAGAGACGTGGAATTTAGGTTCCTGTGTAATTGCATCTCCACCACTCAGTGATGCCTTGAATTCGTTCAACCCCGAGGTTTTATATATTGATTCAAAATTGTGCTTACTGTGGCTTTTATTTGTGGGGAGGCTACACTAGATGCTCCGAAATGAGGAAATACGGTTCTGAGTATACATAAAATATGAGAATACTATGATTCCAAGCCTGAAAAAAGGGGAAAAATAAGGTCCGAATTAGTTCAAGAGGTCAAAATTTGGATTCTGCGTGGTCAATAATAACATTATATGATTAGACACTAGGATCATTCAAGTCAAACAAGTCGCTGTGACTTTATCTTCAAAATGATATTTTCATTACATGAATGGCGGCCATCTTGAAAAATGATCCCCATCTTGAAATTTTAGGTGGCTAGCAATATATATTGACAGCGTGACCCCCAAGGAGCATTTGTGCCAAATTTGGTGCTTGTTTCCGGAAATGAACGATTCTTTTGAAATATTCAGTTATCTGCTGCACTAAAAAGCTGAAAATGACATGAATGTTAGCTGGTCATATTTTGGTCCAATAAACAAGTTCTCTCTAGCAGGCCCGTAACTAGGCTGAGTCATCAACAAATGAGATTACCATTTCGGCATGACGTTTGATGAACAAGAATCTAATCTCACGGGACCCTTTCAACTAATGCTGATATCGTTAGGTTTAAAACCCGATATCATACCGATATGACACACGTTTGTTTAATAAATTTGAGGGAAATACATTAGTAGAGTCATTCTAGGTGAAATGCACCCCAATTTTCGGAAAAATTGCAAGAAATTGTTTTATGATTTTATTCAATAGATATGATGCCCCTATATCCCAGAAAAAAAGTCTACCAAAATCACCCAATCCGAAATAGCTTTTTTTAGACGTTTTTCAAAATGGCCGCCGGGCATATCGTAAAAATTATGTTTTTTATCTTTTAAGCTACATTGATGTGTAATACATAGAATTTGGGGTTAAAAGGGTCACTGATTCCATTTCCAGTATTATTTTAATAATTTGACCTTATCTTGACCTTCAAATCCAAGATGGCTGCCACTTACTATGTGTAGTTTACATATTTTACTTTTGAACCTACATCAATGTGTAATACCTGGGTTTTAGGGTTTAGAGGGGTCACTGATTCCATTTTCAGCATCATTTTAATGATTTGACCTTATCTTGACCTCCAAATCCAAGATGGCTGCCACTTACAACATGAAGTTTCATTTTTTTTATTTTGTACCTGCATCGACTTGTACGTAATACCTGGGCTTTAGCGTTTAGAGGGGTCGCAGATTCTATTTTCACCATCATTTTAATAATTTTACCTTATCTTGACCTTCAAATCCGAGATGGCTGCCAATTACGACATGAAAAATGAGCTTATATCGATGTGTAATGCCTGGGCCTTCGGGTTTAGCGGGGGGTTACTGTTTCCATTTTCAGCATCATTTTGATGATTTGACCCCATGTTTCTTTTAATTAGTATGTGTTTGACATGATTCGCTCACCAAGACTATAATACATAAGTCAGGTACGTTAGACCATTGGCCATTCAGAGAACAAAAAAGATCTGTCATTCCAACTGGGAATGCTAATGATCCTGTTGGACATCATAGAAGGCGTGGAGGTATTTGAATACCTCGATCATGTCACCTCTTTTGTGTCGATGCTCTACTTTAGAATCTTTAGTCTTTCAGGGTTGGGTTTGTTGTACAGGTGGGATAGAAGGTTTACGGCTCTGAGCTGTACATCCTTGATATCACTGCATAGTATTTTCAGGTGTGTTTGCCAGACGCAGGGTCCGTATTCCAGGATGGGTCTCACCAGTCTCTGGTACAGGTGGACAAAGTTTTTTTATGAGATAGTCAAAGGACTTGCGGATGACTCGAACAATGCAATCTGCCTCTGATGTTGCCTCCGCTACGTGGTCTTTGAATGTTAGCCTGTTGTCCATCACCACCCCAAGATCCTTGTCTGCTTCATTGACTCTTGCAGGTCCTAATGGCCTTCATCAGTGTCGCTTCTCATGTACAGAGATCTTGGCAAGTCATTAATAGCAGGACGAACATTATCGGGCCAACAATGGACCCTTTTAGACACCGCTACTCATATGCCCCTTTTTGTGTGATTGGGTGCCATTGATGACGGCGTTCTGTTGTCTGACTGTGAAGAAATTTTTCAGTCACTTGAGGACTGCCTCTGATACTGAAAGCGTGTATTTTTGCCAGGAGACGACGGTCGTTGTGGGACAGAGTAGAGCGCCATTTTTATAGGCCATGTATACGATCTCACACAGCAGCCATCATTCAGGATACTTGTCCAGTTTTCCATGACCTCAGGCAGTTATGTGATACACAACCATGCCTGGCAAGAACCCATGTTGTCCTTTCTGATCAAAGTTGATTTGTTGTTGTTTTGCAGCCAACTTCTCCATGACTTTACATAGGATGCATGTCAGACTCACTGGCCTATAGTTTCTCGCTGTTGTTTTACTGCCCTTCTTCACACTCCAGCTGGGAGTTGTCCTGTATCAAGGGAAAGCTGGAGCAGGTCAGGTGGGTGAAGGGTTCCTTAAGTTCCTCGGCTGCCTGTGGCAAGACACATGTTGGCATGCCGTTTGGATGATGCCTTTCCAGTGTGGAGGCTGTTTAGTTCGACCATTTCAATGGTAATGACGAAGTCTGTAAGTTCATCCGTGAAGCTATGTTTGGTGGGCGTGGGGAACGGGGGCATCATCCTCTCTCGTGAAGATGCTTTTAAAAAGAACTGGTTTAGCTCATAGGCCTTTTCAGAAAGTGACATCTAGCCACTTTTTTCACACGAGAGTGTTTATCACCTACAGCATCATCCAGTAAATATCATTCTTTTGAGGGTCTACTACCAAGTATTAGTTTGATGGATGATGATCCTTCTAAATGGGAGTGGGAAAGCAAATGACATTACTGCCCTACAATGAATGATATAAAGGTTGCAACACAGTGTGTGATTAATGTCATACCTTGCAATTTCACAACCTATTGTCATTTGAAGAAATGTAGCTGTCAGTTGTACAATCTGGCATGTATATCAGCATGTGGCTCTTTGCCAATTAACATACTGTCACAATCAATACAACAATGATTTAGAAGATGTAAAGGAAGAACCATAGACACTGAGGTTCCCAAGCATTGGGAATCGTTGGCCACTCAATGTAGGAGGATTATGGCTTTCCCCCCCAAAGAAATCATATTTGAATATTATCTGCTATAAATTTGCAAATGTGCATGTATATGTATGTATCTGTTGCATGTAAGATTCTTTGGTTTTAGAATAAATTTTGTTACTGTAATAATCTTTGTGCATAACTCTCATGACTAAAAAGGTATGAAGAAGCTGAGATTCCATTACCATTCAAATTATGTTTACCAATATAAATGTTATCTTATTTCAATGCTAAATGGAATCACAGTGGATTTATGAGTTTAGATTTGGTTAAATCTGTAATGCTTAAAAGCTAGATATACATGCAGATACGTGTATTACACAACCAACATTGCTTAGAAATAAAATACGTAAAATGTTCACGATAAAGTAGTAACAATCTTGGATTTGAAGGTCAAGATAAGGTCATATCATTAAAAATGATGCTGAAAATGGAATCAGTGACACCTTTTAGTCCCTAAAGTCCAGGTATTACACATTGATGTAGGTTCAAAAGTAAAAAATATGTAAACTACACATGGCAAGTGGCAGCCATCTTGGATTTGAAGGTCAAGATAAGGTCAAATCATTAAAAAATAATACTAAAATGGAATCAGTGACCCTGTTAACCCCAAATTCCATGTATTACACATAAATGTAGCTTATAATATAAAAAACATAATTTTTTTATTTATGCCCGGCGGCCATATTGAAAAAATGTCTTTAAAAACCTATTTTGGATTGGGTGATTTTGGCAGACTTTTTTTCTGGGATAGAGGGGCATAATATCTATTGAATAAAAAAAAAAACAATTTCTTGCAATTTTTCCGACAAAAAAAATCTAAAAAATGACTCTACTATATCTACTTCGAAATTAAAAACGAAGATCCACTGAAATTACGAATTTAGACATGTTCATGTTGCTATCTTGTCAACTCTATACCAACATGTTTTAATTGCATCATGAAAAATAGACCACAATTCAAAGCTCTGTCACACAGGAGTTCATAGTATGTGTATATTCACATGTATACATTTATCAAATCATTTAAACATTAAAAATCTTTCTAATTTTATTGAAATTTCGAGATTGTTTTGATGAGGAGTCTAGGGGCTCGAAATTTACGTAAGATTAAAGAGTTTTATGTTTACGATATGATAAAATCAATATATGTAGCAGTGAATATGCACCAATTATAGACTACAACTATTGGACGGCCAATGCAAATAAATTGAGCGACACCGTTTTTGAGTTAAGGAACGGGTATGACACTGGCCTCAAAAGTTCATATTTGCAAATCATTTACGAACACGATGTTTACAACCTATCCTGTACACTAACGTGTTGGTGATGTGACATACAACAAGTCTCAGCTATAAGTAGAGAAAAATTCAGACTTCACATCACATTTGTCCTGCTGCATCTTCTGAAGAGAGGACATCGACTCTGAAAAATTGTTTGGTGGACCTTGTTGGAGCATTGCAGAGACTTGGTTGAGAGTTAACGCGCCCAGCGAATTCAGCTAAAAGCGGATAAAATGGCGTTGATCTACCGCACCGGGGGTTGTGCTGGTGCTTATACTGTTGATGTTGCAATGTGACCAGGTCAAAGCAGGTGGTAAAGAAGTTGGAAAGGAGGAAAGGAAAAGGCCGTGGTAATGGATGCAACGAGGAACTGTTGGAAGAAATCCTCGCGAAGCTGTCTGGTCACTCAGATCAAATGACAACAGCTATGGAGGGTGCGTGTAAAATCGCAGACGTCAATAGCAGTGTAATTAAAGCAACACAAGACTTAAAAAAGACGATCTAAATGATCAACTCGCTGCAGAAGATTGACTTGATTAACGAGATGGCTGCATGCACAGATAAAATGGAATCGGTGATTTTCATGGAAAATTCTACCTATTTAGAAGACAGCCCAGAGGAGGAATTGTTGAACATTGCAAAGTGAGCTTGAATCTCTGAAGTCAATGGTTGGAAAGATTGGAGCCGCTGATAAGTAATATATAACTAATTCTATTTTTTTATAAAATTACCGAATATTAAGGACGTTCCCCAATAATCATGAAAAAATGTTTTGTATCACGGTGTGATTCATATTTTTTTGGCAGGTATCTTTGCTTATCAATGTCTTTAATGGTGTGATGATATATTTATAGGTTATATTAAAGTTTTTACAACTTTATCAACACCATTTGTGATACACTTGCATTTGGATTTTTACTGTAATAAAGTGGCGGACTGGGGGAAAACGTGTTAAAATGTATATATACATTCATACATTCTAACGGCTCTTTGCCCAATAGTGGCATAAAGTATTTTAGCCTACTGCAAGACAGGAGTTTGCAGCGATAGTATAGAATATGTAATGCTACATGTGTTAATCAACTAACATGGTATTTTTTCTGATATTATTTTCTCAAATAGCTTCTAGCGAACACATGTCTACCACCAGACATGTAGCTGCAGTGATATAGCTGAATGAAGGTTTTCATCAATAGCTGATTTTTTTTACATTGCTTGTTCCATGGCACCATGCATACATTGTGAAACGCATATGTTTATAAACTGGAACTTAGTAATTGCATTTATTACTGTGTTTACCGTTTGCCTAGAATGCCCTATGAGTGTGTCAGCAGACTTATCGGATGGTCAAATCACAGCAACCTCCTATACGAAGAGAGGAAGCTACCTTTATGAACCGAAATGTGCACGACTGAACCACGACTACGGCGAATATTGTGCAGCATGGATGCCTAAGACAATGGATTGTAAGTTCCATTTGGCTGTAATGTTGTAGTATTTTTCTCTTAAAAAGATGCCAAATACTAAGCATTTGCCTACTGTCTAAGCGTTTCAAATGTTTTCCAGACTTCACTACCTTTATCAAAATGAGTAAATTTAATCACATGAAAGTCTATTTTTTAAGTATTACAGTATATAAAATTGAGACCGTTGTTAAAACAACAAAGTAAAAACAGATCCTCCGAACTTGTAAACACAAATGACATTTTCAATGTAAAATGGACTACATGTATTTACTTTCCTGTAGGCTTGCACTATGGGCAGAAACGTTGGTTGGGTGAAGGGCAAGGGCCACGGCCCCCCCCATTCCCAACAAAAATAGTTTTTTTTATATGGATTTTTGTCATATCCACCATAGATTGCACATACAAAACCAAAATTATCTCCCTTTTTCTAGAATCTGAATCTGCAAGTGGACAATAAGACAGCACACGCACTATAGTATTCTATTGTACATTGACAGCTTGGCTGACAGTGGATCTTCAGAATCCGATGAAAGTGCCTGGATTTAAAATAAAAAAGGCTCCCGGACTGTGATGTGGCCAACCCCTCATACGGCCTCATGCTATCCCCCAAAGCTGTCAACTTCCAATACAGTGTCGACAAGATAAACTGGAACTACGCAGATGATAGTGAGGTTGGTGATGTTAGTTTTTAGAATATAGTGTTATAGTGCATTTGCTGTGGTCCAATCCCACGTCTTCGATGTTAAGGGTCAGTCACACACAGCAAACAAAAGCCCCCCAAACGGACAATGGTGTCATATGGCTCACCCTCTCGAACGCGTACTTGCCCCCCACCAGACCCGTGGAAGCGTTATGCAGAAGTCGTATCGCAAGTTCCGGTCTGCCTGCCTAAAACCA
>CM032664.1:11165879-11191836 GCA_019095985.1 Streblospio benedicti | reverse complement strand
TTTTTTTTTAAAATTTAAATCGTTTTTTCCAATTTTTTTGTTATCTTTTTATTTTTTCTTTTTTTTTCCCCCTTCGTGATGAAGGTGAATGTTTTCATAAATATCAGCAGCATCTTCACCGATGAGATGCAAGAGCATTTGATTGTACATCTTTTGATTTCTTGTTAAGACCAGATGCAATATAATACCTTTTTGAATGATTTCTGCCATCTCAGCCATCGGTGGGAAACTTCTGCTTGATCTCCATGGATGTTTAAAGCGTCTATATCTTTTTAGCTTGTCCATTTCTTTTCCAATTATTACTAAGGGCAGCCATTGTGTTATTATCAACTATTAGTAAATCACGATAAGACTTGGCGTGGTGGCATTCTTTTACTTTTATCATTACACTGAACTGAACAATCTAATTACAATAGTTATATACAACAATATAGTACTTACATACATAAGCCTACATACAATTTATACACAGCAAATACATGCACAAGAAAGTCACATAATAGCACAGCCATCTCAATATGTAAGCCTCTTTTGTCTTCATCATATAGTTTTCAGATCATTGCCATTGTGTCTGCTTGGCTGCTGCGGCTGGTCAGCTGCAATGACAGCCACTTGACCTGGGTTAAAAATCCAACTATGTCCTTGTATCTGCTCATAGCATGTTTCACTGTTGCACAGAGAGTGGGTCTGATCGTGCAGCAGAGTAACAGTGATATGATGCTGACCTCAAAAGGTAGGCCTCCCTTTCTGGGATGCATGGTGGGCTGATCAAGTCACGTCCACTGGTCCCTCTGTCACAATAACCTTTTCCAGCCACTCATACTCAAGTGCAAACTGTGGCCTCAACAGAGCAGGTTCCTCAGTCTGTCATTTCACCACGTGGAGGAAAGAAGTGTCCTGGTGAAAAAGGCAGGCCATATATTTGTGAAAGAGTCTGGAACTTCAGGAATCGTCTTCACTTTCTTCTCTCCAAACTTTAGTTGCCCCCGCTGTTCACCTTTTACTTCTTTTGGTGTGCTTCTTGAGTGTTGGAAAACAGATGTGCTGGTTCCATGGAAAGAGGTGGTCACCGTTTTTGCAGTGGCATTGTGGTCTATGTTGTCCATAGCTGTTGTGGTGAACAAACCTCTTCGCAGGAGTGGGGACAAACAACTCAGAATCCTTCTTGTACTTGCTGACTGTTGCCTCTCCCAAATGTGCATATATCTCCCCACACTCTGTCGTATGAAATGCGGAGCCCGTGCTCATTGAAATTTTCAACCAATGCTCTCTTCCTATTCTTTGCACGGACAGCCATTCCCAAGTAAACAGAAAATGGAGTCTCTCGATCTCTTGAGTACCTGTAAGTTACTGCACCTTCCCTGTACCTTGCATAAAGCAATTGTGCAGATCTGTATTTGATGCACCAAACCTCAGCTGAGATTTAATGTCAGCTCCATGTTCAACCATTTCGACAAATTGAAGGAGACTGGGGGAATGGCCTGTTAAATACACCCTCGTGGAAGGTTCGTAGACTTGTGATCCAGCATATGTCTACGCAATATCTTTGCTGGTTTGCCAAGAATAATGGCTTCACTGTAATCAGATATTTTGGACAAGGGCAAATTTCCTTCAGTCTGCCTGTACATCTTAACCATGTCTGCAAGTTGGAATACTACAGGCCCCCACACAGCTAGATTTCGTCTCTACTGTGCCGACTGACTTAGTAAACCGTGAATAGTTTCTGTCCTTTTCATGTCTTTTTGTGGTTCTGATGTGGGCTGTTGTACAGTTCTGTTAAAGAGACGTGGGAATTTAGGTTCCTGTGTAATTGCATTCCACCACTCAGTATGCCTTGAATTCGTTCAACCCCGAGGTTTTATATATTGATTCAAAATTGGTGAATGCTTACTGTGGCTTTTATTTGTGGGGAGGCTACACTAGATGCTCCGAAATGAGGAAATACGGTTCTGAGTATACATAAAATATGAGAATACTATGATTCCAAGCCTGAAAAAAGGGGAAAAATAAGGTCCGAATTAGTTCAAGAGGTCAAAATTTGGATTCTGCGTGGTCAATAATAACATTATATGATTAGACACTAGGATCATTCAAGTCAAACAAGTCGCTGTGACTTTATCTTCAAAATGATATTTTCATTACATGAATGGCGGCCATCTTGAAAAATGATCCCCATCTTGAAATTTTAGGTGGCTAGCAATATATATTGACAGCGTGACCCCCAAGGAGCATTTGTGCCAAATTTGGTGCTTGTTTCCGGAAATGAACGATTCTTTTGAAATATTCAGTTATCTGCTGCACTAAAAAGCTGAAAATGACATGAATGTTAGCTGGTCATATTTTGGTCCAATAAACAAGTTCTCTCTAGCAGGCCCGTAACTAGGCTGAGTCATCAACAAATGCGATTACCATTTCGGCATGACGTTTGATGAACAAGAATCTAATCTCACGGGATCCTTTCAACTAATGCTGATACCGTTACGTTCGAACCCGATATCAAACCGATATGGCACACGTTTGTTTAATAAATTTGGAGGGAAATACATTGTATCTACTATTGCGGTTATTTTTCACAATCGATCTTTACTCATCAGTAAATAGCAACGAAATCAACATGGCGTCAAAACTCTTTTAACCACTGATAAGAAAAGCTTTCTACTATAACATTAGTGCCAGAATTGGATTCTACATCCAAATGCTGCTATTAATCATGTCAATTACTATTGTGAAAAGCCTCAGAACAAAACGAAACGACATAAATGGATTATCTACTTCGAAATTAAAACGAAGATCCACTGAAATAACGAATTTAGACATGTTCATGTTGCTATCTTGTCAACTCTATACCAACATGTTTTAATTGCATCATGAAAAATAGACCACAATTCAAAGCTCTGTCACACAGGGGTTCATAGTATATGTATATTCACCGCTACATGTATACATTTATCAAATCATTTAAACATTAAAAATCTTTCTAATTTTATTGAAATTTCGAGATTGTTTTGATGAGGAGTCTAGGGGCTCGAAATTTACGTAAGATTAAAGAGTTTTATGTTTAGGTGATATGATAAATCAATATATGTAGCAGTGAATATGCACCAATTATAGACTACAACTATTGGACGGCCAATGCAAATAAATTGAGCGACACCGTTTTTGAGTTAAGGAACGGGTATGACACTAGCCTCAAAAGTTCATATTTGCAAATCATTTACGAACACGTAAACATGTTTACAACCTATCCTGTACACTAACGTGTTGGTGAGGTGACATACAACAAGTCTCAGCTATAAGTAGATAAATTCAGACTTCACATCACATTTGTCCTGCTGCATCTTCTGAAGAGAGGACATCGACTCTGAAAATTGTTTGGAGTGGACCTTGTTGGAGCTACATTGCAGAGACTTGGTTGAGAGTTAACGCGCCCAGCGAATTCAGCTAAAGCGGATAAAATGGTGTTGATCTACCGCACCGGGGTTGTGCTGGTGCTTATACTGTTGATGTTGCAATGTGACCAGGTCAAAGCAGGTGGTAAAGAAGTTGGAAAGGGAGGAAAGGGAAAAGGCCGTGGTAATGGATGCAACGAGGAACTGTTGGAAGAAATCCTCGCGAAGCTGTCTGGTCATTCAGATCAAATGACAACAGCTATGGAGGGTGCGTGTAAAATCGCAGACGTCAATAGCAGTGTAATTGAAGCAACACAAGACTTAAAAGACGATCTAAATGATCAACTCGCTGCGCAGAAGATTGACTTGATTAACGAGATGGCTGCATGCACAGATAAAATGGAATCGGTGATTTCCATGGAAAATTCTACCTATTTAGAAGTGACAGCCCAGAGGGAGGAATTGTTGAACGTGCAAAGTGAGCTTGAATCTCTGAAGTCAATGGTTGGAAGATTGGAGCCGCTGATAAGTAATATAACTAATTCTATTTTTATATAAAATTACCGAATATTAAGGACGTTCACCAATAATCATGAAAATGTTTTCTACCACGGTGTGATTCATATTTTGGCGGGTATCTTTGCTTTTCAATGTCTTTAATGGTGTGATGATATATTTATAGGTTATATTAAAAGTTTTACAACTTTATCAACACCATTTGTGATACACTTGCATTTGGATTTTTACTGTAATAAAGTGGCGGACCGGGGGAAAACGTGTTAAAATGTATATATACATTCATACATTCTAACGGCTCTTTGCCCAATAGTGGCATAAAGTATTAGCCTACTGCAAGACAGGAGTTTGCAGCGATAGTATAGAATATGTAATGTTACATGTATGTTAATCAACTAACATGGTATTTTTCTGATATTATTTCTCAAATAGCTTCTAGCGAACACATGTCTACCACCAGACATGTAGCTGCAGTGATATAGCTGAATAAAGGTTTTCATCAATAGCTGATTTGTTTTACATTGCTTGTTCTATGGCACCATGCATACATTGTGAAACGCATATGTTTATAAACTGGAACTTAGTAATTTGCATTTACTGTGTTTACCGTTTGCCTAGAATGCCCTATGAGTGTGTCAGCAGACTTATCGGATGGTCAAATCACAGCAACCTCCTATACGAAGAGAGGAAGCTACCTTTATGAACCGAAATGTGCACGACTGAACCACGACTACGGCGAATATTGTGCAGCATGGATGCCTAAGACAATGGATTGTAAGTTCCATTTGGCTGTAATGTTGTAGTATTTTTCTCTTAAAAAGATGCCAAATACTAAGCATTTGCCTACTGTCTAAGCGTTTCAAATGTTTTCCAGACTTCACTACCTTTATCAAAATGAGTAAATTTAATCACATGAAAGTCTAATTTTAAGTATTACGAGTATATAAAATTGAGACCGTTGTTAAAACAATAAAGTAAAACAGATCCTCCGAACTTGTAAACACAAATGACATTTTCAATGTAAAATGGACTACATGTATTTACTTTCCTGTAGGCTTGCACTATGGGCAGAAACGTTGGTTGGGTGAAGGGCAAGGGCCACGCCCCTCCCCATTCCCAACAAAAATAGTTCCTTTTTATATGGATTTTGTCATATCCACCATAGATTGCACATACAAAACCAAAATTATCTCCCTCTTTTCTAGAATCTGAATCTGCAAGTGGACAATAAGACAGCCCACGCACTATAGTATTCTATTGTACATTGACAGCTTGGCTGACAGTGGATCTTCAGAATCCGATGAAAGTGCCTGGATTTAAAATAAAAGGCTCCCGGACTGTGATGTGGCCAACCCCTCATACGGCCTCATGCTATCCCAAAGCTGTCAACTTCCAATACAGTGTCGACAAGATAAACTGGAACTACGCAGATGATAGTGAGGTTGGTGATGTTAGTTTTAGAATATAGTGTTATAGTGCATTTGCTGTGGTCCAATCCCACGTCTTCGATGTTAAGGGTCAGTCACACACAGCAAACAAAGCCCCCCAAACGGAGGACAATGGTCGTCATACGTATGGCTCACCCTGTCTCGAACTTACTTGTGCCCCCGCCCCCCCCCCCCCACCAGACCCGTGGAAGCGTTATGCCTAGGGCTCATTATGCCGTAAGTTCAGTCTACTGCCTGCCTACGACCAAAAACTTATTCAGACCGTAACGATCAGTGAGTGTTGCGTATGAAAAAAAAAGTAGGTATTTGTAAGGCAAAATAAGTTTGGCTTGCAAAACTTCCGCTACGACTAAAGTGAACAGTGGTCTGATCGTGAGTAGGCTTCAAGTTATAACTTACAAATAAAACAACAGTATTTTTTTCACATAGAGAAGGAAACAATCTCATAAGGGGAATTTATATTCAGCATTATAATGACTATTATGGTAACAGATCAAAAGCTATTGTAACACTATTGGAACAAATTATCAACCTTTATGGGATTTGTTACTTATTAGGTTTCCTTCTCTATGTGAAAATGCCGTTGTTTTAATTGTAAGTTATATTCTGAAGAGGACAGAGGTTGAAAACAGTTTTTTTTATTAAGACAATTATTTTGGATAATTTAATATGTTAGTATATCGTTTGGAAAAATTAAACATATATTTGAGAGAAATAAAAACAAATGATATGATTCATTTACAATATGCCATGAATCTTATTTACCAAATATTAAGTAATAAATGAAAACGTTTTATGATTGCATTTTAGGTCAAAACCACCGGCTTGGCAAATATTGATACCATAGCCACCATATCGTTCGCAAGTGGACCCGTGTATGCAAGATACGCTCGGTTTCAACCCAAAGAGTACCAAGGCTGCACTGCTTTGCAAATGGACATACTCATATGCGTATGAACTCATTGATATCATGGCTGGATACACTGGCGATGACCACAATTACTAAATTATGAGCACAACAACCGACATCGGAAATTGTCATGTGTGGAAAAAAATAATCTACTGACGTTTCATGATGTTACATGTATATTGCTTTTGGCTGATACAAATACCTGTATGACGATTAGAATAATTGGCAGCAATGCAATGCATTAATTTGCAGAATACATGTAATTGAAAAGTGTCATGAATTCAAAATTAAATACTTTTGAACTTGCAAATCTAGATGTGTTCTTTCATTAAACCACTGTCAAAATGTGTTCAAAACAATGGCATTTATATAAATAAAACAACACTATATGAAACATAGAATAACGTAAGCCTAAATATATACGTGTAGGTATATTCATGTGTCGCAGAGCGACGCACCCAGCAGTGGCCGTGTATTGGCCGTCTATTTTGTTTTCATTTCACGTCTACTTCCAAAGTCTTACACTCGCGCATTTTCATATCCACTTTTTTTTACTGGTAGAAGATGTAATATTAAAACGACCCTTCCAAGAATATGTCTAATATATTGGAGTAGGCCGATTCTCATATTTTTCACCCTACGCTCTAAAAACAATAAACACGTCTCTATGTGCCAATGTGCCAATTGACAATATCCATTATACAAAAGGTGATTCGGCTACATTGCTGGGGTCTGTATGATCCCAGGATAACCCGAGCATATAAGCCTGGAACAAACATACGTGCTAAAGTCTGTGAACATGTGTGAGACTATGAAAATATTGGGTACACTAATCCATGTCATGTACCTGAAGTTATCTTCTCCCACACTGGTGGATGCATCCACGATGAACACAAGATCCATCTCGAAGTTACAATCTGGAAAAAAAGCAAATCTTAGCATTATAGATTTATCACCCTGTCTTGATTACACAGATATTTTATATGTATGCCATCATGTCATTGGAAATGTGAAATAAGATAAGACACATAAAATCATCTCAATATATGAAGGAATAAAAAGCATATACAGTGTACATGTACTTTGTCTTCATAATTTCATGAGTTTAATTCATAGACATGGTGTCATGTCAACCACCCAATGTACTATATTTCATGGCATCATTGTTTTTATGCTGGCATATAAAATCGTAACATTTATGCACTATATATATCATTAATATCTACCTTTGTCCTAACTTAATTATTGAATTTATTCTATTACCATAACGTATAACTGCATTTAGGCTATTGTATATGAAATAACTATTTTTTTTAAACAAAACAGATTTATCCTAATTTCTAATTATTGTTACCAAGCCCCTTTAATTCTATCTCATCAACCACTCACTTATCACAGCTCAATTTTGCAAATAGCCTGATGTATAAGGACAATCCTTGACGATAGAAATAAAAAAAAATGACGCACAGAAATATTATAAATGTTTGTTAAACAACTCATACAACGAATTTAATAACTTGTTCATTTTCACCCATGAATTCAAGCCTCGTCTTATTATGACCCAACAATCTACCAATGATTCACAAAAAAATGCTAAACCTTGCCTCTGTCGACTGCAGAGTTATTGTTTAGTAAACAATAAATACCCACAAAGCCATATATGATATTCAAATTACAACTATAACATTACAACTAAATTACAACTATATTATAAATGATAGAACCAACATATTTTTATTCAAATTTTAATTAAAACTAGAATACAGTTACATTAATCTACGCATGCATACGCTCAACCGCCTTCTCACATTCTGACTTACACATCCACCTAAGTATCATCTCACCCGCTCGCCCGCCCACCAGCCATTCACCCACATACACGAGCATCCCCTCACCTCTCTCGCACGTGGTCCCTGAGAATCCCTCTGCGCAGTCGCAGCGGAAGTTGTTGAAGCCGTCCACGCACTTGCCGTCGTTCTTGCACGGGTTGTTACGACACAGGTCCGCGTCTAGGGCACCACAATGGAATAACAATTGTGTTCGTGATTGACAGACGAAAATAGTTTGGCTTGCTTCTTTTCATGTGAATTCAGATTTACACACATGTACTCATTTAAACCCGCTTTACACTTGAGCGATCATGAGCGAACCCGTGCAACGCACCTGCACATATTATATTATGTCGTCGATTTGGGCGTATTGTGACGGGATTGAACGTAGTAAAAATGCATGGTGCGACAAGTTGCTGAGGCAAACGAAGTGTTACTTATATGTGCGAATGTTCTGAGATCCGTAGACGCAGCATAACTATTTGAAGCAAACTTTAACCAAACTGAATGTTCGTTCAAAATTTTTGAACATGTTCAAAATGTCCTGATGAATTTGCCATTTCGCGAGTGCACGTAGAGCTACGTAGGTTGAATTCGCTATAGTGTAAAGCGGATTTAAAGCTTGAGACGAACTAAAAAGCACGGTAACTACACCGTCGACTCTTCTCGGCGTATATTTTCGTCACGCGTAGATTTATTTGTTAATATTTATTCACTTCAAAGACACTCTGATGTTATACATTATAGGGTTAGTGAATTTGTAAGATAACCAGACAACGGTTTCTTCAACCCAGTAGGCATACAGCATTACTTATGCATTAATACGCCCATAAGCTCTGCAGACCGTAAAACGATATCAAGATCAAACCATTGACAGTGTCATATGCAGAGTGTGACCATGTGCGATCCAGCCAGTGATCTTGGCAGATCCAACCACTGACCTTGGCATATGGCTGCCACGAGCGTAGAGGCCACCTGGTTCTGCTCCAGCTGCTCGAATGAGTCCACCAGGATGGTGTTGTCGGCGCCAGGCTGGCTGGCCACAGCTAGCACCTCGTCCTGCAGCGCAAGACCCACGCCCACACAGAAGATATGGATTCCGGCGTCTCTGGAAGGGCAGGTTTGATGGGAGAGTGAATGAAAGAGGTGAAGCCATGGATGTAGTTAGGTACATGCATTTATTCATAAAGAGGGAGTGAAAATGAACCATTGATTTCCAGGATCCGCTGCTTACGCGAATTCTTTCGGAATCCATTGTTAGAGCTTTATGGAGTTATCGAGTGAGTGTAGAACTTATCGGAGATCTAGACCTACATATAGAGACACACGTGAGTTCTAAGCAAAGAGATGTCAGGGAAGGACCATGTCCATGACTACATATAAGGGAGATGGAGGGAAAAAAAGACACAAAGCAGGAATCACATAAAAAAGACAGAGCAGACACACACTTACTCTTGTAGAAGAGATGCGACACTAGAACACCAAAATTATGTTTTACCTACTGATGGACATACATGTACTAGCTACATGCTCTCAAATGCAGACCTCATGTGTGGCAATGGCCGCACACACAAGAACAATACGTTTTTGGATAGGGCTAACATCATAAAATGTTTGCTGGTTATAATGTACATGTAGATGTGACAATTGGGAAGTGACGTGACTATTTAATGTGAGGTCAACTATTGTTAAGAGGTAACGTGTTGTTATAGTAGCACGTTTGTCCCCTAACTTAAGCAATGCAATGAAACTAACTTTTAATGAAGTACTTTATTGAAAATCACACATAATAGAAAATCACAGTAACATTGATCAGCATAACATAGACATTACAAACAATAGAAGATACATAGTTTTCAAACACAAACTGCAGGCGCCACGGTACACAGAGATGACACGTGAACGACAGACATACGAATCACATTCACCAAACCGTACTGACTAATCTCCCGTCTCTTATATTAGTTAGACAATCATCATCAAACTCATAGAACAAGACACTTGTGTGAACATTGGCCTGTACATGTGATGTATTTCTGGGTACAAAATTGTTCAAAGTAGTATACTCTAAACATACTATATTTCTTGTTACTTCCTACTGTCAGAACTTCATCTATACACATTCTGTATGCTATATGGCAACGTAATAATAAATTGGCAATACAAAATTATAATTATTCACAGTGGAATGCAACATTGAGTTCTACAATAACTCAGATTTGTAGGGCTATTATCATCTGAGAAAACCTGAACTGATGTAGCAATCGTGGAGTATTCCTATGAATGGACTAACTGAGAACGCTGCTTCAATTGGACACATCATGTATAGCAGTAAATCCCCGCAAACATACATTTATCCCTTTCTAACAGCATCCCTGGCACAAACTCGCAGTCAATTGTAGATGTCTAACAATATTATAGTTGCGGATTAGGATATATACAGGTTGAGCCGACACACTTGCGTTGCCTAAGTGGACGCCAGAGACTTCCTCCCTCTACCACGGGTAGTGCGGACCGCGGTGTGGCCTCCGCTGGTAGCCCACATACGCCACGCCTTTCTGCGGTCCGTACTTGGCACCTCCGTAGCCATCCGCACCTGCAAAAATTACTATTTGTTTGAAATAGATAGATATTATTATCAGGCTTGCCTATGACTCACGACACTACGAGTGACGTTCAAATTAAGAGTGATGAATAGAATAGAAACAACCACATTCATTAAGTTCATAACCATCTGTAGTCCACTACCTCTATCAGTCTTTAATATGGCAATTTCGAATAAGATGTTCACCAATGATCACATAAACGTCCCCTCTGCAGTACCAAGCTATGTAGTACATATCCCTGGTAGAAGACCCACCTGTATAGTACTCGGCTGCGTATCCAACATCTACCAGGTTGACGTCACAGAAGCGGCGGCGGCGGGGGTGGCGGCCGGGCGCAGAGTTGAGGGTGCCGGGCGCGCACGGCTGAGGGGGTCAGAGGCGGAAAAAACCAGTGGTTATTGTGGTTAATCATGAGGTCAGTTTTGAAAGAGATGTACATAAGTGAATGTCTCTATCTCCAAAGCCTTCACTTCCTCTCTTTCAAATCGTCTCTTTACTCTACTCTAAGATCTTGCTACGTTGAGCTT
The DNA here is from genome assembly GCA_019095985.1 of Streblospio benedicti. Taxonomy (NCBI): domain Eukaryota; kingdom Metazoa; phylum Annelida; class Polychaeta; order Spionida; family Spionidae; genus Streblospio; species Streblospio benedicti. The sequence continues at coordinate 11,180,611 of CM032664.1, read as the reverse complement.
ACTTGTACTAGAATAAACAAAGCACTGCATAAACAAAGCACTGCAACTAACTGGCCAATTAAGACAAACGTGATGTATGCACAGACAGGATTTCATGGGTTTTGTACATGCAAAGCCTCACGGGGATGGCAAAACGCTATGAAAATGAAATTGCTTGGTATGAAATAGAGGAGGGGTGGGAAACCCTGCGCACCACCAGGATGTTCCTATGAAACTAAGTTACATGGCCGTTGTATAAAATTGCTACGCACGAAGATGATTTTATTGAAGAACATAATCATGAACGGGAGGAAGCCATGCATACAGTCCAAGATAAGGATATCCAGGAATCGGGAGCCCTCTTGTTCAACCAAGAGCAGCATGCAGTCGCTCGGCACAAGCCCACCGGGTGCCCGAGCGCCAAACACTCACCCAAACTGGCGTATCTGCCAATTAACTATACTAAAGTGATACGAAACAAATAGAATGGCCAGCAGTCAACTATACCTGCACGTAGCTGTTGCCGTTAGAGCAGATGACGAACGACGTGCGATCGCGGTAATACAGCCCGTCCCGGCCGCAGCGGCCAGGGTACTCGCCTGCAACAAAACCAAACATCAGAACCTGTACTTAGGTGCACATCTCATATATATGGGAGATAGAATGACACAGTGAGACAGTTATTATTATCATTTTTTTATCTGTAAAGTGACACACTTGAAATCTGTGGTATTGGTTACAAGGTATGCACTCACATTTCTGATGAATGGCCACCACACTACAAGGTTAAAATAGGTTAAGACTTGGTCAAGATGGTCAACGTCAAGAAGACAAATTCACGATACTTTGCGACATATTCTCGCACTTTACAAAATGAATCGAGTCTGGACCATATCTGGACCATGTTGAAACGATGTCTGGTCCATGCCTGAGATATATCTTTATATTGATTTTAACGATCGTTAAGACCTAGTCGTGATCTAGTCTTTCAGCTAAAAGAGAATAGAGACAATGTCGGCCATGGCCAAGACCAACAAGACTAGGTGAAATCTAGCCTCAGACATTTTGCAGACATGGTCCCGACATAGTTACGACATTGTTACGACTTGGTCGAAACACTTTTTTCGTTGACTTGCAGTGCATCTCTGCCAGTTCTTCGTGACACAATTGTGGAGCCAAAGGAACTTTGGGCCAAGACAAGAACAGCACTAGCTCCCACCTAACAACACTAGAAAAGGGAAAGAACTCAAGAAAGTCTTGAGAAGGTCAAGACAACGAACATTTGACAGGTCTTAACCTGTTGGTTACTATGATGGGATGGAGGCGTTAGCAAAACCACGGATTGTTCCACGTACCTGTATATGTATTGGGAAGTATCAGCTCTGATAGAGATTTTGCTTTCGTATTATTAGAAATCAACTCGGAGGGTACATGTACTCTTGTGCAAACTCAACCCACTACAAGGGTCTCCTGTTGCTCCTAATAATATTTACTTTATGCAGTTCTAAAGCATGCACCTATGTTGTTCACATAAAGAGCAAAATATACTATGTGATGTTTGAATGCTCACATGTATAGATTTATACACATACGTGTACATGTATGATTGTATTAATTGAAGCCTAGCACAAGCGCACACACATACCTTGATAAATGTCAGCAGTAGGCACGGTGTCAGTCCTACTCCCCACCTTCCCGCCTCCCATGGTCAGGGGCTGCTGGTCTCGCACCGCGGGGGGTGGGCGTGGGTCATCTTCAGGCGGGGCAGGGTAAACGAACGACTTCTCATCTTCGTAAGGTTGTCGGTTATACAACTGATGAATATTCAAAATAAAGATGGGGTAATCAAAATAGACACTGGCAACTAGGATAATACCATATCCATCACGATAATACCATATCCATCACGAGCGCAGAAACTAAGGACCCCACCCCTCGCGTTGACCCCCTAAACCCCTTTTACGAGAACATGAACCCCAGTGAACGTCTTGATTCTTGACTGTAATTAAATAGCATACTTAAATTATGACAAATTTTGTTTTGCTACTATCTAAGGCAGCAAACTATTCTAAGAGCTTACATGTTTGCAATATATTCACAATACATGAGCCTAATCGATATAATTTACATTCCGTATTACGTTAGTATACGTCACACAGTGCCTACTCTAAAACAAACAACGTTAACCGGCATCAAGCTGTATTGTAAATTGTATTGGAGCTTTCACATTGCAGTGGTAAAAATGTGAAAAATTGGAGTGAAATTGTAAATTGGAGTCGTAAACTGGAAATTGGATTTTTTTAATACTTTTTACCTCTCGCATCTTTTTTTAATCCACAAACTGTCCTAACTATAATGCAAATAAGCTAAATTGAGGATTGTGAGTGGTGAAAAACAACTCCAACGTGAAAGGTCCAATTCAATTTACAATGTAGTTTGACGATGGTAAACAAACAGACATTAAGTGTTCACCTGCTGTGTAGTAGCGGACACTGTTGCCGCTACAGTAAGTGTCACCATGACTCCAAACATGTACATCTTTAGGTTAGGTTTCCTTCTGAAAGAAAAGCTGTAGCATCAACACATTGGCTGATGTTGCATTTTTTCAATAAACACAATAACCCGTAAACACATAATGTCCAGTCAAATTACTGTTGCACATAAATATGTTTCATGGCATTATAATCATTTGGGGAAAATGCTAAAAGCCACACTTACCCTGAACAATCTTACAGAATCCTTGCTGTCACAAAACGGTAGAGAAAATCCAAACGCTTCATTATATATCGTCTGGTCCTTAGTTATAAAGCATGTCGTCAGGTGGCGCTATAACGTGACGGCAGGTGCCCGTGATGACGTCACGAACGGCGTTTTGTTGTTCTGGCGTGTCGTGTCACGTGTCTCATCAACAAGCCATAAAAGGTCGTAAAATTACCGACCCTCGTGACTGACCCGAGCAAGAAGATGATTGGCTATTGCAGTTTTGCGACACAAGTGTGCTATTCGTGTTTTGTGCTTCTTAAATAGCAATGTGTGTAACAAGGAATTGATAATGTTTGGTATGCTGCCAGAATTGCGTGCTGTTCATAATTTTTCGTACACAAAGAAAATCCACATGTATTTCCGTGGGGAAATGATAGCCCCCACCCCTCACCCCTAGTTTAATTATACACATGTGTTATAATTGGCCCCATAATTGACCATGGAGCTCGATAACTATAATGCTGTACGTAAATGAAAACACCAGGAAACACACACACACACACACACACACACACACACACACACACACACACACACACACACACACACACACACACACACACACACACACACACACACACACACACACACACACACACACACACACACACACACACACACACACACACACACACACACACACACACACACACACACACACACACACACACACACACACACACACACACACACACACACACACACACACACACACACACACACACACACACACACACACACACACACACACGCACGCACGCACGCACGCACGCACGCACGCACGCACGCACACACACACACACACACGCACACACACACAAAGAAAAACAAAAAAAACAGCGGCATTGTTTGCTCCGTAAATTCGGGGAAATTTAATGGGTGGGGTATACCGATGGTGGATAATAATCAAGGAAGTGAATGATGCAACTTGAGTAACGCCAAAAATTATTGTCCTATAGGTCAACAAACCATATAAATCTTTATTCATTCTTTTACGGTTATTTCTTATGCATTCTTTTGTACTTTAAACTAATAATTGTGTTCGTGTGCCTTTGTTGTTTACTTTGTCTAGTTTATCACACATTGAATGGACACAATAAATGCAGGTACAGACCAACACTGCAGCAATGCAACATAAATACTGTGTTATTTGGTAATAAGGTACCTGTTTGCCACCTTTACGACCGGTTGATTGAGATTCTATTACTCCTTATGATTGTTATGATGTAACAGGTTGTGAAGAACACAATGAATAATGGCAGACTGTCTTTGCGTAAATATAAGACAGCCAGGACATTGTTCAATCAATCAAGTGTCTGATACCTACTTACTCCAACAGAGTTGGCTTGCTATGTATATAGTCCTGCTACATACAACCATGGTAACAGCTATGATAAAACAACGAGGTATTAACATCTAAAGTAATCACGATTGCGGGGGAAATATATTACATATATTTCTTCATGTCACTGACTTTAACTCATCAATTTTGAAAGTTTACATTTTGCTTTGCAGACTTGTGCTTTTGAGACTTTTTTCAAATCAAATGGCCACGAAACTATATGTCGTATCTACTAAAACCCGGGACGAAACGTAACCAATTGCAAACAGGAACGTGACCTACTAGAAATCCATGGTTGGTATGGTGAAGTCCCGGGAGTGTCACTGCAGTTGGTTGGTTTGTGTGTTCTCATTACTCAATTATACATTACTAGGTACGCGTATAGGAATATATGCTCGACAGACAGGTGCGGTCTTGCGCATTAGATCCCGGATTGGGTCCGGTGTTTTAACTAGTGTTTGGTCCCGGGGCACTTAAAACATACATCATGTGGTCAGAACCGCCCTAGGGCCCATGGGTCTGTCTATGTTGACGCTGCACGGCCGCCATACTCCATCACTACTGTACGCCACGCACCAGTAAACGACAAGCGCGGCTCACCTGACGGCGTGCGCCTCGGGCACGGTCCTCCACGCCCGCACGTTGCTCACGCCGTCCGTGACGACCACGGCCACGGCTGGCACGCCTGGCCGCGCGCCCCGCCCCGCCGCCAGAACGTCCGCACGTAGCAGCCGCAGCGCCGCCGACAGGTGCGTGTCGCCGTACCTGTGGGTGAGTGAGTGAGTGAGTGAGTGAGTGAGTGAGTGAGTGAGTGAGTTGAATGCACGTGCACCCCAGTGTCACAAGAGTCATAAGAGTGGGTGGTGATAGCGCGATTGAGGTCGGGGCAGAGGGGCCAACCAAGTTATGAGGCCGTATTTAATTAGGGAGTGGACATGGAAGGAAGCGGCTGAATACAAATTCTATTCATTTAATTGTCTCTGACTCAAATGTTCACTCTTGTTGATAAACTTAATTTTAACATCAAGTGGCAGCTGTTTACATTTCTCTTTGTGCTGTTTAAAACCTTTAAAAGTTCAACATTAAACTACAGATGATGAAAGAGAAATTGTGTTCTGATCTTTTATACAGCATTTTCTCCATTATCGTCATCCGTGAAATTTAGTAAAACATCAAACAAAATTCCCTATAATAATAACGGTCTTTGATAGACTTATAGATAGGTAAGAATGTAGTCACAAGATACCCAGAACTTTAACATCAATTATTTATAGTGTGTAGCACATTGTACCAGCGGTACTATTGGTGAATCTTTGAACACATTACCGCGTTCCACCCATGGGCAGGGTTGAAGCCAACGAGCTGTACACCCGAATGTTCAAGGGTTATTTTTGATAGATTTCGCAGGCGATGGTAGATTGTCTTCTTAGAGAGAAGAAGTGTGAGTATCTACCTGTACGTGGCTCGGTACACGGCCGCCACCACCTCCTCGCGGCTCTCGTACTCGGCGAGGCGAAACTCCACGCGGGCGTGTGTGGAGAAGGTGATGAGGCCGAGCTGAGTGGCGGCCGGACCCACGCTCAGCTCAGACGCCACGGACGCTGCAGGGTAGGAGGGACTCACAAACACACAGACAAATGTGTGTTGCATAATTGATGAGACACAACGCTTATGAACAATGTACAGACACTTTGAATGTTCATCTTCATTTGTAACGATTTCCAGCGTGTACATTCTTTTTCAAAATACAGGCAGTGGCCTCGTAACTGAACATTCATGACAATTGTACATATATATTTGTATAAAGTTTGACCTCCCAATGGTTTGAGGTTTCAGAGACCAATCATCAAGGTCAATCTACCAATGGGTTGTCTTAATAGATTCGTTTTGGCATGTATAGGGGAGTATTTTTGTTACCAGGACTCCTTACAAAACTAAATGCACTGCCATTCCAACCGCGGGCGTTAATGATTCATTGATTTTACGTAGACGTATATTGTAATAACTAGATAATTGGATGCAATAATTCATCCTATAACATCAATAGATAATTGGGCTTGAAGATGTAAAATTCACAGAGAGTTTCGATTGTAGTACTAAAGAAATCCAATTCCTACCCACAAAGTTCTGGAGCAGCAGGAAGTTCTCTCTGCCCACGGAGCCGGAGGAGTCGAGCAGGAAGACCACGTCAGCGGGGGCCGGGCAGCCTGCAGCAGGGGGCGACATGGAACACAGCAGTGGGTGCAATGGGAGGGGGATACATATGATATTTACTCTGCAAACACTATTATTATTGATGTATGCAGTGACTACCTATAACAATACAGTGGGAACCAGGGCATACTTGATTTGTGCTATGTGATACTTACTTATTTGCTCACTCGCACTTATAATGCAAGCAAAAACAAACCTCTACATTTAGAATTTCAATATCACCACAGCATTTTATATTATGTAGTATATTAACTATTGGATACAGATGAATGCCCCCCCCTTCACGGTGCTATGCCCCATGATATTTGTCCACTCCACGCAAGGAATCTGTCGCTTATCAGGCAGCTGGTCCGTCGTACCGTGGCTCTGACCGCGTCCAGTGGTTACACCCACAAAATCAAAGCAGCTTGCCCTTTGTGATTTCACGTGAAGATATATAGCATGTAACTGTTTAAGAGTTTCAATAAATTATGGATTCCCCGTTACGTAGCCAGAGTATGCAGATAACATATTATGCGACCAAACATTTCATTATCAATTTGTAATGTCTATAGTTTGTCACTTCAAAACCCTTGGAAGTTTCTCAGAGATCACACCAGGAGGCAAATAACTACACATACCAATTTCGGACCACCGTTGTGTAGACTGCTTACAATATTAGGGACGACAATTAAACAACTGATTTGCTTTAATCTCACCAAGATGTGTGCGGAGGACATTGGTTGCAAATTAAGGCAAATTACTAAAGAATGGCGTTATCGACAAAAGGCTAAAGTTTGCTGAACATTAATAATATTCATAAAAGATGTGATTTATGTAAATCTATTCACTCGCACAGTAATATGCCTCGTTTTGGACTGAACCTGGCCGTACCTCTGTCGCAGTTGCGGCCGGAGTAGCCGGGCGGGCACTTGCACGTGTACGTGTTGGTGCCGTCTGTGCACGTGGCTCCGTTTGCACACGGCCCGCTCGCGCATGCGTCCTGCGCTGCAACATACGGCACTTCCGGTGTAGTAATCTGCAGTTTTATTCAATGTTATGATTTTATTGGTAGATTTCTAAACACGTGTAACAGTGAAAGAAAGCAAATAGGGAAAATAGAATATTACCATGAGCCAAACTATACCACGTACTTTATTTTGCCAGCAAACTACGTTAGAACCTCCATCAACCACTACATCTACATGTACAATAACAAAAATAAGAGATGAATCAAAGCATTCTTTGTGGTAGCTACCAAACTATCTCTGTAGCTACCAAGAATGATTGTTATAGTATAGTAACGGGTATTTCATAGACCACTGACTGTGGTCTGAATTAGAAGTTATACGGCATCATGTGTATGACACTTAAATGAAGCTAGAAGCTAGCCAAATGCCAAGAAGCCGACCTGACCCACACAGCCTGCCGCAGCTCACCTTCACACAGCACGCTGACGATGCTGTCCTCGATGTCGCTCAGTCTCTCAGCGTTGTCCCGGTGGAAGGCGTCGAGGCTGGCGTTCGTGACCAGGCTGTCGAGCTGGTCGCGGTCGTACTCAGTCAGACCGATACCTATTCCTAGAGGTGGCATGGGCGTTAACACAAGCAGAAAACACGAGCGTCTGTTATATAGTGTACCGCAGAGCTACATGTAGTAATCCATGTGTTTTACCATTAGGTATATCCCGGGCCACTCTGCGATACGAGCTGACCAAAGGACTGTAGGTAGCAAAAGAGCAATGTTGATCAAGTCCTGGACAAGTTGAGTTAGTGGTTGTATATATGCGTTCATAATCGCGAGATCACTGATTTGCAACTGACGTAAACTGCACTAAAATGTATCGTCAATGTAGTTTTAGCGTACGTTTGTGGCATATTCTAAATATGTATAGGCATATATGGGCCAATCTAATATTGATCCCGACAGTGCTCTCATACTTCATCCGCCACATACGAATTCCTGATTTGACAACACGTAACCCACCAAACACGTGGATGCCGAGGCTCCGCGTCCGGCTGGCGGCCGCGGGCAGCTCGAAGCGGGAGAACAGCTCGCCACCTGCAGCACGGCAACACCCAGGGTCACGGAGAATCAGGGCAGTTGTAGTGTAGAAACATGCATTGAGATCAGACACTGCACTTAAACATTATTAGCCGTTTATGAAACAGTAATTGCTAATCTAATGCATTGCCCGATATCAGCTTGAAATGGCTTGCCTGTCACACAGTAGTTCATGTTATGTGTAAGAGTCGAGTAATACTGCTTGTTTCGTACCGGTGACGAGTATGACGTAGTTGGAGGCGTCGCGCCGGTCGCCGGCGGCCGGCGTGAACACGTCCTCGGCCAGGCGGCTGAAGGCGGCGGCCAGATGCGGGAAGCCGCCTTCGTACTGCAGCGCCGCCAGCCCCGCCAGCAGCGACGGCCTGCAGGGCGAGGAGGGTTTGTATCATCGTTTCATACTTTGATCACACATGTACATTGTAACAATTACGTAATATGTCCGATGACCGAGAGCAGCCCTCGAACTGTCCAACACGCTGCCATCGTAAACTAAACGAGATTTCAAAATTGACAGAACCAATTGCTTTAAAGCAGGTAACGATTGGGTGTGATAGATTATGCAAAAATCCAGTGAAGAAGAATCCCGGAGTAAACCAAAGTATCCCTTGCGGATAGTTTACAACAACCAATTTAATTTTGGCAATAAATATATTTCCAAACATATAAAGTAAAAGGGCTGTCAATATATCTGAGGAGGGTGCATAGACAACCACAATGTTAACTGGATCAAAAGTGCTCAGAGAGCACAGTGTCGCTAGAGCAACATTGACCTATGGGCAATAAAGATGTTTGCTTTGCAACCAAAGCAGAAAATAGTCTTACTTGATGTGTGACTTATCCTACATCTAAGTTCTTGGCATTGGATTGCAGGAGATTTCTAAACACTTCTAAAGTAAATGTCTATTGCCCATGAGTTGACATTAATATGGTAACGCTGTGCTCTCTGAGCACTTTTATTCCAATATAACCACCATGCCAATTCGATGGTTTCGGACAGTATTGTAACTATAGTGGAAAAATAGAATGAAAAATAATTAAAATGGCCCTCTGAAAGGTAAGCTCTAATTGGCAAAGTGCCAAAATTGAATACATTTAATATTCAGTAGGCATGTAAGCATTGTACAAAGTTTGAATGCTTTCTCACAAGCATCAACAGAACTATTATAGAAAATGTTGAAAATGGACCCAAAATGGCACTATGGAAAGCACACTTTAATTGGCAAAGTGCCCAAACTCAAATTAATTTGGTGTCACGTCATACCAAATAGTTGTGTAAACTTTGAACAAAATACGGCGAAGCATAAAAGTTATAGCTTGTCCGGAGACAAACATACATACATGGATACATATATACATGTAGTTACAAACGAACGAAACACAAGGCTTTCGCTTCAGCTGCTGAAGCAATTTTTTTTCCAATTTTTGGATTCAATTCACACAACAGATATCAGAATAATAATTATGAGAAGAAGAGCTGCTGCATAACTCTTTAACTTTAACAAAAATATTATGACTGCTGAGTGTAAGACCCTACAGTACCTGTCGGTGGGGTCGGCCAAACTGCGCCTCACTTGCGGCGCGTCGTTGAAGGTGACGACGGCCACGCGGCTCTGGCCTGAGTCGAGGGCCAGCTTGTCCACGAGCCGCAGCAGGAAGCCGCGCACGCGCCAGAAGTTGTCGGCGCCCAGGTATCTGGCGGCACGGGCGGGGAGAGGCATGAATGAAATCACACATTATGATCACATGCGGTCAATATCCTTTGTGAAAAGGGGTGGAGGATGGGGAGGCAGCCCCTGGATGTGCCTATGAGGACCCATATTATTATTCTACAAACGTGGTCTTTTCATGACGGATATGTTCTTGCAAATGTTTATCTCAGGAAATGGAGTATCTACCATCTACAATTGTACATGAAGATCTAATATTACATGTAGTCTGTAAGTTATGATTTTGTAAAAATAAAGGAATGAAATTTGACAACCCCACGCACTCTATACCTGGTGGTATCCACCATGAGAACGATATCGGACTCAGCCTGGCAGCCTAAAAGTAAACATACGTTACAACATTTTGCATGTATCAAACTATCAATTCCTACGAGTAGTTAATTCGTGCTTCATAACTATATCATCCAAAAATTAATCTAAAATTACTATGACGTAAGAATAGTTTTTTCCATATCAACCGTATTTTCTCATTTCTCTGCCTGCTGTTTATATTGGTAAAACACATCTAAATACTAGTACGTAATTAAACTTTAAATACACAAAATCAATATATGTGAAATTTATTCAGATATGTTATACCAATGAAAAACAGTAGAGACATTAATTTTACAATATGTTTTATATTAACGATGATAGTTGACACTGCCATAGCTTCACTGTGCAGGACTCACGGCGATGACAGCGCTTGCCGGACCAGCCGCCCACGCACTGGCACTGGTAGCCGCTGAGCCGGTCCACGCAGCGCCCGCCGTGTCGGCACGGGTTGGGGCGGCACTGGTCCACGTCTGGTGGGGGAGAGAAGAGCGGTAGTGTGCACAGAAACACCCGTTGATGGCTACATTCACTCGCAACCTACCAGCTATACTACTATAGTCCCTGACCTCCGTGAGTGAGGGGCCTGTTTGGAGTAACACTCATCCAACTACAGATGATTTAAAATGGGGTATCCATTATCAGGAATAAATGTAAATGTCGGGTCGTCTCATCTGGACATATTGTTATGTTTTATCAGCATCGGCTGCTGTATCTCTGTGCACTGTATTTCTCCACACTCAAAGACACCATTTTACCTTACGTTTCCTAGGTAGACCTACAGCGGTTCCAATCTCTAGACTGATTGGAACGGCACTGAGTGCGCACCTAAAGTGGTGTCCTCATGATATAGCTAACTCGTGTAACATAGGTGAGGGAGTGAACCAATAGTGTTACATTTGCCACGAGATGGCTTTAATATAATCAAACAGCTGAGGTGGAACTATCAATATGATATGCATATTTAGTATTGTTTACATATATTACTAAATCATTATTTAATTTGTTTAATATGTGTAAATTATTGTGTAAATTGTTTTTGGCACAGATTATGCATTAATCTACTTGTGCTTATTCTTTCAAATGTGACCCTCAATCTGTGTGAATGTGAAACCTGAATTTAAATTTCAAATACATTTATAATGACACATTCCACATGACATACAACAACATACAGTAACATTTCCCGGCTGCCTACCTTCGAGCAGATACTCCACAAGGCGATCCGTGGTGTTGGGGGCGAGCTCCTGGAAGCGCTCCACGAAGAACACGCCGTTCTCGTCCGTGGTCATGAGCGCCAGGTCGGGCTGACGGGCGCGCGGCACAGCCACGCCGACCGGCACCAGGTAGATGCTGTCGTTGAGGGCCAGCCGCGACTCCTGGTGAACAGGGCGGCGAGAAACAGACAAGATGGTCTATCAACATATCGTCTATGCTCGAACATTTAGACCAGCATGGAGGTTCTAGAGCTTTTGGTGTTGTTGTTGGTTGAATTGTAATAATAATGATTTAATAATAATTTTATTTATATGGCGCTTAAATCCAAAAGTTCAGAAGCGCTACACACGATAGCAATTATATAAACATGATAATACAAATATATGCAATAAAATCCAAAACAATTGTTAAACATACATTAAGAGTTCATAGAGTAAAAAGACATAATACATTACAATGATAAAATATGAATTAATGACATAAAAAACAACATATATATATGATATTTCACGACATAAAAAGATGAGTCTTAAGATCTCTTTTAAAACATTCTAATGACATGGGCATTCTCAATTTTAAAGGTAGGTTATTCCATGGTCTGGGCCCTGCAACCTAAAAAGCCACATCACCATATGTCATCAATTTTGTTCTGGGTACTTTAAGAAGATGGGCTTGGGTAGATCGTGTCTCCCTTGCATGGCTATATGGAATTAAAAGATCAGCAAGATATTTTGGACCTTTATTGTTCAAGCACTTGAAAACCAGAAGTAGCAACTTGAAATCTATTCTTTTTGATATTGGTAGCCAGTGAAGCTCTGATAACACTGGTGATATGTGTTCAAATTTTCGTATTCTCTTAACCATACGAGCAGCGTTATTTTGTACCCGTTGCAATTTTTGAATCTTATTCTCGGGCAGACCAACCAGGAGTGAGTTGCAATAGTCAAGTCTTGAGGTTATTAAGGAATGCCCCAATTGTGCAGCAGCAGAGTCAGTTAAACACGATCTTATGGAACAATGTTGCGCAAATGAAAGTTTGCAGACTTACATATACTGGTTACATGTGCATCCATTTTCAAGGAAGTATCAAGCATCACACCTAGATTCCTCACAGCCAGAGATGGATGGATTAAGAAATTCCCAACAGTAACATTCAGTTCAGAAGAAATGTATTCTTTGTGTGAATGGGGTGATGCCAAGATGATAAACTCAGTTTTGCTATCATTTATCTTCAATTTATTCTTTATCATACAAGATCGAATGTCTTTCAGACATGAATTCAATATATCCAAAGCAACTTGAGAATTTTTTTTATATCCATAGCCAGATAGATCTGTGTGTCATCTGCATAGATGTGATATTTCAAACCGTGTGATCGAATGATAGCTCCTATGGGCAAGGTATAGATGCAGAACTTAAATGGCCCCATGACAGATCCCTGTGGGACCCCAAATAGAAGTTCCACAAGTTCTGACATTACATTGTCAATGGAAACACATTGTGTTCGTCCGGTCAAGTAAGACTTAAACCATTCAAGAGCTTCCCCAGTGATGCCAATGGTCTCTTGTAAAAATGACAAAAGAATATCATGGTCCACTGTGTCAAATGCGGCACTCAGATCAATTAGTGCCATAAAGACTCCAGACATTTTGTCAATTTCCATCAGAATATCATTTTTCACCTTTAGCAGTGCTGTCTACACACTATGAAAAGGTTTGTATGCTTATTGAAAGATATCATGTAGTATATTTTCTGACATGTGATCAAAAAGACGCCTAGCAACAAATTTCTCAATAATTTTAGAAAGAAAAGCAAGGTTGGAAATGGGCCTAATTTTTTTTAAAAATGCCTGGATCTAAGGATAATTTCTTAAGAAGCGGTTTGACAAGTGCTGTTCTCAGAGACTGTGGGAATTCACCATATTGCAGTGAAGTGTTTACTATATTAGTGATAACAGGTAAGAGTTCAGGTAAGAAGTGATCAACAAGAAGCTTAGTGCTCGCGGCACTGTATCTGTGTTAAGTTGTGTGGACAAGCTTAAAGTCAATTGCAAAATTTGGACATTGTTTGAAATGTAGATCTCACGTATTTTTCAATTTCAAAGGGATGCCATAATTAATGAAATTTGTGCAAAGTAGGTGCAATGAAGACAATTTCTCACACGTGGTCTGTTAGAGATTAGTAAAAACAAATTAACTATGAAAAAAACAATTCTTTGCTCTTCAGTTTTTACATCACCAACGTTGACCCGACCCCGTGAACGACAAACTACCTCCCAAATAGGGACTGTAGTTATTATAAGAAAAAGTGTACTAGAACGAACGAGAGTGATGAAATATCCCAACTTGTGATGTGTCCGCATGCGAGGTTTTACTGTCGCGCAACTGACCATGAGTGTCTGGCGCGACTGAACGTTGTCCAGCCCGTCTGTGATGATGACCAGCACGTTCTTGGCGTCGGGACGGTCGCCCCGCTCGGCAACAAACATCTCCGTTCGGGCCACCTGCGGAAAACACATGCACATGCATGAGGCGATCATATGGGAGAGGATACGGATAATTGTGATCAACGTTATCTACAGTAGCCGACTGTTTACATATCTTCCCCTGAGAAGGTAGTCATTAGACTTACTATCTATAAAGAAACAATTGATAGATGATACCTTGCTATGGGACGATTACATTTTCACATTGCGTTCCATCCTGATCATAATGCAAGATTAAGAAGTTTATGTTAGACTCTTTACGACATGATGATAGTTTATGGACTGACTGAAGTTATAATTGATTCTATTCCATTTATAGATTGGACATGGCTTAAACCAATCGTCTACATTTATATTTTTTATCGAAAGGGGTTGACCTATGTCATTATCTAAGTGCATGACATCTACATAACCTTGCTGACCCATGCAGCCTGTGAGACACCAGTGGTATTCGGAGTAGCCTACAGTATATTTGTGATTACCACGGGCGTTACCTTGATGGCGTCCGCCGTGTACGTGTAGCCGAAGCTGAAGTCCACTGCGTCCACCGCCGTGGCCAGGGCAGCGTTCGACCTGCGGCGAGAAACACACAGTTACATAGCAGGAAATAATAAGTTAACATGGTATACAGGGAATTATAGTTAACGAT
>CM032664.1:11141732-11165779 GCA_019095985.1 Streblospio benedicti | reverse complement strand
TGAGGGCAGTACTGTCGGTTACCTGTTACAGGAGTCCTATGTGTGCTACAGGAGTGCTCTGTGTGTTACAGGAGTACTCTGCGTACGTGCGACAGAGCGACCGGCTGCTGCCGCACCTCACCGTGCGTGAGACGCTCATGTTCGTCGCTCAGCTCAAACTGCCCACCAGCTGGTCACAGATAGAGGTCAAGGACAGGGTGAGTGGAGGTCACAGAGGTCAAGGACAAGGTGAAGGTCATGAGGGAGTGAAGTTCATGGGATTTTGTTTAAAAATAAATTATCCATATTGAAGGATAATGTGAATAACAAATTGTGTATCAAATTCCTAATTCTTTGAAATTATGTGAATGTTGGCATTTATTGCTCAAGTATTGTAATTGAAATATTGAATTTGTGCGTTCATTTGTTACTGGAATTTTACTTTCTAATACCTTTTGCCATCCTTTGTACAGCAAATGCCCATGTTACCGTGGTGTGGCTGTTGCAGGTGGAGTCTGTGATCGCAGAGCTCGGCCTCCGACACGTGGCAGACACAAAGGTAATACTCCGGCCATCATTTTATACAAAGAAATCCAAAACCATACATTATAAGTCCAGTTTCTACTTTTTACAAGCTCAGCTATTAAATTGTAGCAGAAGTAATTGAAAAAATGCTCCCTAATTCAATAATCGGTTAATTATACTCTCGTAACAAATTCAAAATACCACTTTGTAGTTCCTCAAAAAAAACTACACATAGAAACAAACACTTCAGAAACTTCCAACGAGTTAGAGGTCATGTTTGATGAAGCTATGCATTATTAATTCCCCAGGTGGGTGGTGAGTATTCAGATATTTGTCTTCAATAAGTAAATTGTATCTGGTTGTCTTACTAACCGTCTCTTCAAAACTCCGCCACTGTCTCAGGTAGCCAGTGCGAAGTTGGTTGGTACATACCCAGATATTTGTCTATGGTAAGTAAACTATACCATGGTAAATACCCCGAGGTTTGGAAGCCTCGTTAAAAGGCATGACCCGTGTAGAGGACAGTCATCTCCCTGCACGTAAAAGAACTCACCTAGCTTGAAAACAATAGCTAGTGTCATCCCTCCACACCAGAGGCTCAGTTGGCTACCTAGCCTGCCAAAACAAACAGGACCACATTGGAAATAAGCATGTACACTTTCATGTGCTATCCAAGGAACATTAGTTCCTGAAGAATATCAATCAATCAATCAATCAATCAATCAATATTTGTCTCCAGTAAGTAAACTTTACCCTGCATATTACCCAGCTATTTGTCTCCAGTAAGCTCTCTGCCAGCAGGTGGGCGGTGCGGAGGTGCGTGGCATCTCGGGCGGGGAGCGGCGCCGCGTCAGCATCGGCGTCCAGCTGCTCCTCGACCCCTCGCTGCTGTTCGTGGACGAGCCCACCTCGGGGCTTGACAGCTTCACGGCCCACCACCTCGTGGAGACGCTCGCCCGCCTCGCCAACAACAACAGGGTCGTCCTACTCACCATACACCAGCCCAGGTGAGTGGAGGCCGCCGCGAGCGGCGAAAAGATGCGGTTTACTACGGTTATAAACAGGGAATGATAGTTTCCAAGCTTGTCAACTAGTTTGTAAACATCTTGGAAACTAACAGTTTACAATCCATTTCCATGTCTGTTAACAACCCGTTTCTAAACCTGTCTACAACATGTTTACATTATTTATGGTGAAGTACCCCTTTACATCAAAGTAATTGCAACAAATTGTTTGATGATGAGTTCTATTTGCTAACTTTACAACTTGATATCTAACCAGTCCTCATCCAGAAGTAGGTCTGACATGTTTGACCATGGAAGTTTGACTGTACATTGCACATTAGATTTTGTATTTATAGTTTTTGTCATTGTTGACTGTTTGTGGAGAGACATGACATTAGATCTGTTAGACTGTATATCTTATGTAGGCTTGACATCTCTCCATCTGTTATAGATCTGACATCTCTCCATCTGTTATGGATCTGACATCTCTCCACCTGTTATAGATCTGGCACCTCTCCATCTGTTATAGATCCGACACCTCTCCACCTGTTGCAGGTCCGACATCTTTGAGCTGTTTGACTTGATCATGCTGCTGTCGCAGGGCCAAGTGGTGTACTACGGCCGGGCTGACCACATGGTCGACTACTTCACCAGCCTCGGCTACCCGTGTCCCGAACTCACCAACCCGTGCGACTATTATGGTCAGTTACAGCTGTTCGGAAGCCTCTGAATCGTCATCACCTTACAAATAGATCTTTGGACCGGAAGTTTAATTTGAGAAGGGTAAACTCTCCTTAAAGAAATTGCATGGCATTGATAACAGCTAACCAGTTAATCTGATAGCAGAAAAGACCATGTACATGATTCATATCCAATATGATAACACACCAATACATCTATATCAGGATTCATCATTGAAACATCATGAGACATTTGATTAAACAGATTGCATTGCATGCCTGCCTGTGTTTTCAGTTGACTTGACGACGGTGGACATGAAGACAGACGAGTCTGAGTCCTCCACTGGCGACCGCGTGAAGCAGCTGGTGGAGATTTTCCGCGAGTACCAAGAGAAGCACAGCCGTGCAAGCTCTCACAGCAGGGACTCCTCGACTCCCACCAGCAGAAGGGCGGGCGCAGGCGCTGCCACCGGCGACGACGTCCCTGGACAGATGAGGGCCAATGGGGATGTTGCCCATGAAGATGGCATCATCACGGAGTTCAGAGGTCCTGTGGCCAGACTTGACCAGGTTTGGTTTACATAATCTTTTATCACACATATATTCATGATTTTCTGATTAGTTATGTTTGCTTAGGATTGATTTGTGCAAAACAAACTCAGAAGGAATGTATTAAGATAGAAATGATATAACATAGTAGATAACAGAGACTATGTAAATGGAATAATGCAACTTCAAGCATATATGTATTTGAATTTATGTATCACTTTTAACAGATTTATGTCAATGATGCATATATCAATGATGAGGATCAAGTGACAGAATTCAACATTTCGCCTGTTGTGATACATATGGATGACAACGAAGAAGGTAGCTCTACTTTGCAACATGATGAACAACAGCAGCACCAGAAGGAGGAGGAGGAAGACAATCAGAAGCAGATCAAAGTTTCTAAAAACAAAAGTTCTCATACAGATGAAAATGATACTACACAAAACATAAATGACCCACAAATCTCCAAAGATCAGACACACTGTGTTGATGATGATGAAAAGGATTATACGCAGCCAGAAAGCACTGTGGACTCTCACTCTCAGTCTGCAGATTCTCCATCTTTGGAGGAATGTGAATCACCATCATCTTCTGTGACAGATTATTCGGGAGAATTAGCTTCAAAATCAGTTCTTGAATCATCACAGTCATCTGCAATCAACGGACTCACACCATCAACTTCAGCAGTAGACTATTCCGTACCATCAACTTCAGCTGTAGACTATTTAGAACCATCGACCACTGCTGTAAATTATTTGGTAGCACCAGCTGTGCGGACCAATGAACCTGCACCTGCATACAGCCCTCCTGGTGTGCCAGCACCTGAGGTAAGCCATACGGTAGGCACTAATATAACACAAACCAGTAACAATCCCTGCTTATATAGCTACTATCAAGATGTCTCAAAATGTATTCTTTGATTTTGACGTTATTACCAAAGAATACATGATAAGAAACCAACAATAGCTACTTTACATATGGCATCATAAGACTACTCCGAATTGACAGGTAACTAAACAGGCACAATGGGCCTCCAGGTGCATATTTTCCGTCCAGATCACTGGGATATGAGCTCTGTTAAACAAACAATACGTCTGATATCACTTTTACTGACATTGTATCACCTACAGGCTGGCGTGGGCTCGCTGCTGTTTGGGCCGCCGCCGGTGTCCCCTGCCTCAGCCGGGTCGTCGTTCAGCCGGTCGGAGAGCAGCCTGAGGCGGCGTGAGGCGGCAGCCATCCTGGTACCGCAGGAGGAGCGCGCCGGCAAGGTCGCCCAGTTCTGGATCCTCTTCAGGTGGACACAGAAAATGCCTCATCGGATGGATTGAATTAACAATTTTGTTTTTTGATACACTTGACATGTTGCTCCTATTAACTTATGATTTTACAATTATTAGTATGCGGTTTGATGAAATATTAATACCCATGAAATAGTTCACTGCTGTATTGATTGTCACTTGCATATTACCTTGGGAAAAAGAGCACTACATGAAATTGCAGCCTCTATCACCCGTGTTATGTTATAGTCAATATATCTGTAGACTCTAAGCATGGGTGATTGTAGACTTCGAAATGTAGAATTATCATAATAGACATAAATGTCCTAGATCTTCACTCTCCATCCTTTGTCAGACGAGCGCTGGCCAACAACCTAGAGGACTACAGCTTCCTGGGGGTGCAGGCGATTGAGGCTCTGTCCATGTCGCTGATGATCGGGCTGGTGTTCTACAACCTGGGGGTGGACCAGATCTCCATCAGGGACAGGTGAGTAACAGCAACAGCAAATAGTATCTGTGGGACTGTGGGAATGTTATACTGGAGAACGTCTTTATATGCATTTTTATAGTCTTTGTTTAGGTATTAATGAAAATATACTAATTTTGTAATAACAATGGAAGGTATTAGCTCACTTCAGTCAGATCGAGACTGAATGGATATGAGATGTTTCTGGAAACTTTAAAGTTCTGTGATAGAAGTTTGTTAAAAGATAAAGTAAGTACTATGGCATTAATCCAGCGGAAAACTCATGTTCAGGTCTGTAGTTAGATACCCGGTTCTATTATTTTATTAAAGATATATTGTATTTGTAAATTTAATATATTATATACCGACTTCCTCCTGCTGACTGACACCTAGAGATACCGGGATCCATGAAAAAACTTGCAGTGTATCATCCATAATCTGCTATAGATGTTGTCAGTCAAAGGACTATAATTCATTACACATTAATAATACAAACACTTATATAACATGTTTGCAGGTTTGGGCTTCTTTACATCATTGGAGCTCTATACCCATATATGGTGATTTTGGACGTTGTTGGACAATGTAGGTTACCTTAGAACCAATATATTGGAGCGAATGTAATCCTCGTTTAAAACAATTGTTCTCTAATTTCAGTAGCAATACTCTAGCTTTTAATTATACAAAAATTAAGGTATTTGCTTTATGGTATTCATACGTAAGATGGACAAATACAATAAATTCCTCTTAATTCAAACATTTCCCAGGTAGACAGATTTATGCGACAAAATATATTAGCTTTTCATTCATTGGTAGTAACTTGAATTATTGTAATTAAAGGATTTTGATTTAAGAGTGTTCTAAAAAATAGAATGCATGGGTGATTGTATATCATAATTGAAAATGCTATAGATCAACAATATTATATTTTTCACAGATCACAGAGAGAAAAATATTTTGTACTTTGAAATGCAAGACAATCTCTATTCATCGGCACCATATTTCTTTTCGAAGGTAAATTGCAGACTTTTGTATACATTGTACTAATTTTACCAAAATCTAACAAGAGATATTGTAAGCATTAATTTCTGAATACACCCATTTAGTGGTTTATATCAGATACTGATGAATAGTAATATACGAAGTTCCGTATGTGACTACATGTACTTTGTGTGTTTCACCCACAGATATTTTCTGAGCTGCCAGAGCACACGTTTTTCATCATCCTGTACGCATCCCCGGTGTACTTCATGGCTGGACTCCAGGATGATGTGTCCAGATTTTTCCAGGTTTGGCACTTACGATAAGACAATTTTATTGCACAATTAACAGCATATGGGCAAATCCTTGTATAAAATGATGATAGCCAGGTTTATGTATTCATGCACTGTAAATGAATCAAATTATTTCAAAAATATATTTTTCTGAAATTAGACAACACTTATTTGTAAATTTTATAGATGTTTGCAGTGTGCTTCATTGTGGTGTATGCCAGTAGATCCATGGCCATGTTTGCAGGTGAAAATGACAACTTTATATTTATGATTTGAATAGATCCTGCATTTAGATTCATAAAGTACTTTATGTTTTAAATATAATGCACATTAAAACTTACAGTATTTAAGGATAACAAATATGATCATTTTCTAACTTATGATTCAACTAATTATAAGGTAGTAACATAGATAATATCTTTAGATATTTTGTTCTTTTTTATTCCACGATTTTACTTTTTTATTTTAATGTTTCTGTAGTAAATATATCAAATGCAGTTAAGGCGAAGTCCATTACAAATATTTAGAAGCACACTCATTCAAGCTGAATGAAAATATATGCAATTTAATTGAAAATATTATGTTTGATCAACATTTAATTTAATTCCCACAGTTTTATTCCATCTTTTTGACTGTATTACACTAGGCGCCTTGATGCCAACGTATCAGATGTCTGTACTGGTGGCTCAATCGCTTTTCACGGTTTTCCTGCTTTCGTGTGGGTTCATATTCAACTTAGAGAACATATGGTCAGGTAAACGATAACAGCCCACATTGTCTTTGTAAATGTTTTAAACAGAGAGCTAGCATATATGGACTAAAAAAGCAATTGTTTATAAACAATGTATATTAGTTTGAAATTTTCTTCATTCCAATTTTCTTGCATAAATGAATCGGTATCTTACTTTTTATAACTGTCTAAACATTTATGTAAGCTAAATTCAATATTTGAACGGCAGCAGGTCCTCTCATTATTTTTTGTTTCTATGTCATAACTGCGGTAATGGTTGTCAAAATAAGGATAAATTTGAATAACATTTTCTAAAATTTAATGGCTAAGTACTTTCAAAGAAATAAATTCCTCATCTGAGCTAAATTTTCCAAAATAAGTCCAAAAATATAAAAACATTTTCTGATTATATGAAGCAAATTGTCTGTCATAAATACAAGTTAAATATACATCTCATTGGTAAGCTAGTATAAAAGTAGGCAATGTAATAATGATCAAATATTGACATGCTAATTTTGAAATGGGGAAAACTTACTGGTAAAATGTACAATATTAAGTTACTTTATATTAATTATATTTTGCTGTACCACACAGTTCTAAAATAAAATGTACTCTTTCATCAGTTTAAATTCAACATTGAAATCAAATTTCTTTCATTCTGACCATACAATGTACTCTTTATTACACTATATATTATCATGATGTAAACACATACAATACAATATAAAACGATAAAGCATTGAGGGGCAGGTTATAAATAAATGGTATTAAGGGAGTCCTCTTAGGAATGTTACTCTAGGGACTTCTTACTTGTGAAACTCACCTTTTAAGTTCATTAAGTATTCTGGATGGGATTTACTTTTGCTAATTTGTATGCCTTTGTTGATTTGTCTGCTCAGGGGTATTAGTGGTAGCTAACAGGCGTGATGTTGAAGGTTAGATCTTCATTGGGGGTAAATTTATCCTTCTTTTGACAAACCTTTCAACAGCAGTTATGGCGTATAAACACAATGATAAAGTCTAAACATATGCTGTTGCTTTATAATGCTTGAAAAATGAAAAGCATTGTACTTTGTAGCTTATCTTACTACAATGGTTTTGCTTAATAATGACGTAGAAAACACAATGATAAAGTCTAAACATTTGCTTTTGCTTAATAATGCTTGACAAATGAAAACCATTGTACTTTGTAGTTTACGTTTCTCAACTTGCTTGATGCATGCATTCAGGTGAAAAGTATTCATGACTTCAATCCATAACATTAATTCGCGACTGTTTCAAGCAGTAAAGTTATTTCTGCTATTTCAATGTTCGATAGGAGTGAAATGGACCTCAGCAATATCCTATTTGAAGTGGAGTTACCAGGCACTGTGTTACATAGAGTTCAAACAGCTGAACTTTACTTGTGAGGGGCTTCCAGCTCAGGCCTGTATCACCACGGGGGAAGACGCCCTCAAGGTAATACTGTGTTCAGTGCACTATTTGTGCCACCATATGCATTTTACCAGATGTCACCAGAAACAACGTGCATAACATTTCATGCAATCTTTGCAGTTCATGGTTCCATGAGTAATTAAATCGAATCAGAGTTAATATCAAGAAACGTCATTATATGAATTTGATTTTGACTGTTTACTGGCTTTGTAAATGAATGTTTATATCAATTTAATAACTCTTGGAATGTTTAAATATTTATGAAGTGCTGAATATCTTATATATGATACATTTGAAATGGAAGTGAATCAGCTGTAAAATTGCTCCTGTCAAAGATATTATCACATAACTTTATAATTGGCTGCCCCAAGTAATTTTGAAATGTATTTTTTTAAATGCACAAACTATTTCTGATTTGTTGTACAGGTATATTCGTTGGATGGCTTCAACTCCTGGCAATGTTCTCTCATCGTCTGTGCAGAGATTCTGATATTCCTTGTTCTCTTTTTTGTTGGACTCAAGTTTGTGTCGCAGAAACCACATGAACAGTAATATGATGGTTAAGATATTAAGTGTGAAAAATAATTTTCAGGTTGTACAATGAACTATGTCAATTATTTGTTTTCTGCATGGCTGAATCAGCACTAAGATTTGCCAAAGTTGAAACAGTTTTCAATATTTCAAAATTGTAATTGCAAAGTTCAAACTCAAATTTATAGCAGTGCAAAAATAAAAGATAAAACGTGATTGTGATTGGTGATCCAGAACTACTTTAGTGGCTACAATTTCAATTACAATTTTAAGGAAATTCACAACTGAATTGTAAATATCATTTTAGTGAGATGTGTACATGCAGATAGGGGTTATATTTGAATGTGACATTTAAATATACAAAAATTGGTAAACTACCTAATTCCATGTATAGACATTGTTATTGTGATGCAAATAGTCATTAAAACACAGCCTGGTGGTCACCTTATACTAAATCCCAAAGTAACTCATGACATGAGCATCATCTATGTTTTAAGGTTGATCAGAACATCTATTGAAAATTAAAATTGAATGGAGTCGCTCACCCGTCACATCTTAATTTGCAATTTAAACAAACTATGGTGTTGATCATAGTAAGAAATTCATCAGAAGTTTAAAGTATGTACTTTTCCCAAATACATTTGTACCAAGATAAGGCAAGTATTGTTATCTTAAAAAATCTTAAAATTGATGCTGTATATTTTCAACATGTGATATTGTATAGTCTTATAAGTGACTGTATTCAGGTGTGATATTTTTATTTTTGAAATATGCTTTTTATTCAAACTTTTTTTCTATAAAACATGCATTCGGATATGAGCCATTGGTGTTTGAATGCTGTTGGCTAGTCATGCAGTTGTAGCAAGGGAACTAATGCAATTGTGTTTGTGATTGCACATATTATGTGGCTCTGTGAAACAACCGATGTGATGCATTTTTAAAATTATTGTTGATCTTCTGGACTTGGGCATATATAATCAAATGTAATGTCGTTAGAAGTATCACTGCATGTCGGAAAATGATTCAAAAGGATATGGTCATGGGTTTGAATACCTCCAGTGATTATGAGATGTATACTCACTAAACTATTTTGTCTAATGACAATAATAGTTTCAATGCTACACTATTTTAAAGTTGTGAAATTACTTTGGTCTGTGATATTGTTCAATAAGTGACAAAATGATCATCCGTGTGTAAATAAATGCATTTTAATATAGTTATGGTACTTGTCTTTATTGATATAAAACAACAGGTTATAATAATAAATGACTTCCATATGTTATTCTCTGTTTATCCTGTAACTGTACAATTAAATAAATCTCTCCCGGTGAGCTTTGCTTCTGTCCTTGTCTGCATGTCCGCCCGTCTTGAAGCAAAGGCTCCGGAAGAACCAATTGAGATAGTTGATTGTTTGGGCCTATTGGAAAAACTCCTTTGCAGAATTCACCAATGTAGAAACCCCAATGCACAAATGGAGTAAGAAAATGTGGTTATCTTTTCCAAGACCTGGGATGACACAAGTGACCAGACAGTAAGATTTTGAATCTAAGAATTGCCGACCTACAGGATCGGGGACAGTTCTCTACCATTACCATCTAACCCCACATAGGGACAAGTGCCGTATATATGGGAACGATGATGATACATTAAAAAATATATAAAACAGGTCATAACACAAACTTAATTTGCAGATTTATTTTTAGTACAACAATTGCCAAACGTTGTCAGCAGTCCAATGGGTACTGTCCAATGGTATCTGATAGCGAAGGGTCACTCACGTTCCCGCAGAACTGTGCTGGATTAACTGAAAATATAGATAAGTACTCAAAAAAGAGCCAGATATATCTTTTTACTTGAATTTCTAGGATGACATTGTGTTTGTTGATTAGGTAAAGCAAAACGGGACATGGCGCCAGCCCAGAATACCAAGAATGAATTTACAATTTGGCCCTTATAACTATATTTTTTCTTCTGCTCTTATGGAAAGTCATTCCCGTATTAAATTGTCAACAACCAATTGGGATTTCAACATAAGCAAGGATTTGTGTACAAGGTAATTTTAAACTGTAGTAAAAGTTTTATTATGAGGACATTGAATGTAGATGCACGTGTAAAGTAAACTCCATGTCGTCCATACCCGTATCAGTGAACGAACGCAAGAAAGCTTTTTAGCCTGAACGTACTAGTGAATACCGTAATAACAATATACAGGACACACCATTTTGTTTCCAATTGTTAAAAAAATCATCGGATAAGCAATTGCATGGCATGTGCTGGAATGCTATCATTGGTGCACAGCATGGCTGTTGGCATACATGTATGTGTGGTAAAATAAAATTTACTTGTACACATTACCATCTTACATAATTACATAGATAGATATAACAGCAATACATACTCCACGCAATAGGTTCCCATGACAATAGAAAACGAATACATAGCGTCCTTGAATTTCTTGAATCTGTAAGTCCTTCCAGGTTTGGGGATTACAGACTTTACCCCATATTCAAGCTTTTTGGCGATATCAGTCTGGAATAAAAAGAGGAATGTAGAGAGTCGGGTTATATCGGCTGGGTGTCATGACATTGAAGCCACATTCCTACCCATAACGGTCTATATCTCTCAAAACAAGTGAAAAAGAATCCTGAATCTTTGACGTTTGTTGACATACACGTATTGTATTTGTGACTGGTCCCCTTATAGCAAAAATGATGATAACAATTAGATCGCATGCATGTGACTATCCTTTGGTACTGCGCTTACCTCAATAAAAGGCACAGGGTTGCGTCTTGTAAAACTAAAGCCATAATACCAGTTTTCTTCAGCATAGATCTGGTTTTTGCTAACATTCACCTGGGAGGATGAACAAAAACCGTCAAAATACAAGACGTATGTTTGAGAAGGTTGCAAGCCATTCAGTTCAATGATATGGTAAAACAGCCTCTGAGCAGCGTTAGCGATTCTAGAGAGAACCATACCTCGTTCCACCCAAGTGGGAAATCTTTACCCAGTGGGGTAGAGTAGATTGTTTCATAGACGACATGGCCCCGTTTTATGTATTCTTTATAGATATTCAGGTTGAACTGGCCACCTATGCACTCACTAGAGAAGAAAGACATTATATGCCATATGTTTGATTCTTATCAGGGATAGAACGATGAAGAGAGAGATATGGAGAGGGAAAGATTTGGAAAAGCAGAGATAGATAACCATACAGAGAGTGAGGGAGAGACACAGATAGAGATACAGACGGTTAAGTAGACATAGAGACAAAGACAAAGAGCATGACAGCGTACAAACGAATTGAATGAGCACAACTAGAACATTATATGATGGATGTACGGTACAAGTTCAAACATGTAAGGCGAATCTCACCGATCAACATAGAATCGAACGATCATCACTTGGGAATCCTGTCGAAAGATGTTGACGAGGTCAATCACGGCTCCGCGAAGGTTGTCGTCCTGCTCATCTCCGATAGTGTCATAACCCAGAGTATCGTTGTAACATAAAGATGGTGCTGTGGAGAATGAAATGCAAGTATCAATTTGAAAATTGTGTATACTGATTGGATAAACGTTTGTGATCCTGTGCATTGGTATCATCGTTGGTTTTTGCGGGTTGATCACTCACAGTGGCTTAACAAGTCCATTTGAGATGTGACGATGCATTGGTATAGGCTTTCTGTGCAATCTATACACGTCGATGCCGTCTAACCACAGGAGCAATTTATAAAGTAGGCCCAAATCTATGCATGCTTTGATTAATTGTGGAGCCTAAACCTTTTAAGGTAAAAGGTTTTGGCTCCGCAATCAATCAAAACATGCATAGATTACTCTATAAATTGCTCCCGTGCATCTACCGAAATGTGGTCCCGTTGCCAACATTCAAACGCTGAGCATTATTAGGACAATGCACCAGAATACTGTTCTAAGAATAGGTTAGATAGTTTAGACAAATAATAATCAGTCTACTATGACTATGAAAATTACCAAAAGATCTAGTCACATTGCGCCCATAGAGAGGCTGCGGTGGTCGAAAGTTTGGAGCCATTGGTTCATCAGCCTCAGGGGAATCAAAAGCTCCTCTTCGAAGGGCTCGCAGATTTTCCAACTGTGAATCACAAAGTCCAATATGTATGCTCAATCATAAAACCTCACATAGGCTATTCAGAACACCATCTTGAGTTAGTAAAGACGCTATTTTTCATGATTTTATTAATTGTATGAGCTTAGAATACGGCGTGGTGGAATTTTCATTAAATTTGACAAAATACAAAATTGTAATCACATGAGCACTGTAACCACTGTTGAATGCATGTCTGCGGTTGTACAATGTTGCTATTATTCTTACCGCTTGGGGGCTTATTTGTGGCCTATCCTCAAAGACTGTCCAGACGACACCCGGCATACAAGGGGGTGTTGTAAAAGTTCCATAGTAGCGATAGAATTTGCTTAAGTCAACCAAATCTTGAAACCAATCATGAAATTGGTTGGTAACCTTATGACAGTACTTAATATGACATTCACCTGAAACGTTGGAATGCACAGACGTGAGCATTATACTTCATCTTACCGTTGGCTGTCAATCTTAACCATCATAATGGTTTCACTAGGTGGCCAAGTATTGGCTAAAGACGCATATAAAACGATCAATGCTGATTTAGCAAGTATTACCTTTATGCAATGCATGACTAGGTGCATTGTTAGCTCCCAATTCACCATCCCATGCCCATCCACCACCAGAAGGGTTGTCCACCACCTGTCATCCGTAAATGCATACGCTGATATCCAACTTCAACGGAACATGCATTATATATTGTAAATACTCTGCCTTGTATGCATACATTGTACGTGCTTTATTCTTGCACTCACATATAAGGTCTATAATTCAATAGCTTGCAATATTTGCGATTGGGTTATTCTATTTCATAGTTGTACAGTTTCTTACATCTACAATACATTCTTCAAACTGCAGGTTCCAGATAACGGAACATATATCTTAGCATCTATTTGCAACATACTTCAAAAAGGACTGCAAACACAGCGACGACCGCTTCTGATGATGCTTGGCCTGTGTTCCCGAACGCGAAGTGCATCTAAGATTAGATTTAAAAAATGCTGTTTGCATATATCCAATACTATTCAAGGGTCAATTATGCAATAATCTATCATAGAAAAACTCACTGTGATGATGTTTTGTAAAGTATAATTTTAATTATCGTTTACTGATTTATCCATTAGTCACTTGGGAGAGTCTGTGTAAGAGCTGTCCTCTTCTGTGCATGGTGTACACTGTTGGAACTACAACTATTCAGTCAATATAAATCGTTTAGAGGAATTTTAACTTGACAAGAAGTATAACTCATTGTACCTCTAGTGGAGCGCTGCGTCCATCGACTGTATGCTCAGACCCTGCACTACTGTCTTCGCCCCAATGCATGCGGATCTGATCGAGTTTGTAGACACCAGGAAGGCCCCCGCCACTAATTGTTGGTGCCTCACCCCCAACGTAGTGAACCACTAGCAATGAAAGCATAATGTGAATTTTGAACTTACACAATAGAACGACGCATGTGCAATATGCATATGGATTAACACGGTTGAGTTTATCACAGCAAGTCACTCGAAGTCTTACGTGTGTGACCATTGTTTGAAAAATCCACTCAACGTCCAAATCTTCACTGTGCACTTCAAGTGGATCAGCTGCAAGGTTTGGATCAAACTGCGCTTGGTAGGGATCTATATCGATTGGAGATTGACCGCTCTCTCCGCATGGTGGGCAGTGACTAGGCCAGACGTCAGGACCTGCAGGGTTAGACAAAGATCAAAAGGAAATTAAACATCTTATATCTAGATTGTCGCAATGGTAGCAAATCGACAAACTACTTTAGAAATGCTTAACAAAGTAATAAAATTTGCCATTAGAAACAGTTTCATGTAGTTTTTATTGTATTAGTCACACATTGAGACCAGCAACCATACGAAATATATTAAAATTCACCTACCGTTGTCTTGCTGATAGCCCCAATTGAACCCACAATCTACAATCCGTAAATGAAACTTCATTTGTCACCAATATTTTTGCTATCATTTTCATCCTATTATTCTATTAAAATATAAGGCGATCTAGCTAAAATGATATTTGTTGGCATCCTTTGAATTTTTAGTTTCCTAAAGTCTGGCATGCACGGATACAATGAATTTGCATCACCTCAGATCGTAGTCATGTTATAAAACAGAACAGTTCGCTGTTCTACAATTCTATAATTTAAACATTCAAAGCATATTGGTGCTTTGATATTGTGATACCTACAGTTTAATTTGTGGACCTAGAAGTACAAAGTTGATTAGATTAAATATCGGTACCCCTGGTTATTCTGATTCTGCAGTACATAAGATGAGCATTATCTATTCTGAAATGGTGCTTTATTAGAGTGACTTTGTATTTAATTAAAAAATGCAGTGTAAAAATATATGCAATCTTTGCATATAAAATCTGTGCTCAAATGTTGGAGTCAGACGCCATTGTGAAATAGTCAAATGAATATTCTCATAAGCTCTAATATTAAGGATATAATAGAATTTGACAGATGTTTTACGACACACAATCAAAATTACTAACTGATTAGCCGTTATAAATTTTGTTGATGCGACATAACAATTATGAAACAGATGTACGAATTTTAAAAAATGCAAGTCATCACTGAAATAAAATTCAACTAAAATAATGATTGAACACAGAGAGAGAGAGATGTAATGAAAGTTTTACTAACCTTCACCATCCACAATGGCAATGCCCAAGACACTGCAAATTATGACACTCACTATCTTCATGTTGATGCCTCAGAGGTTCATGCTTGCAATGAAATAGAATATTAAAATGCATCGTTACTGAGTGAATTCTATTGATTATTGCTTTCACGCAGAAGAAGATCTTAGCACCATTGACATTAATTGCAATTAATGGCATACACGCAAGCGGGTGTTTATGAAGGCACATGGCACAGTGCCATGGCTGTGAAATATTGGAGTGTGATACAAAAAAAATCATACACGACCGGAATGCACTAACAAGCAAGAAATATTGTCAACAGACACAGAAATGGAAACTAATTCATACCTCGAGAAGGGAGCATTGGCCCATTTGTTGTTTAATGATGACTCTGTAGCATACTCTTATGCTGTATAAATGTCTTAATATATTATTGGCAGTTAATGCAAATCCAAGTCGGAGAACATTCCAATGATCCATTATCTCATTCTAACTACAAAGAAAACTTGACTTAGGCGATGCATTCTTAATAGTAATTTAGCCATATCTAATTCTGGGAGTGGTTAGAGAGGCTGCATGTTTAATTTTATTTGATAATTTTTTCAGGCTGAATTTCCATCTCCGAAATTCCTATACATATACATACACGCACACCCTCCCCCCGTGGCGCATTAATTCTCAGAAATATCAGAAAATACCCTACGGCCTACTCATTCATAAAGACAAATGTGGGAGAAAAATTGTTACTGGAGTCTTAATTAAACGTCTGGTGTGCGTTGATGAATTCCAAATGTTTGATAGTTGTGCTGACTGAGAATAAACAATGAATAAAAGGTGTTAATAATGGGGTTAATAAACAAATGAAAAAAATTAACAATAAAATGGTTCAATTCCGTTTATAGCAGAGGATACAGAATGTTGTTATTTGTGACATAAGTCAGAACATAGATTAACTTTCTCTTTTCAAATGTACTTTAATTATGCTTCTTATTTGTAGTGACGTTTCTAGCTTGTGAATCAGGACACAACTTATTGTATTTGAAAAGTCTGAACCACAGAATAAACAATTTTACTAATTTTGGGTACATTATGCAATGGACTGTTTTATCAACAGTCAGGCGTATGCGAAATATGTATTTTGGACATGATAATCTACATACATGTCCAATGGCGTGTCATAAATTGTTTTGGTGTATAAATATGACCCTCAACCCAACATTTATAAGTTGTACAACAGCCTTTTCAAACTATTAAAAGGAAAATATTTACTTTAATACAATTCATTTTTACATGTACTGGCACCTTCCAATAGATGAAACAAATTGTTGAATAAATAGACAGCGTTAATAACAGGTAGAGAAACTATCATTTCTTATGTTGTCAATAAAAGTGATTTAACACTATGGGTCAAGATCCAGGGTGCAACTGAATGTAATATTTGTATTTGAAAACAATAGTGATGATCAAAATAAACACAAATTAAATCGAACACTGCATACAGATAACGATGTATATATTCAAATGGTTTAAAAAGTACTATATATGTGATATAAAAGATAGGCATGACATGAAATTCACCTGTTCATGTCTCTAATACAAACAGGAAATTAGTGTTATCCACCCTCTTTGGAGTAATTATCTAATATTACTTATAAATGGTTTCATAGGATACTTATACCTGAAAACATTGCTATAGACCTCAACATAATGAGTTTATGGTAGATATTGGCAGAGATATGGCCATTTTGAGCATTTCAGGCCAGTACGGCGGCCATCTTGGATTTGTATAAAAGCCACTGCCTTAAATTTTGCACACCCTCTTTAATACTTGTCTGTAGACTCATATGAACCAAAATCCATCAATAAAAAAGTCTGTAGAAACTTTCCAGGTGTACCTACAATTTCTCCTGACTATAACTGCTTACCTACCTACGAAATAAAAATATCTTGTGCCAAGACTTCTTGTTATAAGTATATTGTGTAGTATAGTAATAAGGTTATTATCCATCAGTTCATGCGAAATGACCAACAATCTTGGTGCTGTAAGTGAAATGTTGGTTATGTCATAACATCCGTACATACTATCAGAAGAAATCTGATGAAATTGTATGATTTATGAAACATGTTGTTATTCAACCGTTTGGTATTTGGCCATCGATTCAACATGAGAAATAAAAGACAAAGCTGATTTCCATTTCAGTATTTACTGTTATATTAGGTAAAATTAAACACACACAAGTTAATTTGCCAATTTGTTTTATTAATCACAATTTGTTAAATGATTTTGAAGAAATTTCTCATTCTGCAGATGTGGCAGCGCTTGTGGTAAAGGATCACTTCTTTGAGTCCTTGCCTGCAACACAACAATCAAAGCATTTAGTCTTAAATATATGTATGTATGAAATATTGTCACATCTGTTTAAAGACATGCCAGTAATTTAAGAACATTCAAATCATTACACTGCATCATAGGCAGATCCAGGTTGTTTTTGGAAAAGGGGGGGGGCGCACTCAAGGAAAAGGGGGGCGCACTTAAAGATTTCATGAAAAACCCTATGAAAATGAAGTATTTTGGTGGGAAAAGGGGGATGCGCGCCCCCGGCGCGCCCCCCCTCCCTTGTATCTGCCTATGCTGCATTGACATGCTACTAATATAAAACAGAGAGCATGGTCACTCCTCATAATGGGCAAACTACCCCACGGTAAATACGCCTCTGAGAGCAATATAGACAACGTAAGACTATCTGATTCAGCTGGTTCATAAGCCATAAACATACATGAAGTTTAAACATTCATGAGTGAAAAGTATGTGTTCCGCATCTCTCACCAAAACATCAATAGTAAAGCTAATTTTACTGCTGTCACCACATCAGTTTTAAAGAAATCGATCAAGAGCTTCTTCTGGCTGTTTAATGGTAGCAATTATCACATTGGCGGTGTTACATGGAATGGAAAATTAAACCAATAACAAAGTGCATAACTACGCAGACTACTGGGAGTGATGCATACACTTGGCCTACATTACAGGCATGCATTTAATGGAATATATCGCCAGAGAAATAAGCTGCTAATATATAGTTTGCCTATTTCATTTGCCTAATCTAAACTAAATGGTTTATAACAATAATACAAAGCTGACACACTTACAGTTACTGACCCACTCATCTGAACCATCACCACAATCCTTCTGATCATCACATGTCCGGGCCCCAGGGATGCATTTTAGTCCATCGGCACACTTCCAATAGTCAGGCAGACATGCTATTATGAGGGATAATATTTAGGCAATTGTATTATACGAATCCACAATCGAAACCATTGCTGCCAATATTTGTGAGGTGGAACAACACTTTCAGTGGAAGAGCATAGTCTAAAGCCATTACAATGTATGTTAAAAATTCACTGAAAATCAAAGCCAAACTGCTGGACTGTGGATAATCAGAAAACCGTCTGCCGTGATATAACGTTACCCTCTTTGCTGTAGAGTATCTCCAAATTATTAGGTGTGCCTGCCCAACATCTTTGTTTTTTGGAGAACTGCTCCAACTAACATATATCAGCAACAAAGCTAATGTTATACACCAGACTCATTTGGCACTGCGTACATGACAAATCCATATATTTACTATATAATTACAGTTTGACAAATCCAATAATGACTCAATTGTTACTCAGGATTTATATTGCTAATGTGAGGACGGAGGACAAGATATTGTTTCGTTGGTGGGTATGTACGTATTCCTTAGTATGTGAACACACTTTGGATATTAGAAATGTCCTGTAAATAAGAAATATATACAGATTTCTAAGGAGCTATTTATTACTCTCACATTCAGCGTAGTAGTATGGTTGATAGTAAAGCTTTCATTCATAAATTTCCACTATGCCCCTCACATTTTTACTACGGCCTACAAACCCGCCAATTACAATGCACTAGCCACAAGTCGTCTCAGTAGAGAAGTAAATCGGAAATCGACCTTTAAAATCACGTTTCCTTTATAATTATCTAATATTTTTATCTATAAGTTTGAAGTAATAATCAAAACACCATTGTCACATTAAATTTGTTGTCATATTAGTGATGGGGAATCTTTACCTGATGATTTAATGATCTCGTATATTATTCCGGTTTTAAAAGATAAAAAGGGTGATATTAGCAGCAAGGATAACTATAGACCTATTGCCATAACCAGTATAATGTCTAAGATTATAGAAATAGTATTCCTCTCAAGATATAGTGAATTCCTTGAAAGCTCTCATAATCAATTTGGCTATAAAAATAAACTGTCTACAGAAACTTGCATATTTACCCTTAAGGAGATTATTAATTATTACAGGTTTTATTCAAGTAATGTATACCTTTGTTTTCTTGATGCTTCTAAGGCTTTCGATAAAATAAATCATTTTCATTTGTTCAAGAAACTTATAAGAAGAGATCTACCTATTATCATCGTTAGATTTCTGTTTACCTGGTATCGATCTCAAACTTTTGCTGTTAAGTGGCTAGACAATATATCTGCTAAATTCACATCATCAAATGGAGTCCGACAAGGAAGTGTTCTTTCTCCTAAATTGTTTTCTGTTTTTATGGATGAGCTAAGTGTGAATTTAAATATGTCTAAAATTGGTTGCCATATGAACAATACTAGTTTTAATCATATCTTTTATGCAGATGATGCTGTTATTTTGTCACCATCAGTAAAGGGTCTTCAAAAGCTTTTAAATATATGTCAAAAATTTGCTAGTGATAATGAAATTGTATATAATCCACTCAAAACTAAATGTATGCATATAAGGAAAAGAGGAGTTGACTCCGTAAACTCTGCTGTATATTTAAATGATATTGATATAAAATGGGTGGAATCTTACAAATATTTAGGTATTTATTTATCATCTGATTTGAAAGAGGATACTGACATTAAAAGACAAATCAAGAGTATTTATGGTAGAGGAAATATTCTAATAAGAAAATTCAGAGGATGTACCAATGACATCAAATGTCTTTTATTTCAATCTTTTTGTACTAACTTCTATTGTAGTTCTCTGTGGTCTTCTTTTAATAATGTTTTTAGATATTTATTGGGCATACGAGAGAGATGTAGTATTTCGCAATTGTTTTTAAATAATAATGTTGACTCTTTTTATGTCTTGTTGAGAAAATCCATTTTTTAACCTGTATATGAGATTGAAGGAATGCGATAATGTTCTAGTCAGCTGTGTTTTTAAATTCTTTCTATTTTTTAATATAATTTGGTATAATTTTGTATGAAATGTATACATGTATATAATTTTTCCTTGTTAATATGGATTTAACATCCGAAATAATCCTTTATATGGTTTAAACTGTTTATAGATGTTCTCCTGTGCTGGGACTAATTATGCTCTCCAATGAGTACCTTTCTAGTTATATAATTACAGTTTGACAATACGAATAATTGACAAAATTGAAATAACCATGATAACCGCTGTGTGAGTAGTTTCATCTGTGTCACTAAATATTAAAAAATAGCATTTCTATTTAGTTGTAACGTGATAATGAACCGTATATCAACACAAATAAATTCAGACCATTTGTCAAGGTAATGTTCTGCACCCACACTTACTGTAATTACGGCAGTTCTCGCCTTCATCAGAACCATCAGCACAGTTTTTATTACCATCACATTTATTCCAATCAGGGATGCATTGTAGCCCATCTGCACACAATTGGTACTTAGTCGGACAGGCTGAAACACCGAAAATGATGACAATAATCACAATTGGTTTCCCGTACGCATTGTAACCCATCTGCACACTTCGACCAGCCAGACCTGCAGGCTGAAATAAGGATAATATTTAGATGATTGTATTATAATAATCAACAATCAAAATCATCGCTGCCAATATTTGTTAGGTTAAAGACCACTTTCATTGAAATAGCATATGCTAAAACCATTACAGTTCAGGGTTATAAATTCATTGGAAATCAAAGCCAAACTGCAGGACTGAATAATCAGAAAATCATCTGCCACGATAAAAAATTACTCTCTTAGCTGTAGGCCATGTTCAAATCAAATGGGCTGTTTGTCCTACATTTTTGGTCTAAGAATTATAAAAATGAGCACTGTATCAAATTCTGGAGTATATGATAATTAGTTTGTGCAAGAAGGCTCTTTCCATTGCCGTTTTTTAGAGAACTACTCCAATTAACCTAAATCAGCAACAACGCTAATGGGAGACATCAGACTCATTTGGCACTGCATATATGACAAATCCACATTATATTGTGAGATTGTGATGGACTTCTCACTACTAATTTTTTTTAATTACTTTTTATTCATACTTAAATGATAATATTATATATACGATTACAAATACAAGAACAGTATAAATATTAATAATTTCTACAAAATGGCAAAATATTCTCCACAATATGACATAGTAATTACTACTAAACTTCATCAAAATTACATAACAATTTTTTTGAATAGATAAATATGTTATTACAGAGAAAAAAAATATATGCAATTATTTTAACAGTTAATTCGTAGTTTATAAAGCCACATACAATTAATTTCTAGTTAATATTACAATCAATAATATTTGAAATATTTAGCCAGATTTGCTTTATATGTGAACAATCATACAACATATGTCTTAAACTTTCGATTTCATTACATAAATCACAATATTTTGATATACTTTTTTGCCACTTATTTAACACATTACGACAGGGAATAAAATTATGTATTAACTTCATTAAAACCTTTAAAACATAGCTTTTGCTGGTATATTGATTGCCAGTTTGGCTTACTATTTTGGAATTAATTAGTCCCAGCAGCAGCTTTAAGCTGGTACAGAAGGTATTGGTTTCAACATACAATAAACTATGGACATTTTTGGTGTTTATACGATTTATGCATGTATGGTTGATATAATATTTACTTCCTAATTTCTCTGTTTATATTCTTAAGGCTGGTGTGTACGTCTTGGTATGTTGAATGTCAGAGGGTTAACAGCGTAAAATTTCGTAAAATGTTGTGCATAACCTGCACCTTGGTCGGCTGGAATATCTTTCATATTAATAATTACTCATCCTGATTATCAAGGGCTCAATATATTGCTCAAAATTTGTATTTAGCTCATGTGACATAATCAACAACATAACCACAGATTACTTAAGTAACAGTCGTAAGTTGTGGTATTAAAAATTTCTAATTGAGACAGCGGCAAGTTGTCTCAGTAGAGAAGTAAATCGGAAATCCACCTTTAAAAGCACGTTTACTTTATGATTAACTAATATTTTTATCTATAAATTTGAAGTAATAATTAAAACACCATTGTCACACTTAGATTTGTTGTCATATTAGTCGTGAGGAATCTCAATAGTCAGAGTACACTTTTTACATAACAGGGCCGTAGCCAGGATTGCAAAAAAGAGGAGGCAATATATTGGGCGAGGGTGCAGACAAGCACCGTAGGCTAGGGGAATTCGAGGGCATGCCTTCCCCTCCCCTCCCTCCCAAGAAAGGTTTTGAATTTAGACCCTCTTTGAAAGTGATCTCCAAAAACAGAGGAGGCAGTTGCCTCCCCTGCCTCATATGTACATGTAGCTAGGGCCCTGCATAAACTTTGGTATCTAGTCTTATAATGTTCTCCTGTGCTGGGACTAATTATGCTCTCCAATGAGTACCTTTCTAGTTATATAATTGCAGTTTGACAATACCAATAATTGACAAAGTTGAAATAACCATGATAATCGCTGTGTGGGCAGTTTCATCTGTGTCACTAAATACTAAAATAGCATTTCTATACAAGTCTAACGTGATAACAAAACGTATATCAACACAAAAAAAAATCATCGCATAGTGGACCATTTGTCAAGGTAATGTTCTGCACCCACACTTACTGTAATCACAGTTCCCGGCCCACTCATCAGAACCATCAGCACAATCCATCTGATTATCACATCTCCGGGCCCCAAAGATGCATTTTAGTCCATCGGCACACTTCCAATGGTCATGCAGACAATCTATTATGAGGGATAATATTTAGGCAATTGTATTATACGAATCCACAATCGAAACCATTGCTGCCAATATTTGTGAGGTGGAACAACACTTTCAGTGGAAGAGCATAGTCTAAAGCCATTACAATATATGTTAAAAATTCATTGAAAATCAAAGCCAAACTGCTGGACTGTGGATAATCAGAAAACCGTCTGCCGTGATATAACGTTACCCTCTTTGCTGTAGAGTATCTCAAAATTATTAGGTGTGCCTGTCAAACATCTTTGTTTTTTGGAGAACTGCTCCAACTAACATATATCAGCAACAACGCTAATGCGATACGCCAGACTCATTTGGCACTGCGTACATGACAAATCCATATATTTACTATATAATTACAGTTTGACAAATCCAATAATGA
Source organism: Streblospio benedicti (assembly GCA_019095985.1). Lineage (NCBI taxonomy): Eukaryota > Metazoa > Annelida > Polychaeta > Spionida > Spionidae > Streblospio > Streblospio benedicti. The sequence continues at coordinate 11,142,141 of CM032664.1, read as the reverse complement.
CTCAATTGTTACTCAGGATTTATATTGCTAATGTGAGGACGGAGCACAAGATATTATTTCGTTGGTGGGTATGTACGTATTCCTTAGTATGTTAACAGTATATACATCACACTTTGGATATTAGAAATGTCCTGTAAATAAGAAATATATACAGATTTCTAAGGAACTATTTATTACTCTCACATTCAGCGAAGCAGTATGGTTGATAGTAAAGCTTTCATTCATAAATTTCCACTATGCCCCTCACATTTTTACTACGACCTACAAACCCGCCAATTACAATGCACTAGCCACAAGTCGTCTCCGTAGAGAAGTAAATCGGAAATCCACCTTTAAAATCACGTTTCCTTTATAATTAACTAATATTTTTATCTATAAATTTGAAGTAATAATCAAAACACCATTGTCA
>CM032664.1:11127395-11141632 GCA_019095985.1 Streblospio benedicti | reverse complement strand
GATGTGTCCATTGCGAACCTGTCTTCACGGGTCACCACGCCTGTCCCCTGCGCCGCTGACCGTACGCCTCATCACGCATGCGCTTATCCTGGCGACCGTTTCCATCCACGTAGGGCGCAGACACGCTTCGCCGCCGCCCGATCGCCACTACTGTCTCCTCGTGGACGACCCTGACTCACATCATCCGCGCCCGTAACGCACGGCAACTGTTTCTGAGCTCACCCCGGCCTCCAAGCGACGGGCGGCCTCACGGACACGGCCGGAGCCGGACCTGCTGGCCCCGCATCGTCGCTGGACGAGTCACCCAGCGACGATTCGAGGCATGGACACTCACTGCAACAGCTTCATCATCCGACTGTAAATCGTCCATCGTGAACGCATCGGTCGATGGACCAGTTACTTCCTCCACCAACCTAGCCACCCGAGCGGCCTCTGCTTCGACCTCCTCCGCGCGGATTAAAGCATCCGCCGCGGCCGCATTGTCGTTGCAGCAGCCAGCAGCCCCATCCAAGCCGACCGACGCGGATCCCCCGCTGCCTGCTGCATCAATCTGCCGCAGGGCCCCAGGACGGAACTGGATGCCAGTGATAGCAGCATCAAGGGCAGGAGGCTCTACCACAAACCGATTGGCACCCTGCCTGTTCTCCATGGCCCAGCTAAAAGTAAACAAACGAACGTCATTACCGCACCATCACAGAAACAGAGTCATCAACTGTCAATATCATAACATCATACATCATAAAAATCGATCATCAACTTACGTCACGCTGGCCGCCGGAAATCGCCTGAACAGGCGCACGAATTCGCCCTGCAATTCAGACAGCTCGTCCAGGCTGATATCTCCAAATTTTCCGATAATGGTGAACTTCTCCATAACGACAAATCTACACAGCTTCAAAACAACAAGTAAAGAAATGCACAAGACACAGATACGTCCTGTAGTCAACGAGGTCCAATAAAGGAGTAACTCTCCCCACGCGATTCATCTTCACCTCTTCACGCCTCAAACAACAAAAATAACGAGACACCACCCCATCAACCTCAGCAATCCACGCATAGCCGCCGCGCTTGACATCCGCTCCCTGCGGACCTGCCCTACACTCCCCGCCGCCACCACGCGCCACGACCATGAGCAACCTCCACTTGACGCCGAACCCACCGCTGACCTGGACTCCCCGCCGCGCACACGCGCCCAAGACCACGACATGCCGGATTGACGCCAACTCAGACTCCCCGCGGCGCCCACACGCGCCACTCGACGCCAATCTCACAATGTTTACCATACCATATTGTACAAATCAAGCATAGTTCACCTATGTCTTATCTTACAGTTCATTACCTTAAATTAGCACAGTATGTGCCCAATTTACAATCTGTACATTATGTTAGTCATTAGTTCAGTGATTGCGTGTTAGCTATACCTAGATTTGCAACATTACATGTTTTCTTTCTTTCACTTAGATTAATTATCAGTAGTTCAACCTAATAGAGGTTAAATGTCAAATACACTGTATTTCAGACTATACTCAAGTATACCTAAGTAGATTTATTTGTCGTGTATCGCGTGCCGCTAATATACACTATATGTTTATCAGGGTAATCATGCCCTTCTTATATATATATTTATCTTACAATCGATTTCATGTGTGCTGTGCATTATATATCATTACGTATCAAAATCCCATGTTAACCAAGCATACCTCACTGTTAGATGTAGCTGCGTGCCTGTATTGTAACTTATTATTATTATTATTATTGCTATTATTATTATTATTTGATTGTAACCAATATATCTACATTCTACGTATATATCTAACAATTGCTACTTGTGGCCATCAAAATAAACTGATTACCGCCATGGGTGAGGGGACACTGAGAAGGTCATGAGTCCCACGGGGTCTGTTTTTACAAAGCTTTGAATCCACTTACTTACACATTCTGGTGCACTCTCAAACTACGAATTACTGTTTCGAACACCCAGCAGGAATTAGGAATTATATACAGAGAAAAATCATATATAAAGACAATTTATGTTAGAAATGTTTGGGCATTCATTATTGAGTTACAAATTTACATATGCATTATTTTTCTAAGTGGCGTATTTGCTAAACTAGTAGAAGTAGTAGCAAAGATATTATAGAACAAGCTTGCATAATATCTTTGCTAGCAGCAGCAGCAGCAGCAGCAGCAGCAGCAGCAGCAGCAGCAGCAGCAGCAGCAGCAGCAGCAGAAGCAGCAGCAGCAGCAACGGCGGCGGCGGTGGCGGCAGCAGCAGCAGCAACAGCAGCAGCAGCAGCAGCAGCTGTTGTTGTTGTTGTTGTTGTTGTTGTTGTTGTTGTTGTTGTTGTTGTTGTTGTTGTTGTTGTTGTTGTTGTTGTTGTTGTTGTTGTTGTTGTTGTTGTTGTTGTTGTTGTTGTTGTTGTTGTTGTTGTTGTTGTTGTTGTTGCAAACTATGCATAGGTCAAAGCTGTAAAATCGCTAAATGGCACCTGGAATTTTTTTTAAAAAACTACTGTGGGCATGATGCATACGAGACTCATTTCAACTTTGATCTTTATTGAAACATAAACTAAAATGTAAATTACACTATATTGATTCATACGTCATAATGAGCTAATGACATAATAATAAATTGTATACAAAGTATGCATACATGTAGCTATAGGTCAAAGCTGTAAAATCGCTCAATGGCACATGGAAATTGTTTTAAAACTACTGTGGGCATGATGCATACGAGACTCATTTCAACTTTGATCTTTATTGAAACATAAACTAAAATGTAAATTACACTATATTGATTCATACGTCATAATGAGCTAATGACATAATAATAAATGTATACAAAGTATGCATACATGTAGCTATAGGTCAAAGCTGTAAAATCTCTCAATAGCACATGGAAATTGTTTTTAAAAAACTACCGTGGGCATGATGCATACCACTTTGACCTATATTGGAATATTAACAAAAATGTACATTAACCTATCCAATATCGAGTAACACTGACCAACAAAGGGCTGGTAGGTTGAAAGAAATCACTGTAAAATTAACAAATTCAAAATTAGCAGTAGCAAGAAGGTTAACCCTAAACCTTTTGGAAATATTACACAAAAATAGAATAGGTACAAACTATATGGAACACTTGTCAAGAAGATAAAACAGTTCTCTTCACCATATAAGTGTTGTCTCAATATATCATAACATGTAGTGCCTTTTTATGTTGTAAATATATCTCTAAATACACCTTAGTATTTACAGGAAAATATATACAAGTAAGTTTAATATCGTTTAATTGTAAAGTTGATCCATTTGTTTTATTTTGTGTTTGTTGTATCATTCTAAGGACAGCAATATATATTGTACTAAAATATAGATAATGTAAATGTAAAATAATATAAATTGAACAACAGTGATTGTTGAACAGATTGAAAAGGAAGCTGTTGCCTTGAAACCAGGTTTCCATTAGATAATGTTTTTAAACTTTAGAATTTTTTCGTTTATTGCATGGCAAGACTTTACATGAGTATATTACACTATATTGATTCATACGAGACCTTCTTCTTCTTCTTCTTCTTCTTCTTCTTCTTCTTCTTCTTCTTTTCTTCTTCTTCTTCTTCTTCTTCTTCTTCTTCTTCTTCTTCTTTTAAATAATCTTAGCACTCAATGATGAGTATGATTAGGATGAGGTTGCGTTGCACGGCGAGTGCAAGGTACAGTTAATGATAAGGTTTTAATCTATTTTTAAAAGTGTCAAGTGTTGGGCTGGTGACTATGTTATCAGTAAGTGAATTCCAATCAACTATGGTCCTAGGGGAAAAAATGAATGTTTGTAAATGTCAGTGTAAGTAGATAAATGTGTCTGCAGACCCAGACGTGATAATGACCTGATTGCTCAAGTTAACTGCGACCTTTATCATAAACAGATGCTACAATGATTCTAAAAACTCTAAATATCTCTAAATTAAGACACCATTCAGTATTTATGACAGGGTGGGGTAGGAGGATGGAAAAAAATTGATCCCCTCAATCTCTGTGAGAAAATGGTAACCCCCCTCAATTTCATGTGATTGAAATTGATGCCCCCCGTCAAAACAGTAAATTTTTCATTTAGAGAATGGATAGCCAATCTAAAAATAAATTTTAGGTTGAATTTTTGGTGAGAAAAATTTGATTGCCCCCACCCTCCAAACATTTAGATAAAAGTTCATGGCCCGCCCTAAAATCCCCCTACCCCGCCCTGTGATAAATTCTGAACGGTCCCTATTTTTTTAATAATGATATGAAATATTTCCCATTTATCATCATAATGTGATTATGCAGCGCTCTAAATGGGTTAATGGCACCTGTGACTTGGTATATATACTTTGTGATGCAGTGCTCAGGCATTGGGATTCTATCATCTCCAACATGCCGAACGTGCGAAGGATACTTTTGGGTCTGGTGGCTGTAGCGACATATGCTAGGCAGGTTAATTCAGGTGAGTGTTTCCCACATAGAATACAATATAGATGGCGAATAAGTGGTTTGCAAAGTGCAGTTGCGCAGTTAACCCTCATCTAACCGTGATCAGCTGCACGTGATTGCGGGTGTGTAATGGCAATTGCTTCTAGGAGATGCCCGTGAGCAATGTTGTGGGCATATAGATCTTTTTGCATTTGATTTAGCCCTATGTTGGACTTTATTGCAACCCGAATATAGTGAGGCAGGTAAACCAATATCTTTGATAACAGTTAGATTTGGACACTTGGGTTGTAACAATGCCCAATCGGCACTGTAGTATTGTTGATTTCATATCCGTGTGCTCTGGTTGTGTGCAATGAATGCAGCCATATTATGACAATTCCATTTTCAGAGAGAAAGTTAAAATTCATTCTCATTACGTTGTAGTGCAAAGACCAAGCTGATTGCTGAAATGTCATAAAATGAATATGGTGTTTATTAATATTAACTATTTGAAAAGAAATAATTACTAGAAATTAACAAATGTGATTTTCCCAAGCTTAATTGGGGAGTCAATGTTATGATACCATCATCCAAGTAGCTGGCTGTTAAAAGGTTACACGGAGGAACCGTTGTCACTGTAACCCCAGCCTACATATTTGGTCAGTTATCATCTCAACCCAGATGTTGTGCATGTGGGTTCGAATCCCACATTAGCATTGATTAGGACGGACATTTTGGGAGGTCTAATTTCTTTACATTTTCATGCTAGTGTAATATTCTAATGGGTTTTCCCCAAGTTTGCTTGTGGATTCAATTATTTCACTGTATATGGACATTATCAGCACTCCCTTATGGGTTTGAACTAATCATGATTTATGGATACATTGGAAAATATGGTCAGCACAATTTAAACAATAGAGACAGATTGGCGAACTAGCAAGAGGCTGAGAGGGACAAGAGGGCGAGAATGTTGCACGAGAGCAAGAGACTAGGAGACAATAATACGAAGACACCTAGAGATGGCGAGATGGCGAGAGTAATAGGGGCAAGAGGATGAAAATTTTACGGGAGACAAAGAGAGCCAGGGACATTTCCACTCAGCCTAGAATGGTGAAACGGTCCCGCTCGGCCACCATAAAAACAGCCTGTTTGAATTAGTTTTAAAACATTGTGATATGAACATATATGCAAACGATGTTTTTTCAATGGACACTTCTTCAAAACCACAAATATCTTTGGCAATTAGCTTAATTAGCTTAGCGGTTCATTAGTAAACCAATTGTGATTATTGTCATCATTTTCGGTGTTTCAGCCTGTCCGACTTCTACAATGGATGTGTGCAGATGGGCTACAATGCATCCCTGAAGGTATAGATGTGATGGTCTTGTAACCTGTGCTGATGGTTCTGATGAAGGCGAGAACTGCCATGATTACAGTAAGTGTGGGTGCAGAACATTACCTTGACAAATGGTCTGCTATGCGATGAATTCTTTTTGTGTTGATATACGGTTAGTCATCACGTTACAACTAACTAGAAATGCTATTTTCTAATATTTAGTGACACAGATGAATCTACTCACAAAGCGGTTATCATGGTTATTGCGTCGCTTTAGCTCAGCTGCTGAAGCAAGCATAGTGTTTCGTTCGTTTGTAGCTAACTAACTAACTAACTAACTAACTAACTAACTAACTAACTAACTAACTAACTAACTAACTAACTAACTAACTAACTAATTAGATCAAAAGTGTTCAAAGAACACTGCGTCGCTTGAACGATGTTGACTTATGGGCAATTAAGATTTATACTGAAATGATGTATACTTTACAATCAAGAAATGGATTTGAAGAGAAAACATCAGAATGAACGAGATTAAATATATCCAGGGCAGGGAAAAGATATTTATGTTGCCATACAATAGTACTATTTGAATAACAGACGCTAATCAATATCAGTTGCAAACCGAATAATCAATATTTGCTGCTTGGATGGAATATAGATTTTTCTTGCTGGCTTAATTGCATTGAATATCAGTATGAATTTCATGAATGGGCTTCTAGAACGCACAGTTTAATTGACAGACTGCCCAAAATCGAATCACTTCGGTGTCACCTCATACCTCATAGTTGTGTCAAGTTTGAACGAAATTGGTTCATCGGTATGCCCGCTAGCTTGTCATGAGACATACGTACATACATACACACATACAAACATACAAACATACATACATACATAGTTAGTTAGTTAGTTACAAACGAACAAAACACAATGCTTGATTCAGCAGCTGAGCTGATGCGACGCAACTATGTAGCTATGTAACTATAAATGTATGTCTCCGGACAAGGTAGAGCTTTATCCGTTGCACCAAATTTGTTCAAACTTAACACGACTATGCGGTATGAGGCGACACCGAAGTGATGCGATTTTGGGCGATCTGCCAATTACATTTTGCTTTCTAGAAGCGCTTTTATGACATCTTTAATGATATTCAATGCACTTAGCCAGCAAGCAAAAATCAATATTCCAACCAAGCAGCAAAATTGATTATTGGATTTGAAACTGATATTGATTATCATCTTGTTATTCAAGTACTATTGTATGGCAACACAAATATCTTTTTTCTGGATATATTGATTCTAATTCATTCTGATGTTTTCTCTTCAAATTCATAAATTTCTTGATTGTAAAGTATACATTATTTCAGTATATATCTTAATTGCCCAGAAGTCAACGTCGTTCTAGCCACGCAGTGTTCTTTGAACACTTTTGATCTAGTTTCAATTTTGTCAAATTATTGGTATTGTCAAACTGTAATTATATAACAAGAAAGGTACTCATTGGAGAGCATAATTAGTCCCAGCACAGGAGAACATCTACAAGCAGTTTAAACCACATAAAGACTAGATACCAAAGTGTATGTAAAAAGTGTGCTCTGACTATGGGAATTCCCCACCACTAATATGACAGCAAATCTAATGTGACACTGGTGTTTTAATTATTACCTCAAATTTATAAATATTAGTTTAACTTTCAGTAAACGTGCTTTTAAGGGTGAATTTCTGATTTACTTCTCTACTGAGACCACTTGCGGCTGTCTCAATTAGAAATTTTTAATACCACAACTTACAACTGTTACTTAAGTAATCTGTGGTTATATTGTTAATTATGTCACATGAGCTAAATACAAATTTTGAGCAATATATTGAGCCCTTGATAATCAGGATGAGTAATTATTAATATGAAAGATATTCCAGCCGACCAAGGTGCAGGTTATGCACAACATTTTATTAAATTTTAGACTGTTAACCCTCTGACATTCAACATACCAAGACGTACACACCAGCCTTAAGAATATAAACAGAGAAATTAGGAAGTAAATATTTTATCAACCGTGAATGCATAAATCAACAGCTAAGAGAGTAACTTTTTTTATTAGGCAGATGATTTTCTGATTATTCAGTCCTGCAGTTTGGCTTTGAATCGCCAATGAATCGTTAACCCTGAACTGTAATGGTTTTAGCATATGCTATTTTAATGAAAGTGTTCTTCAACCTAACAAATATTGGCAGCAATGATTTTGATTGTTGATTATTATAATACAATCATCTAAATATTATCCTTATTTTAGCCTGTACGACTGGCTATCAAAAGTGTGCAGATGGGATAACATGCATACCGGACTCACACAGATGTGACGCAGATATTGACTGTCCTGATGGTTCTGATGAAGGCGAGAACTGCCGTAATTACAGTAAGTGTGGGTGTGGAACATTACCCTGACAAATGGCCTGCTATACGATGAATTTATTTGTGTTGATATACGGTTAGTTATCACGTTACAACTAAATAGAAATGCTATTTTCTAATATTTAGTGACACAGATGAAACTACTCCCACAGAGGTTATCGTGGTTATTGCGTCGCTTCAGCTCAGCTGCTGAAGCAAGCGCTATAGTGTTTCGTTTGTTTGTAACTAACTAACTAACTAACTAACTAACTAACTAACTAACTAACTAACTATGTATGTATGTATGTCTCCGGACAAGGTAGAGCTTTAACCGTTGTACCGAATTTGTTCAAACTTTACGCGACTATGAGGTATGAGGCGACGATACCAAGTGATTCGATTTTTATGACATGTTTAATGATATTCAATGCACTTAGCCAGCAAGAAAAAAATCTATATTCCAACCAAGCAGCAAAATTGATTATTGGATTTGAAACTGATATTGATTATCATCTTTTATTCAAGCACTATTGTATGGAAACACAAATATAATTTTTCTGGATATATTGATTTTAAATTATTCTGATGTTTTCTCTTCAAATTCATAAATTTCTTGATTGTAAAGCATGCATTATTTCAGTATATATAATAATTGCGCATAAGTCAACGTAGTTCTAGCGACGCAGTGTTCTTTGAACACTTTTGATCTCGTTTCAATTTTGTCAATTATTGGTATTGTCAAACTGCAATTATATAACTAGAAAGGTACTCATTGGAGAGCATAATTAGTCCCAGCACAGGAGAACATCTGCAAGCAGTTTAAACCACATAAAGACTAGATACCGAAGTTTATGCAGGGCCATAGCTACATGTACATATAAGGCAGGGGAGGCAACTGCCTCCTCTGTTTTTGGAGATCACTTTCAAAGAGGGTCTAAATTCAAAACTTTTCTTGGGAGGGAGGGGAGGGGAATAGAAGGCATGCCCTCGAATCCTCCTAGCCTACGGTGCTTGTCTGCACCCTCGCCAAATATATTGCTTCCTCTGTTTTGCAATCCTGGCTACGGCCCTGTTATGTAAAAGGTGTGCTCTGACTATTGAGATTCCTCCCGACTAATATGACAACAAATCTAGTGTGACAATGGTGTATCAATTGTTACCTCAAATTTATAGATATAAATATTAGTCAACTTTCAGTAAACGTGCTTTTAAAGGTGGATTTCTGATTTACTTCTCTACTGAGACCACTTGCTACTGTCTCAATTAGAAATTTTTAATACCACAACTTACGACTGTTACTTAAGTAATCTGTGGTTATGTTGTTAATTATGTCACATGAGCTAAATACAAATTTTGAGCAATATATTGAGCCCTTGATAATCAGGATGAGTAATTATTAATATGAAAGATATTCCAGCCGACCAAGGTGCAGGTTATGCACAACATTTTACGAAATTTTAGACTGTTAACCCTCTGACATTCAACATACCAAGACGTACACACCAGCCTTAATAATATAAACAGAGAAATTAGGAAGTAAATATTATATCAACCATACATGCTTAAATCGTATAAACACCAAAAATGTCCAGTCTCATCTAGGGTTCTTTCTTGGAGGGAATAGAAAGTTTTGGGACACAACATTGAGTGGTTTTCTTCAAATTGTCGCCCATAGTTTATTGTATGTTGAAACCAATACCTTCTGTACCAGCTTAAAGCTGGTGCTGGGACTAATTAATTCCAAAATAGTAAGCAAAACTGGCAATCAATATACCAGCAAAAGCTATGTTTTAAAGGTTTTAATGAAGTTAAGTATTTCAACTTCAAATTACTACATAAATTACTACAAATAACTACAATAAATTACTACATAATTTTCTTCCTTGTGGTAATGTGTTAAATAAGTGGCAAAAGAGTATATCAAAATATTGTGATTTATGTTATGAAATTGAAAGTTTAAGACATATGTTGTATGATTGTCCACATATAAAGCAAATCTGGCTAAATATTTCAAATATTATTGATTGTAATATTAACTGGAAATTAATTGTATGTGGCTTTATAAACTACGAATTAACTGATAAAATAATTGCATATAATTTTATTTTCTCTGTAATAGCATATTCCATTTTTAAAGAAAATTCAAAGTGCAAATTTAATGGAAAAAGATTGGAAATTGAAAATATAATGTTTAGCATTAAAAGAATGATATATACTTATTATATAACTTTGGAAATGTTAAATACAAATTTATTATTTATCTATTTGAAGAAATTATTATGTAATTTTGATGAAGTTTAGTAGTAATTACAATGTCATATTGTGGAAAATATTTTGCTATTTTGTAGAAATTATTAATATTTATACTGTTCTGGTATTTGTAATCGTATATATAATATTATTATTTAAGTATGAATAAAAAGTAATTAAAAAGAAAAAATAATTGGTAGTGAGAAGTCCATCACAAGCACACAATATAATGTGGATTTGTCATATATGCAGTGCCAAATGAGTCTGATGTCTCCCATTAGCGTTGTTGCTGATTTAGGTTAATTGGAGTAGTTCTCTAAAAACGGCAATGGAAAGAGCCTTCTTGCACAAAATAATTATCATATACTCCAGAATTTGATACAGTGCTCATTTTTATAATTCTTAGACCAAAAATGTTTGACAAACAGCCCATTTGATTTGAACATGGCCTACAGCTAAGAGAGTATTTTTTTTATCATGGCAGATGATTTTCTGATTATTCAGTCCTGCAGTTTGGCTTTGAATCGCTAATGAATCGTTAACCCTGAACTGTAATGTTTTAGCATATGCTATTTCAATGAAAGTGGTCTTTAACCTAACAAATATTGACAGCGATGATTTTGATGGTTGATTATCATAATACAATCATCTAAATATTATCCTTATTTCAGCCTGCATGCCTGGCTCGTCGAAGTGTGCAGATGGGCTACAATGCGTACGGGACTCAAGCAGATGTGAAGGGCAATTTTTGCACTGTGTTGATGGTTCTGATGAGGGGTACGAGAACTGCCATAATTACGGTAAGTGTGGGTGCAGAACATTACCTTGACAAATGGTCTGCTATGCGATGAATTTATTTGTGTTGATATACGGTTAGTTATCACATTACAACTAAATAGAAATGCTGTTTTTTAATATTTAGTGACACAGATGAAACTACTCACACAGCGGTTGTCGTGGTTATTTCAACTTTGTCAATTATTCGTATTGTCAAACTGTAATTATATAACTAGAAAGGTACTCATTGAAGAGTCCCAACACAGGAGAACATCTACAAGTAGTTTAAACCATATAAAGACTAGATACCAAAGTGTATGTAAAAAGTATGCTCTGACTATTGGGATTCCCCACCAATAATATGACAATATATCTAATGTGACAATGGTGTTTTAAGTATTACTTGAATTTTATAGATAAAAATATTAGTCAATTATAAAGTAAACGTGCTTTTAAAGGTGGATTTCCGATTTACTTCTCACTGACACGACTTGCGGCTAGTGCATTGTAATTGGCGGGTTTGTAGGTCGTAGTAAAAATGGGAGGGGCTTAGTAGAAATTTATGAATTGAAGCTATTATCAACCAAACTACAACGCTGAATGTGAGAATAATAAATAGTTCCTTAGAAATCTGTATATATTTCTTATTTACAGAACATTTCTAATTTCCAAAGTGTGATGTATATACTGTTCACATACTAAGGAATACGTACATACGCACCAACGAAATAAAATCTTGTGCTCCGTCCCCACATTAGCAATATAAATCCTGATTAACAATTGAGTCATTATTGGCATTGTCAAACTGTAAATATATGGATTTGTCATGTACGCAGTGCCAAATGAGTCTGGTGTATAACATTAGCTTTGTTGCTGTTATATGTTAGTTGGAGCAGTTCTCCAAAAAACAAAGATGTTTGACAGGCACACCCATTAATTTGGAGATGCTCTACAGCAGAGGGTAACGTTATATCACGGCAGAGGGTTTTCTGATTATCCACAGTCCAGCAGTTTGGCTTTGATTTTCAATGAATTTCTGACATATATTGTAATGGCTTTAGACTATGCTCTTCCACTTAAAGTGTTCTTCCACCTCACAAATATTGGCAGCAATGGTGTTGATTGTAGATTCGTATAATACAATTGCCTAAATATTATCCCTAAAAATAGAATGTCAGCCTGGCTGGTTTTAAGTGTGCCGATGGAATAAAATGCATCCTTTGGTGGCCACATGGGAAATGTAATGGTGTGAACGATTGTGATGATGGTTCAGATGAGTGGGACAGTACCTGTCACCCCGCTGACAGTAAGTGTGTCAGCTTTGTATTATTGTTATAAACCATTTAGTTTAGATTAGGCAAATGAAATAGGTAAACTATACATTAGCAACTTATTTCTCTGGCAATATATTCCATTAAATGCATGCCTGTAATGTAGGCCAAGTGTATGCATCACTCCCAGTAGTCTGCGTAGTTATGCACTTTGTTATTGGTTTAATTTTCCATTCCATGTAAGACCGCCAATGTGATAATTGCTACCATTAAACAGCCAGAAGAAGCTCTTCATCGATTTCTTTAAAACTGATGTGGCGACAGCAGTAGAATTAACTTTACTATTGATGTTTTGGTGAGAGATGCGGAACACATACTTTTCACTCATGAATGTTAAACTTCATGTATGTTTATGGCTTATGAACCAGCTGAATCAGATAGTCTTACGTTGTCTATATTGCTCTCCGAGGCATATTTACCGTGGGGTAGTTTGCCCATTATGAGGAGTGACCATGCTCTCTGTTTTATTAAGTAGCATGTCAATGCAGCTTAGGCAGATACAGGGGGGGGCGCCGCCCCCCCACCCCATTAAAATACTTCATTATCATAGGGTTTTTCATGAAATCGTTAAGTGCGCCCCCCTTTTCTTTGAGTGCGCCCCCCCCCCCTTTTCCAAAAACCTGGATCTGCCTATGATGCAGTGTAATGATTTGAATGTTCTTAAATTACTGGCATGTCTTTAAACAGATGGGACAATATTTCATACATACATATATTTAAGACTAAATGCTTTGATTGTTGTGTTGCAGGCAAGGACTCAAAGCAGTGATCCTTTACCACAAGCGCTGCCAGCGCTGCCACATCTGCAGAATGAGAAATTTCTTCAAAATCATTTAACAAATTGTGATTAATAAAACTAATTGGCAAATTAACTTGTGTGTGTTTAATTTTATCTCATATAACAGCAGATAATGAAATGGTAATCAGCTTTGTCTTTTATTTCTCATGTTGAATCGATGGCCAAATACCAACGGTTGAATAACAACATGTTTCATAAATCGTACAATTTCATCAGATTTCTTCTGATAGTATGTACTGATGTTATGACATATATATAACCAACATTTCACTTACAACATCAAGATTTTTGGCCATTTCGCATGCACTGATGGATAATAACCTTATCATTATACTACACAATATACTTATAACAAGAAGTCTTGGCACAAGATATTTTTATTTCGTAGGTAGGTATGCAGTTATAGTAGTCCACGGGCCAGGAACACCCCCTGTGCACCCCCCCCCCCCCACAACTCTACAAACCTATGTTTTCTGAAGCATTGGGGTCCCCTTATTATGAAATCGACTGGTAACATTGAATAAACTGGGACTCACTGTCTATTTTTCAACCGTTTGTCATGGTACCCCCAAAAAGGTAAATTCCGACCGATTACGTACAGAAAAAAACATAATTCCTTTTACATCGTTTCTGATGGCTAAAATACAAAAATAATTACAAGACATTTTTGATTAAACACAACACGCTGAGTTCATTTATGACATCAAAAATAGGTTTTGACACAATTCAAAATTGCCACCAAGATGGCCGCTGCCTTTAAATGTGAGAATGTCATAAAAACCAAACTAATCATCATAGAATATTGTATAATACATCATTTTTGACTAAACACACCATGCTGAGTTCATTTGTGACATCAAAAATAGGTTTTGACAAAAATCAAAATGGCCGCCAAGATGGCCGCTGCCTTCAA
>CM032664.1:11057245-11127295 GCA_019095985.1 Streblospio benedicti | reverse complement strand
TTTGATGGTTTTTGGGGTTCATATGAGTCTACAGACAAGTATTAAAAGAGGGTGTGCAAAATTTAAGGCAGTGTATATACAACCAAGATGGCGCCATTGGCCTGAAATGCTCAAAAATGGCCATATCTCTGCCAATATCTACCATAAACTCATTATGTTGAGGTCTGTAGCAATGTTTTCTCAGGTATAAGGTATCCTATGAAACCATTTATTTATAAAGTAATTAGATAATTACTCCAAAGAGGGTGGACAACACTAATTTCCTGTTTGTATTGAGAATGAACAGTGAATTTCATGTCATGCCTATCTTTTATATCACACATATATAGTACTTTTTTAAACCATTTGAATATATACATTGTTATCTGTATGCAGTGTTCGATTTAGTGTGTTTATTTTTTGATCATCACTATTGTTTATTTTTCAGATGCACATCTTGGACCCATAGTGTTAAATGTTTTATTGACAACATAAGAAATGATAGTTTCTCTACCTGTTAATAACGCTGTTATTTATTCAACAATTTTTTGTTTCATCTATTGGAAGGTGCCAGTACATGTAAAATGAATTGTATTAAAAGTAAATATTTTCACTTTTAATAGTTTGGGAAAAGGTTGTTGTACAACTTATAAATGTTGGGTTGCGGGTCATATTTATACACACCAAAAACATGTCATGTAGATATCATGTATGTTTGTTCAACAATTTGTTTCTGTTGATAAAACAGTCCATTTGCATAATAAAAAATTCAAAATTAGTAGGTTGTTTATTCTGTTTCACACTTTTCAAATACAATGAATTGTTCTCAAGCTAGAAACGTCACTACAAATAAGAAGCATAAATTAAAATACATTTAAAAAAAAAGAAGTTAATCTATGTTACATATCTACAAAAAAAACAACATTCTGTATCCTCTGCTATAAACGGAATTGAACCATTTTATTGTTAATTTTATCATGTGTTTATTAACCCCATTATTAACACATTTTTTTCATTGTTTTATTCTCAGTCAGCACAACGATCAAACATTTAATTCATCAACATTTGCCCAGACGTTTAAACTCCAGTAACAATTTTCTCTCCCATTTTGGAAACTCCTTATGACCTTCCAGTAGGCCGTGGTACTATTTCTGAGAATTAATGCGCCTCAGGGGGGAGGGGTTTGGTATATGTATAGGACTTTCGGAGATGGGAATTCAGCCTGAAAAAATTATCAAATAAAAATTAAACATGCAGCCCTCTACCCTCCCAGAATTGATATGGCTAAATGACTATTAAGAAAATTTCCCTAAGTTTTTTTTTTTTATAGTTAGAATGAGATAATGGATCATTGGAATGTTCTCTGACTTGGATTTGCATTGAACTTGCCAATAATATATTAAGACATTTATACAGCATAAGAGTATGCTACAGAGTCATCATTAAACAACAAAATGGGCCAATGCTCAAAAACTCGAGGTATAAATTAGTTTTACTTCTGTGTCTTGTTGACAATATTTTTTGCTTTGTTAGTGCATTCCGGTCGTGTATGTTTTGTTGTATCACACCCATTATTCACAGCCATGGCACTTCATGCCATATGTGCCTTCATAAACACCTCGTTTGTTTGTATGCCATTGTTGCAATTCAATGTCAATGGTGCTAAGATCTTCTGCATAAAAGCAATAATCAATAGAATTCACTCAGTAACTATGCATTTTAATATTCTATTTCAAAGCTTTAGAATTCATATCCTCAGCAGTAAATTGATTTACGTATTACGTATCGCTCAGTGTAACTATATTACGACACGATATTACAATATCATCTTAACTAAAATTTCTACTTTTATGGTAGACCATAAATTTGTCACCACAATCGATAGGGAGGTGACAGGAATCAATACAAAATGGCTGACAAATAGAGCTCATCATTCCTACACAGCAAACCGTGGTTGCAAGCATCAACCTCTGAGGCATCAAAATGAAGATATTGAGTGTCATAATTTGCAGTGTCTTGGGCACTGCCATTGTAGATGGTGAAGGTTAGTAAAACTTTAATTGCATCTCTCTCTCTCCCTCTCCCTCCCTCTTCCTCCCTCTCCCTCCCTCTCCTCTCTCTCTCTCTCTCTCTCTCTCTCTCTCTCTCTCTCTCTCTCTCTCTCTCTCTCTCTCTCTTTTCAATCATTATTTTGAATTTTATTTCAGTCATGACTTGCATTTTTTAAATTTTTACATCTGTTTCATAATTGTTAGGTCGCGTCAACAAAATTTATAACGGCTAATCAGTTAGTAATTTTGATTGTGTGTCGTAAAAACATCTGACAAATTCTATTATATCATTAATATTAGAGCTTATGACAATATTCATTTGACTATTTCACAATGGCGTTCGACTCAACATTTGAGCACAGATTTTATATGCAAAGATTGCACATATTTTTACACTGCATTTTTAATTAAATACTAAGTCCACCACAATAAAAGCACCATTTCTGAATAGATAATGCTCATCTTATGTACTGCAGAATCAGAAATGTAAGGGGTACCGATATTTCATCTAATCAACTTTGTACTTCTAGGGTCCAAAATTAAACTGTAGGTATCACAATATCAAAGCCCCCAATATGCTTTGAATGTTTAAATTATAAATTGTACAACGGCGAGGAAATGTTCTGTTTTATAACATGACTACGATCTGGGGTGATGCAAATTCATTATAAATCGCATGCCAGACTTTAGAAACTAAAATTCAAAGGATGCCAACAAATATCATTTTTTAGCTAGATCGCCATATATTTTAATAGAATAATAGGGATGAAAAATGATAGCAAAAAATATTGGTGACTAATGAAGTTTCATTTTACCCTCCATTCCACCGTCGCGACCAGTACCAAACTAGATAGAGACTTGATGGTCGCCACCATGTGTCTCTACCATGTCTTTGCCATGTCTTCATCTAGTCTCAAAGGTCGGGAGCTACCGTTATCTAAGTTTCCGAAAAAGTCTTGCGGCGGCGACAGCTATTTCAACTTTTTAGTTGCACAGACATGCAGCTCAACTAAAAAATCGCGGTTAGGTTGGGACTAAAAAAATCAATAAAAGATCGCCACCAAGTCGTAACCAACTCGAAACCTTGTATTTATCTACTCGAGACCATGTCCTCATCAAGTCTCTACCATGTCGTTAAAGAATCAAGTCTCCCTGGTCGGGAGCAGATCGCCCACTTCAACGTAGGTAACGAGTAGATAAAGATTAGATGGAGACTAGATAAAGACATGAGGACTTGGTGGTGAGTTGGTGGCGATTAAATAAAAACCTGGTCAAGACCAGGTCTTAAACAGGTCTTTATAAGGTCGTAACCACATCGCCATGATGATGACGGACGTGTCGCTACCCAAGTCTCTACCTTGTCTCTACCTACTCTTTACCGAGATCGATTTTCACGGTCGCCGGGGTTAGTCTCCACCAAGTCGTAACCTTTGCAAAGACGGTGGAATGGGACACCATTTTTTTGGGGCCAAAAAATCAGCATTTTGTCGTAACCTAGTCTCTGATACCCGCGACTTCTTCAGGTTGCGACTAGCTAGCGGCGGGTGGAATGGGAGGGTAACGGATTGTAGATTGGTTCAATTGGGGCTATCAACCTAGCAAGACAACGGTTAGGTGAATTTTAATATATTTCGTATGGTTGCTGGTCTCAATATTACCTAATACAATAAAAACTACATGAAACTGTTTCTTAATGGCAAATTTTATTACTTTGTTAAGCATTTCTAAAATGTAGTTTTTTGTCGATTTGCTACCATTGCGACAATCTAGATATAAAGATTTTTAATTTCTTTTTTGATCTTTGTCTAACCCTGCAGGTCTGACGTCTGGCCCAGTCACTGCCTGTCACCATGTGAGAGAGCGGTCAATGTCTCCTATCAATATAGATCCCTTACCAAAAGTGCAGTTTTTGATCCAAACCTTGCAGCGCCGATCCACTTGAAGTGCACAGTGAAGATTCCGGATGTTGAGTGGGATTTTTCAAACAATGGCACACACAATGCAAGACTTCAAGTGACTTGCTGTGATAAACCCACCGTGTTAATCCATCCATATTGCATATGCGTCGTTCCTATTGTGTAAGTTCAAAATTCACATTAATGCTTTCATTGCGAGTGGTTCACTACGTTGGGGGGTGAGGCACCAACAATTAGTGGCGGGGGCCTTCCTGGTGTCTACAAACTCGATCAGATCCGCATGCATTGGGGCAAAGACAGTAGTTCAGGGTCTGAGCATACAGTCGATGGACGAGCGCTCCACTAGAGGTACAATGAGTTACACTTCTTGTCAAATTAAAATTGCTCTAAACGATTTATATTGACTGAATAGTTGTAGTTCCAACAGTATACACCATGCACAGAAGAGGACAGCTCTTATACAGACTCTCCCAAGTGACTAATGGATAAATCAGAAAACGATAATAAAAATTGGACTTAACAAAACATGCGCCACAGTGAGTTTTTCTATGATAGATTATTGCATAATTGACCCTTGAATAGTATTGGATATATGCAAACAGCATTTTTAAAATCTAATCTTAGATGCACTTCGCGTTCTGGAACACAGGCCAAGCATCATCAGAAGCGGTCGTTGCTGTGTTTGCAGTCCTTTTTGAAGTATGTTGCAAATAGATGCTAAGATATATGTTCAATTATCTGGAACCTGCAGTTTGAAGAATGTATTGTAGATGTAAGAAACTGCACAAATATGAAATAGAATAACCCAATCGCAAATATTGCAAGATATTGAATTATATACCTTATATATGAGTGCAAGAATAAAGCACGTACTATGTATGCATACAAGGCAGAGTATTTACAATATATATATATATGCATGTTCCATTGAAGTTGGAAATCAGCGTATGCATTTACTGTTGACAGGTGGTGGACAACGCTTCTAGTGGTGGATGGGCATGGGATGGTGAATTGGGAGCTAACAATGCACCGAGTCATGCATTGCATAGAGGTAATACTTGCTAGATCAGCATTTATCGTTTTTCTATGCGTCTTTAGCCAATACTTGGCCACCTAGTGAACCATTATGATGGTTAAGATTGACAGCAAAAGGTAACATGAAGTATATGTCGCACGTCTGCGAATTCTAACGTTTCAGGTGAATGTGATAAGTACTGTCATAAGGTTACCAACCGATTTCATAATTGGTTTCAAGATTTGGTTGACTTAAGCAAATTCTATCGCTACTATGGAACTTTTACAACACCCCCTTGTATGCCGGGTGTCATCTGGACCGTCTTTGAGGATAGACCACAAATAAGCCCCACAAGCGGTAAGAATGATAGCAGCATTGGCATTATACAACCGCAGACATGCATTCAACAGTTGTTGCAGTGCTCAAGTGATTACAATTTTATATTTTGTCAAATTGAATGAAAATTCCACCACGCGGTATTCTAAGCTCATACAATTAATAAAATCTTGAAAAAATAGCGTCTTTACTAACCCAAGATAGTGTTCTGAATAACCTATGTGAGGTTTTATGATTGAGCATACATATTGGACATTGTGATTCACAGTTGGAAAATCTGCGAGCTTGCGAAGAGGAGCCTTCGGTTCCCCATGGGCAATGGCTCCAAACTTTCGACAAACGCAGCCTCTCTATGGGCGCAATGTGACTAGATCTTTTGGTAATTTTCATAGTCATAGTAAACTGATTATTATTTGTCTAAACTATCTAACCTATTCTTAGAAAAGTATTCTGGTGCATTGTCCTTATAATGCTCAGCGTTTGAATGTTGGCAACGGGACCACATCTAGGTAGATGCACGGGAGCAATTTATAGAGTAATCTATGCATGTTTTGATTGGTTAATTGGTCAATTAATCAAAACATGCATAGATTTGAGCCTACTTTATAAATTGCTTCTGTGGTTAGACGGCTTCGACGTGTATAGATTGCACAGAAAGCCTATACCAATGCATCGTCACATCTGAAATGGACTTGTTAAGCCACTGTTAGTGATCAACCCGCAAAAACCAACGATGATACCAATGCACAGGATCACAAACGTTTATCCAATCAGTATGCACAATTTTCAAATTGATACTTGCATTTCATTCTCCACAGCACCGTTTTTATGTTACAATGATACTTTGGGCTATGACACTATCGGAGATGAGCAGGACGACAACCGTCGCGGGGCCGTGATCGACCTGGTCAACATCTTTCGACAGGATTCCCAAGTGATGATCATTCGATTCTATGTTGATCGGTGAGCTTCGCCTTACATGTGTGAATTTGTACCGTACATCCATCACATTTTGAATATATAGTTTAATTTGTGCTTATTCAATTCGTTGTACGCTGCCATGCTCTTTGTCTTTGTCTCTCGTTCTGTCTGTCTGGGCTGATACAGCTACACTTGTGAAGTACTGTGTGGGTACAAATAGCACTTGTGGGGTAGAATGGGCACTTGTGAGGTTGTTTGGACTTAGGATTGTGAGGTTCTGTGTATGTACTTAGACCAATTGTGCGGTTTTGGATAATTTATGCGTGGAGGCAGTGCCTGAACGATGATTGACATGTGCATCAGCCTGCATCAGCCTTTATCTTCATGTCTTCACTCCCAGACTTATGGTAACCTCATTTACATCGAGGCTTGTATCAAATATCGAATGTGATTGGCTAAGGTTTGGCAGCTCCAACCAATCAGGATACACAATTAGTAAAGACTTCTTTATTTTAGTGAGACATGAAAGGGGCGGAGCTAAGGCCATTTTTAGGGGAAATGAATTAACGGACGGATTTTGGCTGTCGGAAGAATTATGAAGTTCCACTCAAGGATCAATTTTGGGCACGTTTCAGACAAAAAAAAGGAGGTCAAAAACCCCACAAGTGCCCTTGACCCCACAATTCGCCCTGTAAACCCCACAAATGCCCTTTGTACCAACACGAGACTTCACAAGTGTACCTGTATCAGCCCAGATGTTCAGCATAGCACTCTTTAAAAAACAAATTAATAATCTACACTGTCCTTTAATCTAAAACTATTAAGTTATTCTGGTCTTGTTACATGAAACTAAAGCAAAATGTTTATGGATAGGTAGATCCAGACGGTGGGTGGCGCTAAATAAGCTCATGTGTCAACTCACTTGTACTCGTTCAGATGAAATTGCACGAGAGCACTGGAGCCATACTTCAATACTCCCACTCGGTACTGGCAGGACACTACATCAAGCTGCTGCAGTACTGCCTTTATGAAGCTCTTGATGTGGTCAAAGTTCTCCTGGCCTACGCTGCCCGAGGAATCGACGAGGAACACCACGTCTGCTGGCTCCTTGCAGCCTGGTGCATGGGGATAAGAATAAACTGCAGTGGCCAGCGATAATGCAATAGTAGGCTATAGTCCTTATTTGATATTTTGACGTATATACTACCCCCTCTAATAACGATTTCCCTCATATTGTCTCCATTCCCCTGTCTTATTCCCAGTTGTATTTCCGTTTGTATTATGGTATTCTCAAGGCGACAAGAGAATAGAGAACAAGAATGTATATTTTATATAATTGAATTCTTTTTATATATATTATAGGGCAACTGATAATCATATTGTTCTCTAAAATGCCTTCTATACCCTCATATTTACTTCCGTGACAGTGAGTGTGTTTTGATGTGCTTACTCCTGTGACTGTATTCTGACGTACTTACTCCTGTGGCAATAGGTGCCTGTGTACCCTGCAGGACACTTGCAGTAATAGTGATCGAACGCATCCACACACGTAGCTCCATTCTCACATGGCTGCGACTTGCATGACTGAGAATCTCAAATTATAACCACAAAAAATCTTTATATAGCAAGAGATTTAAACATATACCCTAATTAATTTGTACATTTGCAAAAAATGCAATGGTAAATTGTGCTTTAATACAAGAAGTCATTCAAGTGATCTGCTAAAAGCTGAAAAACACTACCCATTACTTTTACACATTGAAATAATCTACGACTTGGATGTCAATGTCAGATTTCTGCCGGGTATATTTCAAGACTATTTACTGCTAGTTAGATCCTCCAGTATGATGAGCAGTTGAGACATGTGATCATGTTTTTTCTTATTCTAGATCTAGTGCGACTACTAGCTAGGATACCAGCTTAACGGATGGGGTCAATTTTGCCTCTTATGTAGTAGGGTTCTGGTCTATGTACCTGTACAGAGCGGTGCTGCCACCTTGATGGCTAGTTCTTCTAGATCATCAAACGTATTGACAGTGATGACGAAGCGCTTCTGACTCGCAATCTGTTCTAGCTCGCGAGTGTCACTCATTCCAATACCTACATACGGATGAGTGCATTTCATTTCTGATTGAAATTATGGTGGACCACGTACATGTAGACCTAAGTTTATATTATACATGCGTCAGTATCAGTAGAATATTATATGTTGAACGTTGAGTTATTCTATACATTCTTTGAGGGATAAAGAAGCTAAGATAAATATCAGATTTCCTTCTAGCTATACACTCATGAATACGTGTAATCACGCCTACTGTACATAAGCTACTGACAAATTGCGGATGAAAAACAATTTCAAAAACAATTTCAACTCCATATAGCACTGGGCGGGAGAAAGTGGCTAAAATGCAATGTGTTGCCCCACCGATGGCGACGACGGTGACGCCGGCGTTGGCGAGAAGCCGGGCCTCCGGCACGGTGTGGGCCGCGTCCACATTGGACGCACCGTCAGCGATGTAGATGCAGATGTCCTAAAAACAACGGGACAACGTGACAGGTGCACAACACGAGCATGGCACCCAAACGATTTTTCTTCATTCGTGAGGTTGCCACTCAATACTTTCATGTGATAAATCTTGCTGTAGTGGGATTATCTTATCATAGTTGACTCATTGATCATCCTCCCGTACCTGTTGTTCAGCCTCCAAAGGTCTCAGTAAACATTGAATCAATCAAAATCATATAGTCTTTCATATTGCATTGTCTTAGAAGCGTATAGTTTCAATTCACACTTGCTACCAGAAGCGCCCCCAAAAAAAAAAAAAAGAGAAAAAAAGAAAAAGAAAAAAACAAACACAAAAGAAACAAACACACACCCTGCTGCCTTGTTCCGCGCTTTGCGACTCCCTCATACTTAAGCCTGCAGACGCCGACTCCACGAGCGTTACTGACCTGGACACGTGACACTGCACACCTATGTCCTATGTCGTGCGTGTGTGCATGCCGCCTACCTGCACGTCGGGCCGGTTGCCGCGCTTGCCGCCGGCGTAGGTCTCGCGCACGGCCCGCAACGCGGCCGCCGTGTTGGTGGCGCCGTACACGTACTGCGTTGACAGGATTCGCGACAGCAGCGGCGCCGAGCTGCCGAGAGAATGACCAGGAGATGTTATGCGTGCACGGCCAGGTCCAGAATGATGATCAGAGATGGATCTAGGCCTGAATGTGGTGGTAGCTAGCTACGTGGGGAGAATGCATCTAAATTCGAGCACTTGCTCTATTCATATATCCTTTGTCACCGAACACACATTTAACAGAGATATGTGCATAGTGCCTCATGATTTAAGATAATTTGGCATTTCTCCGTTGATGCATCATGCCCCCTTTCACAATATAGATGTAAAGTTTCATTGTTGGGAACAGCTGACGTAACCACGCCCCACTCACGTGTTGTACGAGTCGAGCGTTGCCTCCGTGCGCGGCGTGTCGCTGAACGTGACGAGCCCCACGCGGTGCCCGCCGCCGCCCACATCCAGCGCCGCCGTGACGTCATGGATGAAGCCCAGTACCTGCAGGCGCGGTAACGTCACATGCAGGGTACGCGGAGATTGGTTTTTAGACATGCGAAAGTGGATAATCAATCATAAGCCTAAGGATATGGAAGATATGCCTGACACACTTCTATCTTTATTATACCCAAAACTGTTTGTGATCCTGGTCTATGGTGTCTTGGGGGTTTGGACCCCACAATCACTAACCACTACTGAATATACCAGTGTATATCGTCTACTTTTGGCTGCTATTATCAAGGTATGTAATTGTAAAAAACAAACAAAAAACAAAAAACAAAAAAACAATCGGGTACCTGTTGGAAGTGGGCGTGGCCCACGGAGCCGGACGAGTCGGCCACAAACACAACGTCCGCGGCGCCGGAACAGTCTACATGAGTAAACGACGCCATGGGCATTTGGACTGTTGTATATTTGAGCTATAGCTCATGACTTCCACTATTATTTGATCCATGCCACACATTATAGATAAAATGATAATAAAATATAGAATACATGTCCTAACCAACATGCATCTGGTATATATGTGTACAAAGTAGGTCTGTTGCCTTTCAAACCAACTATTCGACTGACTTCGTATTGCACTGGTCATCAACCCACGCATGACCCTAGCTGATCAGTATTACATCATTAGTAGGCCATTGATAGTCCTGTATTCAGGATAGATTTCTTCAAAGGTCTTTTAGCCCATACTTGTAGTCAGTATGTATAATATATGGAATGGGAAAAAACAATAGTGGAAGCCCGTTGCAGTCAAAGGTGCAAGAAACAATGTCAATATTATCAAATTAGAAAATAATTTGTAGTTTCAATTGTTGACACATTGTGTGGGGTTGAGAACAAACTTGTTTTGGATGCTATGAAATAGCAAGCACTTAAAATTTACAAAGCTGTTTCCAAAATTCAAACATTCTTTTCAAGATTTACAAAACGATCGTCAAAATGACTGTAGTCAATTATATATAATCACTTTGAAAATTAATGAGTGATGAAATTGTTGCTACGTCAAAGCTATCATTTCTCGTGTGAATAATACAAAGTCTTAAATTGACAATAAAATCTAAATACTAAATAAGGAACTGAACAAGAAATAGATTTCAAAGCTGCAACGTTATTACTTGTAATAGATTCTACTGGCTTGGATGACAAAATGGAGTTCTCGTCTGACTCTTCAAAACCAACGCTGTCTTCTGCACTGAAATCATAATGTTGGCTTTGTATATACAGCATGGGGAAGATATAGCTTGAAACGTAAACATGCCAATTTACGGTTTATAAGTTCTGTAAGGTGAAGAGTCTGATGTAGATCTAGTAAATTTAATTAAGAGATGTAGCTGTAGTAAAACATCAAAGCCTCGATTCGTGACAAGCAGCGTCCTTTGTGACTTAATCCCATGTTTACTTTTTCATATGTATGTCACATACAAGTGCAAATAGAGATGTAATGTTGACCGTGACTGCTATTTACCCATAACCACCCAGTCCTCTTGTGGTGTACTCAGAAAGGGGCAGCTGTGTCCCCTCTAGATTGCCAGATGATCTAGAGCCAGGTTTTCTAGTTGGACGGTCAGGGGATGCATTTTGCGCTGGTTTCGATGCTTCCTCTGCAGCTACAGGTGAACATGAATAGTTTAAACTGTTCAGTGTACATTGAACTGTATTGCTAAAGGTATGTTCATATTTAACAAAGTAAATTATCTCAGTCTGAGAAATTATTAGTCATGGTTACAATATCCCCATAACGTGTGGATTGAATGATAAGCCCGAGATGCATAAGAATATTATTAGGCAGCAAATTGATTTTCCTTTATACAACGAGCGGTTAAAGTTATGAAGTTATTTCATTTACTTACACATCAAACACATTACCAGACACGGATACCACGTAGCCTCATGCAGTAGCCCAGAATTCAACATAAAACCTACTCATACAACATTCGAAAATGCCAATTCAAACAATCCTTGCATAGTCTCATGAATCACTCCATCACCACAACACGTATTCTCACAGTATTCAACTGTATTCAACCTCGGCGCGGGGCCGTCGTACCATGGCACAGAGCCTGGTGTAGCGGCCTTCTGGCGGCGGGCAGCTGCGAGAAGGCAGCGAGCAGGAGGCGGTGCCGGCGCGGCGGCCGCCACACGAGGCGGGCGAGGGCGCGGCGAGACCCGCCGTACCCCACAGCCACCACCACCACGCGGATGCCTGCACACATACACACACGTGGGCTGATAGAAATATGTCTGTTTTTGTTGGGAGTGGTGTAAAAATAAGAAAGGAAAACCTAATTTTGTAAATACTGGTAAATAGTAAATAGCGGATAGGTAATACCTGCTGCAATATATCACCCGGAGTTGAGAATAATTATAAGTGAAATATGGGCTGGTGGTGTAAACTTAGCACATGATAATTTTTATTGAGATCCACTATCAAATGGACAGCTATACACTGAGAAATGTAAGATTCACTACAGCTAGAATTTGGGGTTCTTTAAATCCATTCTATGTCAAAATCCATGTTCAATACGACCGTATTTGCTCGTGCATGTTGATTTGGCAAATCCCTGTTCTTGATTACCATACGTTGGTAACATGACACAGCATGGTTGTAATGTCAACTTACATGCACCAGGTAAGCAGAGTATGAAATTTTCCCTATAAAATGGCTCGTACCAGCCTGACGCGCCCGCCGTGCCTCCCGCGCTGCCGCCTCGGCGCCCGCCCCGTCCTGCAAGCCGCCGCCATCTGTGATCAGCACGGCCACGGCTGGCACCGACCCGCCGCGAGCGCCCGTCACGCGCACGAACACGTTCCTGCGCAGCACCTACACACGGCAGAGAAACGTGCTGCTTTTTTAGTGAGCCGTCATTTGGTGAGATCGTGTCTAGATCGTGGGACTACAATTGTATGTACAAGTTTCATGAGTTACAATGACAAAACATCCATGGCTCGATGTTTTCTATACGGATTGGCTTACATTTTGTGATTCTATTGTTTGGATTTCAATTACCTCATTTTTAGATTTCGAATGAAACGACGAATGTTCTCTTTCCTCTATAATCCTTGTTGACAATTACAACCTGTAAGACTTGACTGTGTGACCCCCCACCCACCACCACACACACACGTACTCACCCTGATGGCCTCGGCTGTGTTGGACGTGCCGTAGTGGTAGGGGATGCTGTCGATAGCCTCGACCAGCGCAGCCTTGGTCTTGTAGCGGTCCAGTGGGAACTCAAAGCGCACGTCCTGTCTACCACGGACATAGAACAATGTTATATCAGCGGCAACGTAAACAAATTGCAACCATCTTAAAGACATTTTGGTTCTGAATGTGGAATTTTATATTCCGGTGGCAGATAGATAGTTGTTTTCATACGTGACACTGCATATTTTGTCTACAGTCTCGCCAACGACATTTAAACCAATCTAGTAACGCGTTTATTTATAAGTTATTACACATATGTCAGTAATGCATCTAGTCTCTGTCAACCAACCTATAGGTGAGGACAGCCACTCTCACGTGACCACTATCCACATTCATTCCCAGCACGAGCGTGGTGATGAAGGATAGTACCTGCCGGAAGTTAACCTCAGTCATGCTGCTAGAAGAGTCTAGAACCAACGCCAGGTCATATTTGGCACTACACTCTACAAGGAAAAATGTAAAGACCATGTCATTCAAAAGTGAAGCAACGAATAAATAATTCAAGTATATAGAAGATTACATGTAGTATAAAAAGTGTAGCACATTTTATTGGTGAAAGACTAAAATGTACACTGCAGTGCAGAAAGCATAAGTCAACAGTTACAGTCACAGCATGAGCTGTCATCTCGTACTGACCTCCTTCAGCTGACGGGATATCTGGCAAGGGAAGGTCACGATCGGGATCAGCGGGTCGCCCATTCTCGATCATGATCACTACAATACGATATATTCCATTCATCAATAATGCTCTTGATTAAAGGATGTGTTCAGCTATAGTGTGTCTACTGTCAAGTACATGACTTGGGTAGAGGCAAAACAAACATACAGTTGAATCTGATCCATCTTAAAATACTCCCCTGGGATAACGGTACCATTATTAGCCTAAATAGGTCATAGGTACCAACAAAAGAAGGGAATCAATGATTATGATACATGTATGTTATTGCAACGCGCACTACTTACTCTCACAGATGCGCGTGTACACTTTGACGCGGATGTATCTCAACTCGTCGAACGTGGTGACAAGGAAGCGGTTCTGGTGCACGGGCCGTGAAGCCAGCTCATCGATTTCCTCCGTGGCGTCCCGCAGGCCTGCACAGAAGAGTACGGAACTTCAACGTCCGCGAAATTACTAACATTTAGGTGGCTGACCGCTAATATTCAGGTCCGTGAATTCTAAGCGTTTTTGCAGTATGGCACATTAAAATAAGGTTCTTGAGATGAAATAAAATTGCAGAAAAATGTGTTTTCACACTTCTCTCTCTCTCTCTCTCTCTCTCTCTCTCACATTATCTTTTTAGCAAGCATATTTCTACCAACGATAGATATAGCTGAAGACAGGTTTTACAACCCTATGCTTCCATTTGACTATATCAAGTGGCCCTGGCGGGACTCGAACTCACGACCCCAAGGTTGTGAGACCAGAATGATACCATCATATATATCAGAAAAAAATGAGGAAAAATGATAAAATAAGTAAAAGAGAAAAGGCTACGAGGAAGGGATGCAATAAAAAGCACAGTACACAGTATTTTGTTACTTTTTCCCATTCATAAATTCCCTTAACCCCTTCATTTCACATGGCCGATCCTAGCTCCAGATCCTCCAAAAGGCGCCCGATCTGTCATTTCGGGGTGGATCTGCGTAAATAGATCAATATTCGTTACGTAAGAGTCTCGAGACAAAGCATACCAAAGTCACCAAGTCGCACAAGCCGTCAGGGACTTTGTAGGTAAAGGAAAATTGCCGATATAGAAGAAGCATGACGATGATGGTGTGATGATCGGCTGCCAAAAATAGTGGCGCTGTCCCTCTTCGTGGCTATTAAACCGTGAAATCCCACCAGCTTCGGCCTTTCAACACGTGATTCTTTTCTAAACAGCAGCACGACTGACCCAGGGCCGTACCCCAAATCTCCTCTGAGTATATGGTCTTCTCTGCTGGCCAGCATCAACATGAATATCTTCAAGGTCGCCTTCTGAAGCCTCATCATCTTCATCTTCTACAGTCGCTTGTATTATTCTCTCTTCTTTCCCCTTCCCGGTGTTGTTGTTGAGCTACAGCAAGATTAAGTGCAACAGCTGCCATTGTTGCCATTATTCGTTGCCTAATCATCGTGAATACGTGTTTGAGTATAATCCTTCAGAGACACAAACAACAATGAAATCCGCCAACATTTAATCCTTTTTGTATTGCCTCATTTCATATTCTGTAGCTAAAGCTTACAGGATCATCTGTAATTACGGTATATGACCTTTCAGATGGACTGGATCAAAAGGCAAGCTAATGTCACCATTTGGAACTAGCACAACATAAAACGGGAACATCTTTATGAAGATTGGCAGCAAACCCATTGGTAGCAGAGAAATCTAACGATGAACAAGTTTGTTCTCCAGATGAAGCAGAAAACCAAAACGTTGATACAGCTAGACCAACAATTCAATAATCCAAAACGGCAGCCCAGAGACCGAAAAAAGTCAAAATCACTTCTCCAGAGAAGTGATAACACCTTCTGCGCCCGAAACTGGCAGAAGTGAGTTTTTCCAGGTAGAGAACACTAATATTGGAGCATCGTGCTGTTGAAAAAGATGCTTCCTTTCTATGCTTCTATTGCTTCCGATTGTAACGGTAGTGGCGGCACTTACGGTTTCATCTGCCACCATACATCTGCCCAATGCAGCAGAAGAGGCTACAGTTCAGCAAAAAGACCTAAGGATGTTGCAAATAGTAGAGAAAGCCCCCCAGACAACCCCGAAAAGCATGGTGATGGTGTGCTTTGGAGCACACAAGCCGAAATAAGAAAAATCCATCCAGAATTAGAACCCGCCAAAACGGCCCATACCCTGCCGAACCAGCCAAATCACTCCATATTTGAGGCCAGATCACGCACAATCCACACCGAAATGACAAAACGGGCGTTTTTTGCAAGATCTGGAGCTAAGATGGGCCATGTGCAATGGGGGCCTTAACACGTTCCCATTGGCGATGCAAGTTCCCGATGCTCAAGAAGACGCAAAGAGATGCAAGAAGCTTAGTGTCATTTCGAGATGGATCGTGGGTGTTTTGGCTTCAATTCGGGCATTGAATTCATGCATATTGACCTCAAAGTTTTAAACCATGACATATTTCCTTACTATACAAGCATCCATCCACAATACTGAGTGAAACGACACTGTGTGTGACTGACCTACGCCGATGACAAAGACGTGGACGCCGGCGGCGCGCGTGCGGCGAGCCTCGGGGAGCGTGCGCTGAGAGTTGAGGTTGGACACGCCGTCCGTGACCACCACCAGCACGTCAGGCACGCCCGGCCTGAGGAGGTGAGCGGGTGCGAGGTGACACTTTAACTGGGAACTCCCGGTCATTGGTCTTTAATATACTTCATTAATTATGTATGTTTTGCTAGGATAGTGGTGGGTGGAGGTGAAGCTTTGTCACTGAATATGATCAGTTTAATGTTGAGCTGGTGATGCTGGATAGTTTGCGGTAAAAACCGCAAACTATCAACTATCCAGCATCACCAGCTCAACATGTCTTTGGTCATATATATGGATAGTGGCATATCTCCGGACAATGCCAATAGGTACGGTTAGTGATTTGTTACACTACTACATACAATTCAACAAACTGAATAACGGTGTGGTCTCCATCACGGGACATTTGACCGAAGTGATTAGATGGCGATGATGACGTCACATTGGGACCGTGTCAGACAGGTGACTTTTCTGTCGGACAGCAGATAGAGCGGGTCTGTGGAGGCTCTTGCTTGCCTGTCTGAAAAGTGGCCATATGACGTCATCACCACCAAGTAGTCACTTTGGTGAAAGGTCCCGTGCAGGCCCGTAGCGAGAGCTTAAAAAGCGAGGAAGTGAAATATGCTCATTTCAGGTCACCATAAAAGTCAATGGTCAGCGTCATCATGAAATATGCAGAAATATTGTGCTCTTTCACAAAATGAACACTTTGTTTACACAAACAAATAGAATGTGCTAATATATGGAGGTTTTAAAAATTAAAGCAGGACATAATGTCCCAACCAAGCCCAATTATTAATGAGCATTATGTTTGAAATCATTAGAAAAAAAAATATTGCAAGTTCACTAATTATGGATGATACAATAAGAACTGTTTGATTTTACACTAGAAATACACTAAATTACACTAGAAATGGTGATTTAGGATAAGACTATCAAGAACTGCAATAGCTATTTTTTTGTAAAAACGCGAGGAGACGAAATCTGAAGAGCGAGGTGACAAATGAGGCAAACCCAAAAGCGAGGACCTCCTCCTCTGCCACAGCCCCACGACGGGCTTCACTGTGATAGAGACCGCAACGTTATTCAGCTTGCTGAATTGTATGTCCCTGTGTAATAATTTAACCCTATAGATACTCCAACTACTGCGAAGCTAAATAGCCTGGAAGATATAGCATTCATGGCGCACTTTAATGGCACGCGTAGACATGTACCGTACGACAAGGACTCATTACCTGTTGCCGTTCGCCTCGTTGAACATGACGTTGCGCACCATCATCAGAGCGTCTGCCGTGTTGGTGCTGCCGGGGACGTATTCGACCAGTCTGCAACCAGAGGTGACCAGCACACACAGGGACTAGATTGCAGGTATGATCGTTAAGAGAAGTGATGAAGGGAGTTTAGTCCCCTGCCACAACCTTTCATTTTTTTTTAATTTGACGGTTACATTATGATAATTATTACACTAACTTTATATAAGAAACTTTTTTTAATTGCATTTTACTTTTGAGTATGTTCGACTATTTCAGCCATTATTTCCAAAGCATTATTTCTTGTTATTCATTAGGAATGCTCATTCTGTAATATATTTCACTTGAAGGGAGTGTATGCAAGTAAGATAACAGCACAGCGAATTTCAAGTAGACTGTTTTCTAGTCCACAGATTAGACGAGGAAACACTATAAAAACAGACGATGGACATTGAAAATGTCCGAAAATATTAAGACAATATAGTAAGTTTTTTAAGGATTTATCACAAAATTAGTGTTACTTGTTGATAGAAAAAAGAAATCCAATGAATCTCTTTACAAATCTACGATCTAATTATGGAAAAGATTTTGTCAAGGAAGTCAGAAAGTGTGAAAAAGAAGGTAGGAAGTTGTCAAAATACCGAAACCACCTACGTTTTTCCCTAAGCTGCCTAAGGTGCAAACATGAAGGTATAATTCCACCAAGCTTGAAAATAAAATGCCCTATTAAGACGAAAAATGCTCAGGACATTGTGAGTAAGGCCAGGAAAGCTCTGTTGAATGAGAGAATACGGGTTAATGTGAATAAGATCAAGAATTTGTCTGATAATTATGAAGAGAAGAAAATGAAAGTGGAATCCCAGTTGCCTAGCAACGAAGCAGAAGCTGTAATGGAGCACCTGTCAAACTCGAAAACGAGGCAATAGTTAAATCAAATTTCTAAGTTCTGATGGGAAATTTATCTGTCAACTGAAGAGAATTCCATCTTGGCAAAAAAGGTTTGAACTTTGCAGTGACTGAAAACAAACACCCAGTCAAGGAACTAATAGTGGCTGCTGAAAAGGCATGTAGTTTGTTGAATGAGGAGGAAGCAAGTGTCTTACGGCCAAAACTAGTGAGTATTCTAACTTCTGCTAAACCCCCCAAATCCAATGTCAGCGATGAGCAGACTAAGGCCCTGAAAAGTTTAGCTAAAGATGATACTATTATGATTCTGCCAGCCGACAAAGGTAGAGCTACAGTCATTTTGGACAAGGAGACTTACAAGGAGAAAGTTATGGTTATGTTATCTGATGAAAAGACTTACACAAGATTAGATAAAGACCCAACAGCCAAGTATAAACGAAAACTGGTAGACATCCTCGCGAGACTCAAATCTGAAAACAAAATCACCGATGCTCGATACTTATATCCAACCTCTGAGACCATACCCAGACTATATTGCACTCCAAAAATACACAAGAAAGATGTTCCTTTAAGACCAATAGTAGATTATACAGGATCAATCATGTATAATTTATCCAGAAGCCTTGCTGACATTTTGGCCCCTTTGGTAGGAAAAACAGAACATCATGTAGAAAATTCAAAAGATTTGGTGAAGAGTCTCCAATCTTTGACGGTAAATGGAGATGAAACTTTAGTGTCTTTTGATGTAGTCTCACTTTTCACTAACACTCCCATTGACAGGGCCCTTGAGATCATCAAAGATCGTCTCCTTAATGATAGCAAGTTGAGACAAAGAACGTTGCTCACAGCATTGGACATCATGGAATTACTAAGCCTGGTGTTGACTACAACTTACTTCAGATTTGATGACCAACTATATCAACAGAAGTTTGGTACAGCGATGGGCAGCCCAGTGTCTCCAATAGTGGCAAACATATTTATGGTAAACCTCGAACAAACAGCTATAGCCACAGCGGATGAGGACATCAAACCAATGTGGTGGAAGAGGTATGTGGATGACGTGGTAACAAAGATTAAGTGCGGCACTGTGGAACGTCTCAATGATAATCTCAACCAAGTAGATACGACTCGCAGCATAGTGTTTACTCATGAAACTATGGTAGAGAACATGATTCCTTTTCTTGACACCCTGATTGAAATTAAAGACACTGGCTCTTTAAAAACCACAGTGTACAGGAAAAGCACACACACAAATCAATATTTGAATTTTGAGTCTCACCATCCAACTGTACATAAGCTAGGAGTAGTGAGAACACTTTTGGACAGAATGGACACAGTCGTAACAGAAGAGTTAGATAAAGAGACTGAAGAACGCACAATCGTGGATGCACTGACCACTTGCAATTACCCTAAGTGGGCAATTCAAGAAGTGAAGAGAAAGAAGAAAGATACCAACAATAAGAAGTCTCGGAAAACAGCAGAAAAAAGACTCTAAGGGAGCCAGAGGTATGGTCGTTCTCCCTTACGTTAAAGGCTTGTCAGAAAGAATGGCCAAGGTTTTAAAAGATCACAAGATCTGTTCAGCCTTCAAACCTTATAAGACTCTCCGGAAGATTTTAGTTCATCCCAAGGACAAAATCATACAAGAAGAAGTA
The DNA here is from genome assembly GCA_019095985.1 of Streblospio benedicti. Classification (NCBI taxonomy): domain Eukaryota; kingdom Metazoa; phylum Annelida; class Polychaeta; order Spionida; family Spionidae; genus Streblospio; species Streblospio benedicti. The sequence continues at coordinate 11,107,238 of CM032664.1, read as the reverse complement.
TGTGGGAGTGTATACAGTATTGGTTGTAAGAACTGTCCAAGTTTATATATTGGGGAATCAGGCAGGAAATTTGGCACACGGCTCAAGGAGCATCAAAGAAATGTGGAGACACATGACCATAAAAATGTGCGCACCAGAGCCACTCGCCTCAGCACCACAGAAGTTCACCAATCAGCCATAACTGACCACATGAACAACCTCAACCATGTACCAGATTGGGATAGTGCTAAAGTTGTGTGCAAGGAGTCAAACCTACTGGACAGACAAATTCTAGAGTCCATAACAATCCGAAGGACTGAGGAGAACATGAACAGAGATGAAGGAGCATACCAGTTATCTCACGCCTACGACAACCTTCTGAGACCTAGGGCAGCCCCAAACCACCGCGCGCGCCCTCGACCACCCCCCCAACAACAAACACTGACTGACTTCAACTTCTGTCACGTGCTGCCACCTGGTGACAGAAAAGTCTCAGACGATGGACATTGAAAATGTCCGAAAATATTAAGACAATATAGTAAGTTTTTTAGTAGTCCACTCACCATCACATAGGGTGGACCACGTTTACACTCAAGCTACAGTAGAGTACTATTGTGAACGTCTGCTTGTGTCTGCGATTGAGTGTGTGATTGTGTCTGTGTAAATGTGTCTGAGTGTAGGGGTGATGGTGACAATATTCCATTGGCATTACTTTGCAGTTACTGAGAGTTTAAAACGTCGCACATAGCCTCATTTCACGGCGCGTATGTTCAAATGAGAGATGGTACAATGCATTGTGTAGTCCGTGTACCTTAGTGCGTGCGTGACGCTGTCGCGCGTGCTGTACGTGTTGAGGTAGAAGCTGACGTGCGTGTGCGTACTGTACGTCATGACGCCCACTCGCACGTGACCGGCGTCGATGGCGGCGGCCTCCAGAAGCCCCGAAAGGAAGAGCAGCACCTGCCAGAAGACGGGCGGGGGTGGTGTGGTGGAGAACAATGCCCTCGATCAGCCTTAACATAGGCATTTATTACTTGAGGCCATGGCTACTAGTTAAGTACCAATATACGGTGGGCCACCCTCATTCTTAAAAACAGCATAATTTCTATGGCAAAGATGAAGACACGAGGCGGAGAGTATTTATCCGTAAGCGTATAGTTTACATGAAAAGTTAGGACTAGGACTGGTAGTGTACATTCTGTTCTTAATTGATAGAAATACATATTCACAGTAACCGAAACCGATGACATACCGGTATACTTATACATGTATAGGTATTTTTATAGTTTCACATGATATACGGTATTTAGAAGTATTTTGTTGTTGTAGCTCATTTATTTAATAATTGTCGATCATCCATGTAAGTGCTCACCTTATGAAAGTTGACATCCCCTACTGAGCTGCTCATGTCCACCAGAAACACCATGTCTGCCTGAGAGTTGCAGTCTGCCAAAATATTGTCCATGCATACATCAGCATGTAGATTTACAACAATATGTTATCCGTTTTAATATTATGGATTCTTTATCGCAAGTCTATAGTGCTATGCTAGTGACAACTTCCACTCAAGCTGTTACTGAGAACATATTAGACACTGAAAATCGTGGTAGAATTGCATATGAAAAGTTTGTTAAAGAAAGAATATCTGGACCTTCAAATCTTTGGGGGAAATTGTCTAAATTGAAAGTCATTGGATGGACCGAGTGGGCCAAGCCGATTAAAGCAAAAGTTGAAGCAGAGGAAATTGTTCTCAAACAGTTGTCTTCACAATTAGCACTTCGGCTTCTCATCATTGCAAGATCTTCCCGTGGTTTAGATCTAAAAGATATCATATGTATGAATTGTCAGCTATTAACCAAACACTGCAGGAGATGGATATCTTGCAAAGCACTGAAGATGATTGATTGGTGCAAAAGAAATACTTCTTTGCACTTTTTAAGCAACCCATATCATTATTTTTCTAATAAAATGTCATCATTTCACACGTTGTTTGTGCTGCTAATATATCAATATTATAAATTCTGCATTAAATAAACATATAAACATTTACAAACATAAAAAATCATGACAGTATTATATAAATGATCATTGTTGAAAACAATATTGCTAATAATGATAAATAAAAGCTCGTTAACCATTATGATCTATAAAAATAAGGATTTTTTACTTACGGCGGCCATCTTGGATTCCAATATGGCGTCTTTTATGACATGTTTGCGTTTCTTAAAGTTGAAACATACCAAAAAATACTAAAACCATCCTTTTGAAGTATTTCTGAGGTGGAATGGACAATAAATAATCTCTTATTTATAGTAGCAGCAGCCATTTTTAAAATGGCTGCCAAATATCGAAGATGACTTAGAAAAAATGGAAACATCACTTTTCTGCAATAATGCACCATAAACTATCATAAAAACAATGTTTCCAAAAATCTATATGAAATTCCCAATGAAATTACATAACTGTATATACTATATGTCACCTATTCACCAAATACTTAAGGCAGGCACACTGACAGGCACATTAGCCCACTCATCTCACCAATTAACTAGACCAATTTTCCAGTTTAAAATCCCCCACAAATATAGACCACTTCAAACCTCCGGAAAGAGACCTCCTCTCTACTGAGACCATGTACTCTTCACAATTGTCTTATTCAGACGTTATTCTGTAAATTAACAACCTTCTTCCTGAAAAGTGTCATTACTGCCACGTACGGGGGTGGTGGCATCGTCGGTTTTCACGGCTTAAAAGTCCTTGTTCATAACAACCCGTGGGCCCAGTTGTAGCTTTTATGTGGAAAAATTATCTTCGGTTAGACCTACGTCAAAGACAAAATCAATACTCGGTTTCATCTTATAGTACTTTTATAGCGAGACAGTACTTTTGGCGTTTGAATTCCCCACTTGACATTTTGGCAGTGGGCCTTCTGATTGGTCGGTTTCTATATAAAGCGTATATATTCGTGAGATATGACGATGGAGTGGTGGTGGGGGTGGGGGTTTATGGAAAGTTGTTGAGTGGTGCATGAGCACTGAAATGACTGAGTTACTAATTTAATTCAACCAAACTTGGATTTTTAAACGACTGGTGTTTAAAAAGCAGCAATACAGACAGAAGATGAATACAAGTATCTGAACGAGGCGGACGATTAAAATGGGCGCGTTGTTGCGTCGCTTCAGTAGCTGAAGCGAAAGCCTTGTGATCACTTTGTTTCTATGTATGTATGTATGTATGTATGTATGTATGTATGTATGTATGTATGTATGTATGTATGTATGTATGTATGTATGTATGTATGTATGTATGTATGTATGTATGTATGTATGTATGTATGTATGTATGTATGTATGTATGTATGTATGTATGTATGTATGTATGTATGTATGTATGTATGTATGTATGTATGTAAATGTATGTATGTATGTATGTATGTATGTTGTATGTATGTATGTATGTATGTATGTATGTATGTATGTTCAAAGCTAGAGCTTTTACCGACAGATTTCGTTCAAAAACTTTTACACAACTGTGAGGTATGAGGCGACACCGGTGATTCGATTTTGGGCGCTCTGCCAATTAAATTGTGTATTTTAGAAGGCCATTTATGACATTTTACTGATATTCAATGCACTTAGCCAGAGAGAATCACGCGTATCACGTCACGTTTTACGTCACGTTTTACGTCGTTTACGTTTTTTACGTCACGTTTTACGTCACGTTTTATTCCATCACGTTTTAGTCAACTTTTAACAGTTGAACTTGATTAACATAAAACAGTAAAGTATGCACCGTTTCATCATATGTCTTAATTGCCCATATAAATCAACGTTGTTCTAGCGACGCCGTGTTCTTTGAACACTTCTGATCTAGTTAATATTGCAGTCAGAAGTGCCTCTGATAAATTATCACTATACGAGGAGATTGTGTGCATGATACTAATAATAATACATGTCCGTGTATTCTATGTCTGCTTGACTAAACTATCATTTATAAAACATATTTTTGACATAGTATTGATTGTTTTTTGTATTATTTTTTATTCATACATTTGCGACATACTTTATCTCACTGGTCTGCTGTGAAATGGATCCAATTCATTATCTTAAGTTTGTATTTAAACGGCTCAACGAAATACTGAAGTCATAGTCGTGCAAGGTAAAGCTATCTGTCAATGAAAACTACTGTGCAAAATATCACTGTATTTGAATAGCCTGTATCACTGAGAAAGGGTGGTCCATTTTGTAAATGCTAGGCAGCAGAATAAAAGCTGTCAATTGTTAGGATTTTCTTATCAAAATGCCTTTTAGAACACAAGTGGCATGGACCATAATTACGGTATCCACAAAAGAATCACTGACTTTTCCATCATTGCTACAAGTTCGTGTGTGTGGCTCTAATTGACTGGGCTCACTGAAGATGTAGATACGGTTGACGTTGATTACATTACTACTGATGATGCTGATGACGTTGCTGGTGACGTTGATACTGAAGAAGCTGCAGATGATATGGAAACCTTACGTGATTCCACAATAGCCCCCCAATCTCCATCCTTTATAGGCTTGATGGCATTGCGTTTCTTTGCAGCGATGACTTTCATTGCTTGCATATAAGAGTACGGTTCAGTTGCCACTTTTCCCTCTGCCCTTGGTTCTGATGAGATCTGTTCAACCTCCTTCAGATCTTCTATGTAGTATCTGTGGAAGATGCAGCTGCCAAGTGCAGCCAATATCACTATTTGGAGTGGGTCAAGAGCCACGATGTCAATGAACTGAGTTAGCATTAGGCTCATAACCCATTTGACAGTCTTTTCATAACCAAAGTTGAACGTGTAGAGGATCGTGTAAAATGAGCAGACAGAGGAGATCAAAAGAACAATCAGCCAAGCGATATACACAAAATACCAGGGCAAAAGGCAGAGTTCTCGATTAGACTTCCACACTATCACAGATGCATCAGTGGTGGGGGTCTCATTGGTGTCAAAATCGTCAGCCATCATAGCTTTGTCGGAGTTTGCTGATGGCGCCTCATTCAAAATAACAGAAACGTCTGACACTTCCTGGTAGGAGCCGTTTTTTGCCATATACCACCGGCTAGCAGTCTCCATGTTTGCAATAGATTTTAGGCGATTGAAAAGTGGCCTTTTGCCAGTGCGATTGAAATTCTCCTGTGACTGGGGTAACACCTCCTCAGATGATTTACTGCTATTAATGTTGTATTCGGATGGGATGTCAAGGGATTCCTTCACAATATAGATAGGATGGCGTGCCTCGGTTGACTCGAAAAGCTTGCACATAAAGATTGTTGAAAACACCAATATCATGGATATTTGGACAGATATCATTAAGTCCTGAGTTGTGAACTTGACGTCTCCCCATTCAAACTCAACGTATGTAGATGGTTTGGGCGTTACATTATAAAACATAAGGCTACTCAGCATTCCAAGCATGAAAATGCAGAGGCAAACCGAAATACGCTGGCATAAAGTGAAGTTAAGTTGTGCCGATGACTTGAATAGTGACAGATAAAGGTGTTGTTCCTTCATCTTGTGCAGTGCGTTGGTAAAGAATACGTCTGCAAACCCAAGCTTTTTATCGACAACATCGAACTGTTTTATTATTCTTTTATCTCCCTCAATAGGAGAAAGCCAGGTTGTACACTCAAATGCCCACTTCTTATTCTCATGAGGGTCGTATATAAGACACATGCCTAAAAACCAATGTGGATAGTCACCTTTGCCATCATGCCAAAGAACTATGGACTGGATTTCCCCTAGGGATTTTGGAGTACGTACAACGAAGAAGTTGACTGTTCCAGGCTGGAAAATACTGTGTGTAGAGCATTGTAGACCATGGGGTTCTGATGTACCGAGACTGCCTTTCAACATAATGCCCACACTAGATGAAGGTGGCTTCCCAGCTTCTGTTCCTGTCTCAACTGTAATTATATAACTGTACTTGTCATACGGATCATTGTCACCTAGATCGACTGCAGTCCTGGCGTCGCTACGTTTTTTGTCCTTGTATCTTGCAAAGATAGTTGCCGGAATGTACAGTCCAAAGACGATGGCCACCACAATTATACCTAAAGTAACATTAACACAGTAATCATAATGGGCATGCAATTTAAAATGACTTGACATTAACACTAAAGATTAAAGTGGCATGTTCCTAAAAAGTCTACTCAGCAAATACTATACATAGGTACTATGTGTTTTACAGTTGATATTAGATTTTCAACTCAGATGGTGCTCTGCAAGTTATTCATTTGAATGACAACGTACTCGAAATCTGTTGTAGTAAATTATGAAAATTAGTAAATATGACCAATGTAATACCTATAGGGTTATTCCAGAGGGCAGTGAACTCTGCCATATCTGCATACTTGACAGGATTTGGTTCAACAAACATACTAGAAGCGAAGGATGAGAGATGATGACATTCACAATTAAGAATAGACAGTGCATCCACAGATCGAGGAATACACCCCTCTGTGGACCATTTCTCATTGTCCCAGTACAGGCATCGAAGTCTTGTGGTCATTAACTGCAAACTGAGGGTGTCATACAAGGAGGAGTTGAGTATCAATATCACGAAGTAAAATTCATTTCCATTTGGAAGAAGGACATCATATGTCCTGGGAACCCCTGTAAATTTCATTGGGATCTTATCTCTGAGTGCAGACTCAATCACTTGTCCTCCCTTGGTTAAAAAGGTGTGGATGGCAGACGTATTGTTGCATACATAAAGTTCAACTGGCAACGACGCTGTCTCAATAGCAAACCGAATCACAATATACAGGGCTTCGTTGCCTTCAATTTTAGTCAAATTAAGAGTTACGGGGTGTATATTGGTGATATTGATAAGTTGAAAATCCATCTTAATATTGTTTGGAAATGTTATTTTGACTGGTTCGGATAGGTTGTGGAAGAGAAGAGATCTCTTGTTATCATCGGACTTCACATCAAACGCGTACACGCTAGAGGTTACATCCTTATCCGTCCAGATGTAAGGATTTTCCTTAAAGTAAATTGTTTCAATGGATAATTCTCCCTCTGTGGTCGGTATAGGAAACGTGCATGGTAAGGTAAATTGGTCACCTGATGCACAGGGAAGGTCTTCAGCACGGCTCTTTTGGAGTGAGATGGAAAACATGTCAGAGACAAAAACCGATGGCTTTTCAAAGGGTATTGTGATTTTTGACAGTACTGCCTGAACCTTGCCTATCGCAGCAAGTGATGCCACTGTCATATTACGCACTGTTCCTGTGTACTGTTGGAAACCATCGTCCACAGTGTTATTGTTTAGTGGCCCCTCCAATTCTCTATTTTTGTACTGAAACCTGGTAGTCGACAACACATTCGAAACACTTTCTACAACATCACCACTTGCATCATGGAGTTTCTCTGTTGACTCATCGGTTACTTCCATGTTGTTGAGTGCAGTTGAAAGAGTGACTAGGTATTCGGATGCCATCTTCTGCATCTTTATATTTACATTATTTCTTCTAACTCTCGTAACGTCCTTCAGTACAGATGCTGTTTGTCGGATGCTGGTGATATCTGATTTCACTTCAAGAGAAACTAAGTGTTCCAGTATATTTTCTCGTAGTTCTAATTGTTTCTCATTTTCTTCGACTGTGATTGGCTCATTCATATTTAGAATGCCTACAGCCCCAGCAATCAAAGTAAGTGCTTCCTTATTATTTTTCGATAGCACTAGTTCCCTGAGTAATGATTTGTTTCCATGTGTGAAGATTTCCACATTGGTAAGTGTTTGATTATTTGGTCGCACCTTTACACTGGTCAAAGCAGTGGTGGATGCCCCTTTACTGTCACGGATGGTGACTTTTATGTTTACAGAAAAGTTATTTGTTATCTCTCCCATAAACATGTACATTTGAGGTGATGAAGAACTATTTGCCATATGCAGAATAACATATTCTTTGTGTATTTGAGCGCTGTACACATATGTAAATGGCCAATCCTCATCCTGATAACCAGCACAGATAATTGAAAACCTTGTTTCAAATGCAAAACCTTCATTGGGCTCTACAACACACTGTCCACCCTCGGGAGGTGTGTTCACAGTGAAGTTATACACTGAGTGCAATAAAAGTGTTGTCTTCTTCCCTTCGGAAATAATGTCTGTTTCCACTGTAAGGCGAATAGAGTATACAGTCTTAGGTGATGCAGCAGAGAAAACACCTTTTTTAATCACAATATTTGGTTTGTTATTCCCTGTTGTGGTCTCCTTCTCCCAATCAATATGTGCTGTGATAATGGAGTCAGTAGATTCAAACTGCCACAAGAATGCAAACTTTATACCTTGTTTACATACTAAACAATTGGGCTTATCAAATGCTAGACTGAACCGCTCAGAAGGGTTTATCTTTTTATCTGGCCAGCAATTGCGTATGCACTTCACAAACCCTTGTTGATTAATGGTTGTAATAACCTCCTCGTGGTTATGGTGCAAGTCATCATTCAAGGTTTCGTTTTCACATACAAAGCCATTGTTAATACGAGGCTCACCACTACAGCTTGTAAATTCAAACATTCCAAGTGACATTAAAACCCTACTGCAGAGAATTGCATGATCAAATCCTTGCTTTATTCGGAATTGTGCATAAGCAAATACAGTTGGCGAATCATCAGCCCACAGTGCGTCTTTCATGGAACCCTCTGATTTGTAACCAACCCAAAAATACCCATCTCGTTTCAAATAGTCTCTACTGCCATTTAAGTTGTGATTTTTTAAAGTAAGACAGTTTCGTAAAAATGCCAAATCTTTTGTCCCGTGAACACTGGCTAATCGGCCATTATTTTGCCTACAGAATTCTTGTGCATGATACCAATCGTAATTGAGGGCATGGTATTGGTATTGTTGCCCTTCAAATTGCACCCAGCCAGCAGCATCAGTGGGTACAGGGCAGGTAAATGGTATATGTTTTTGGCATACAAAACTTCTCTTTAAATCACATGGAAATATGTTGAGGGTCAGATTGTTTTTGGCTAAGACGCCACAGCCTGGAGTCATGATTTCTATACGATTTAATTGGCTTTGTGCAAAATCGGTTGATGACCCATCACTCCACGTAGCATTAGAAGCAGAAGCATAGTGTGCCCAAAAACCAATCCAATAATACACATTCTGTGAAGGATGTGTCCGTACTACACAGCGGTGTAAAAACAAAATGTTCTCGATGCTATGAACACTGGCTAAGACTGCGCCAATGCGGTTACAATGTTCCTCAGCTACTGTCCAATTGCTATAAGACTCAACAAATTTGTATTGTGTCTCTCCACGTACAATCCACGGAGAACCAGTCAAAGGTGGACATTTATATTGTCTCTGGCACACAAAATGGTGACGGTTTGAACACGAATCCAGGCTTATTCTGATATAGGTCATATCCACATAGCCACAACTACTTCCGTTATATAAATTCACATCAATTCTGGATAGGTATTGCTGAAAAGCAAAGTCAACAGAGGAACCGTCACTCCAGCAGCTATTATTCTGACCTTGTATATTTTGATGTTGGTATCCAATCCAAACTGCAGACGTGTTATTGTCATAAAATTCGGAGACAACACAATGTTTTACAAACTTCACTTCATCTTCATCATGGATGCTGGCCAAGTGGCTTTCCCAATACTCACTTCCTTTACTTTGTATTCTGCAGAACATCTCTGCATCTTTCCAATTTTTTAGCAGATATGAACCACTGAAATACTTGAACTCTTTTTCTCCAAACGCCATCCACTTATTGTAAGTGGTATCCCTAGGGCAGATGATAGGAAGTGGAATACAAGTAATTGCATTGGTGTACATGAGAACGAATAAAATTAACATTTTGAAGCGGGTGCGTTTTTGTTTTGTTCCCACACTCTGACTGCACAGCTGCCCTTAGCAGTATAATTATGTTGATGTAAAAAGTGACACTGCAGCACTCCATCCATTACTACTCCATTGCCTTTAACCAAACAGTTACGTCTAACATATACATATAAAGTCCTAGAAATCATCACCACACGCATCTCCAGTATTAATGAACACTGTCGTTTTCACCCCGTTTTTTTTTTTCATACCAGTGATAATAACGGATATTGGGGTTTACCCATTAGCTATAACACGAAGATTCTAGTATTTGCACTACTGAGTGTGAGTGGGCGTACGAAACAACAGGATCAGCCGCACCACGTCCAGAATTATACACAGACTCCCATTCCTAACTCCTGGTTCCATAATAGTTGAGTGCGTTGAAACAAGGCACTTCCACTGCCTGCGATCATTTTTCTTCCTGGCAGTTCTACGGCCACACCTTTAATTCATTTAGTATACTGGTAATAATTGCGAGAGGTGTAGTAGTTATAATGGACTAAATTGTCACGTGTAAAATAGACGTCTACAAGACTACAGTGAGTTTGGCGTTGGTATTTTGTTAGCAAATGTTGCACCTCAGAGTGTTGCACGCCTACTCATTACTGAAATGACAACAAAGTATTCATGTCACAAAGCACATATGCATTTGGCAGTACTATTTTTTGTATCGATTTACACGACGTAACGATTGGTTATATCATGCACTATAATAACACCATTAGTCCATGAGCCATATCATCTGCCTACATATTAGTGAAGCAGATAAGTCTGATTTTTGCTAGAATCGTTCATTTGATGTGAACTTAGGTTAGAGGTCACTCTTTCAGTAAAATGTGCTAGCCACCAAATAATTGAAGATGGCGGCCATTTTTTCAAGATGGCCGCCAGAAGTTACATAAACTACCAAAAAACGCAAATGAATCAATATTTCTTTAGTCCTTGGTGTTATTAATAAATGAATTTGACTTCCAGTATGTATTGCACTGCTCAATAGCATTTTGGTAATGTATTACTAGTAATTTAATCAATTCTAAACATTAATATACATGATATTTCACCAAAATTGATTATGGATGATGTGTACTGTAAGAGCATTTACGTGTTATTAACTTATATCATAGTTTGATTAAGAGAAACTAATGGTAAATTCATGGTTTACTTTGATTTTCACCAGATAATGTTGAATGGCTTTAATCATAAGTAATACAATGTTTTTAAATTCATGAACTTTGACCTGTTTTTATTCCTCAATGGAAAATGTAAAGCAGTAGACGGCATAAAAGTTATTGGCAGTGCTAAGAACCAATATGGATATTACTACTGCAACAGTTTCTTCTAAGTCAGTATTTGAGCCCAAGTAATATAATTATAGATCTGAAATATGGGTGGTGTTTAGTCCTCTGATTATTATGTAGACTATGTACTCGGGGGGGGGGGGGGTTACTTCCATAGTCGCCCTATACGGCATGTGCCACTGATAGGGGTCACCTTTTTTAACCCCACAGTTTCACTTGGGGTCACCTTTTCCACCACTCAGTTTCACTAGGGGTCATGATTTCAACATTCCAGCCAGTTTAACTAAGGGAGGTTCATTCTCAAGGTTCAATATCTAGCTCTTTTTTCATGTGATTTTGCATTATTGAGCCATAAAAAAGCATAAAAGGTAAATATAAGTTGTAGAAAATCTTGTTTTCATTACAACTTCACATAGAATAATACCCCTTGTGATAATACCCCATTGTTTTCATCCGTAGGTTTCACTAGGGGTATCATTTTCATAGTTTCACTGGTTTCACTAAGGGGTATGATTTCGGATCTTCAGTGGCACCCCCTACCCATTCACTCCTGAAGTACCCCCCCCCCGAGACTATGTATATGTTGAACTGATTGTATGGTAGCAAATAAATACTGAATTATTATTAATTATTATCATTATGAAATCAGCATAAAATCATAGTTCAGATGCATTGAAGAGCTGATGTCCGATTGATTTCACACATTGTCATATCTAACATGACATAATATGCAATATCACGGGATTTCCAAATCTGCAATTTGATATACCCCACTATTTCACATAGAGGACGGTAGCTCCGCATGCTTCAGAAGACGCCAGATTCGTCATTTCAGGGTGGATCGTGGGTCTAACCTCAAATTTGTAGTTATCTGGCTGATTTGGTAGGGAATGGAGCACTTCTGGCCGGTTCTGGCCTCTTTTTCTTCTCTCTTAAAATGCTTTGTGTTTTTTCAGCTTAATTATGTGCTCCCATTATAGATTATTGGTCTCCTAATTCTGGAGGTCACATGTAGCATCTTAACTTATTTGGTCTCGTCTGTGCTTTGGGAGGATGTATGATCGAAACATCAAATCGTGAGTGCCGTCACTGTAGTTGAAATCAGAACCCATCCATGGAAGGATGAAACAGAAGCATCTGTTTCATCAGTTTGGTTGTGGGACATGCTGCATGATGCTGCAAAATACTATATTATTAATGCTTTTATTCCAGAATGAAATGGCCCACTTCTGTCTTGTCCGGCTCAATAATTTTTATCAGTTCTCTAGAGAAGTGATTTTTTTTCTTTCGGTCTGTTGGCTCCCGTTATGGATTATAGAGCTGCTAATCTGAAGCATCTACTTGCTTTTCTGGGTCGTCGACCATCCTAAGGTCTATCTGCTTAAAGCTGGCCATGCTGGTGATCTTCATAACGATGCACCTGTGCTATGACTTGCATTTATCAGACAGACATAATTCTGACAATGGCAGCTGTTACGCTTAACGTTTCGGAAACACAACAAAAACGATCAAGAATACAGCTGAAAAATAAAACTATACACTACAGATGACGACAACACCAGTTGAAGTAAAGAAGAGAAACTTGTTGTTGTTGTTGTTGTCGTCGTCGTCGTACGTCGTTGTTGTCGTTGTTGTCGTTGTTGTCGTTGTTGTTGTCGTTGTTTTTGTTGCTTTTTTTGTTTTTCTTCTTTTGTTTTTTAGGGGGGGGGGGTATGTTGGCTAGTCAAAACCAAACAAGGATTTTTTTACGGTAGAACCTCGACCCCCTTAGCCCCCAGGGTAAATATAGAGTCTAGTTACGTCAACAGTAAACGTCTAACAAAGTCAGTACTCACGTAACAAATATAAGTATCTAATTTTGTACAGAGTCTCTTATTTACTTGTGTTCTGACTCATCACTACCCCTAACTGATTAGTAATACTATACTCACCGTGTAAGCATGTTATTGGCGCTGAGTTCACTTTTCGTTCTACTCGCAAGCATAGGCAGAAACATGGGCACGGTTGCTGCTAATGACGTCGAATGTCCCGTAATAACAAATCGCACTGATTGGATACCGTATCACGGCATGGAATACAGGTACTTTCATGAAATATTAATGTTGACACCTTCAATGACAATGTCTGGGTGGTCGAAAGCAGAGGAAGCATGTGTCGCTCTCGGTAGAGGCCACTGGCGCGCTCACCTGGCCAGCGTACACGGTGAAATGGAGCTCGAGTTTTTACTAAAATGTCTCGTAGTCCCATATGTAAAAAATTGCCCCCCGGTGGCTTCAGTTGACAATTCATTTTGGCTTGGGTATAAACGTAACAACGATGGGGATGAGAGCACACATGGGGTGTGGAGTGACGGCTCCTCTACTGACTATGCTGATGGACAGTTCAAATCTCGTGGTGGTGATTGTAACGACTGCTGTGGTTACAGAAAAGCTGGCACAAACTCCTCGATTCAAGTGACCGGCATGCTTTTTAAGAGCTGTTCGACAAGTTCATTGATGGGCTATATGTGTCAGAGACAATATACCGGTATTTGTACTGAATTTGATCCCACATATTGGATGCCATATGAAGGCCATCAATACAAGTATCTGGCTTCTGCAGTCACTTGGAAAGCAGGAAATAGCCTATGCCAAGAGGAAGGAAGCTTTTTGGCTAGCATACACAGCACAGAAGAACTTGAATTCATAAGAAATTGCCTCATACGAAAGTATTATCAAAATAACAGTCAACCTTCAATTGATAGTTTAAATGATAATTATTGGTTAGGCTTTAAAATTGAAATGGGTATTTTCGACTACTTCGATACATTTAAATCTTGGGCTGATGGCACCAGCGACGTTCAATTTGCAGAAAGCCAATATGAAGAATATGGAGATGAATGCTTTGCGTGCTGTAGCTTTGGAAATACACGCGATGTAATCATGCATTTTAGTCGTTGTTTAGCAGGGTATAGCAGTGTATGCAAGAAAAAACTCCCTTGCACTATGCCCAACAAAGCCAACTGGTTTACAATTGAAGGACGACAATACAAATACTTTACCCAGAGAATGGATTGGATCAGTGCAGAAGAACATTGCAACGAACATGACGCTATATTAGCTAGTGTGCATAGTCTAGGAGTCTTGAATTTTTTAGAGCGTTGTATTGTTGTAAAAGACTCAGAAATATTCTGGATTGGCCTTCGGGCAAAAGGTAAAAATTATACTCAAGGCTCGTGGAGAGATGGGTCATCAACAAAGTTTGCATATCATAAAGTAGGTCGTTATATTAGCAGTGATCCGTTTACGTGTGTTGTGAGGCACAATTTTGGGCTTTTGGGATGGCGGAATTGTGACAAGGAATTTAACTTTCTTTGTCAAAAACATATTGAGTTTGATTGCCCTGAAATTGTGAACACAGCAAACTGGATGGAATTTGATGGTAAATATTACATATATAAAAGGCTCAACTACAATTGGACAAAAGCAAATGAATCTTGTGTTCAAATGAATGGCCAATTGGCTAGTGTACATGGGACCAAGGACCTCGCATTTGTACGTAATTGTCTTGCCAAGCCATTTGAACAATCTGCAGATGATGGCACTAAAGAAGATATGTATTTCTGGGTGGGGTACTATTATGCCCATGGAATGGAGAACGGAACGTGGACAGATGAGTCATCAACCACATTCGCTGATGCACAATTCAGAATTGAAGAAAAAGAACACACTAATATTCTATGTGGAAGAGTGTCAATGTCAGGGAAAGGGTTGGATTTAAAGGATTGTAGCTTTAGCCCTGCTAATAATCATGGGTTTGTCTGCCAAACGTATAGCATAGAGGCAATTGAATACTCAACTGTAAATGAACAGGTTTTAACATCACCTGACCAGGGTGTAACACCCACAAGCACCATACCAGAGCAAGTTAAAACATCAGGCGGGGCCCGTTGTCCTCCATCCAACGCTGATAAGTGGGTTACATATAACGACAAACAATACAAATATTTTGCTTCTTCAAAAAATTGGACAGAAGCGCAGGAACATTGTAATCATAATGAAGCCGTCTTAGCCAGCGTTGATAGGATGGACATTGAGTTTTTACGAGCATGTGTCACAACGTCGAACGTTTGGGTTGGCTTGTGGGCACAAAATAGTGAATCTACTAATGGTACTTCGACAGATAGGTCATCAACCAAACATTATGAAGAACTAGAACGATTTAAAGGAGATGGTCTTGATTTTTGTGATGCTTTGGTTACACTTGCTTACTATGTGTACACACCGGTACGGAGACGTTGTGAAATCGGATTTAGTTTTGTATGTCAGAAACATCCTGAAGGAGAAAACATCTCAATGCCATCTCAACACGATATAGCAACTACGAGAGACAGCATAATTGGACAAGTCTCAACATCCACCGAACAAGCAGTTTATAATGGCATAAAGCTTGAGCTTATAGGGCTAATATCTCACCTCAAAGCCCTTCGAGTACAATTTGAAAGCATAAGAAATACAATGGATTCTAAAATGATAAAAAGAAACAGCGAAGTTGATTCTACATATGCTGTCCTGCAAAAACTTGAAATAATAATAAAATTTATGAAAACTCTTATTGATCAGATAGAAGGTGATATTGAAGATCCCGACATCAATGACATTCAGTCTAATCTGATGAATGTCCAATCAAACCTAACTTCAATCCATTATCTTATGGCAGATATATCTCTGGAAAATACTGCTATTGATGGTGAGGTTTTAAATGAAATTAACAAAAAACTATTGGAAAATTTACAGAATGTCGTCTATATTAGAGATAAGATTGACGGTTTCAAAATGATCCAGAATGGAACCTGCAGTTTCCTGGGCTGTGGTGACAGTCGTTCAGAATATAGCAGTGTAAACATGAACCAGCTTGAAATAGTTATAGACATTGGTCGGCCATTCCCATCAAATGGGAATGTTACAGGTATGCAGTACTACCACACTGACCATGGTGCTGCAGGGACAAACATTACATTGGGTCTATTCCGCCCACTGAGAAAAGAACTTTGTGGAACTTTTGAAATGTTAACAGTGCAGAATGACGTGGCTAAACCTGGAATCAACGTAGTTATATTCTCTCCTGCTTTTACCGTCCAAGCAGGAGATGTTTATGGCTTTGTAGGAAATGTTCCCTATGAATATCAACAAACTAACACAGGTGGTGGTTTTTGTTATTGTCGTAAAAACATTACAACAAATAACATGGATATGTTTTTGAATACTGCAGAAATTGGACTGACCTATGCCACTGATCGAAAATATGCAATCCAAGTTTGCTTTAATTCATTTAAAAGGCAAGCTGCCGTAGAGAATCGCAAAATATCAGCATCAGTAGAGGGGTTTGTGAAGTGCCTCCGGAACTGCAGATCGAAAGAAAGTATCAACCCTTCTGAGAGGCTCAGCCTCTCCTTTGACGGGTCGAAGTGTGTCGAGTGCAAACGAGGTAGCAAATTAATATTCTTATGGCAATTTGAATCTACTAATTCAAGTGTTAAAAGTCACATTGATTGGGATAAGGAGACTACAACAGGAAATGATAAAGCAAATTTGGTAGTCAACAAAGATGTTTTCTCCGCCACTTCACCTCATACGAGGTATACTTTCAAACTTACAGTAAAGATAATCACCAGGTTTAAAGGGGATGAGACAACACATTCCATAGACTCAATATTTAGCTTCTCTGTAAACACAGCTCCCCACGGCGGACACTGTTTTGCAAAGCCCATGGAAGGTTTGGCATTTCATACAAACTATTCAATCAATTGCACTGCATATCAGGATAAAGATCAGCCATTGCAATATGAGTTTAAGGCTCTAATTAACCGGAAATATGTCATCCTGCACGTTTCACACACACCATCTACACCACAAATGTACTTGCCTGCTGGTGAAGAATCAAATGAATTTGTTCTAGATATAAATGTCACCATTCGCGACAGCAAAGGGGCGTCTATCACTTCAACGATCGGTGTTACCGTCCGACCAAATAGTAACATTATAAACACTATGGAAACTATCATAATTGGCAAGAAATCTCGCTTAAGTGACCTTGTCCAGTCCAACAACAGTAAGCAGGCCCTTACATTAATTACTGGCGTAGTCACCACGCTCAATATGAAGGAACCAACATCAGAAATCAATGATACAAAAGACGCCGAGTTACGACAAAACCTCTTGGAACAGTTGGTATCTATACAATTGCCGACTGACATTACTAGCATACAACAGAAAGCGTCTTTATTAAAAGAAGTGACGAGAGGCAGAGATAACAATTTGAATGAAAAGACACAGAAGATGGCTTCTGACTATGTACTTAACCTGTCATCTGAACTTGACAACTTGGAAGTAACGGATAAATCAGCTGAGCAGCTGCATGATATAGGCGTTGATGTTATTAATAGTGTCTCTAATATTCTTCTTTCCACCCGACTTCAATACAAGAAAACAAAATTAGGCATGTCACAGAAGAACGAGACAGATAGAGAAGATTTTGTAGAGTACCCAAAAGTGATGCGTAACATGACAATGGCATCGATTGCAGCGATAGATAAGGTGAAAGAGGTTTTGGCTAAAATTGCAGTTCCATTTGAAAGGCCCTCAGTGGTTGTCTCTGATATGTTTTCTGTGTCTGTGCAAAAAAGCCGCGGAAAAGACATTCAATGTGCTAGTGGCGAGCAGTTTTCTCTGCCTTGCACATTACCAATTCCTTACGAAGATGAGTTCTCGATTGAGACTGTTAATTTCAACAAAAATCCTTATTTCTGGACAGACAAGGATGTGACTTCTAGTGTGTATTCTTTAGACGTGAAGTCCAATAACAAGACAAACATGATGCACTTCGAGGACCTTCTTGAGCCAGTCCGGATTACATTTCCCAACAACATCAATATGGATTTCCAGGAACTAAACCTCACTAACCTGAAGCCTGTCCATATGCACGTGAGAAACATCAAAGGCGATGAGGCTCCCTACATTGTGGTTCGACTTTCCATTGAGGCAACATCTCTGCCAGTTGAGCTCCATGTTCACAGTAATGAGGCTGCTGCCAATGCGTACATGACAAAGGAAGGACAGGTGAAGGTATCCGCCCTCATGGACCCAGCCCCACTGAGATATACAGGGGTTCCAAAGACATATGATGCACTGTTTCCAATCGGTCAGGAGTTTTACCTCGTCATATTGATGCTCAACTCGACCGAGTGTGATACTCTAGGGGTGGAGTTCATGATCACACGACTCCGTTGCTTGTACTGGGACAATGAGAAATGGTCCACTAAGGGGTGTCTTCCTCGATCTGTGGATGCACTGTCTATCATTGATTGTGAATGTAATCACCTCTCGTCCTTCGCATCTGGTGTGTTTGTTGCACCAAACCCTGTCAACTACGGAGATGTGGTAAAATTTCTCAGATTCTGGAAGAACCCAATAGGTATTTTTTGTGTTTATAAATTGAATTTTCATAATTTATGTAGTTCATATGGATGAGCAATTTTAAAGTTGATTTATGATCAGTGTTGGTCCTGTGTCTTGATACGTTTCCATTTTAAATGTATTCACGTTGTTCAGCATTTTGCAAGCATTTTAAAGTAAATATATTACATACAGTAGTAAAGGTTACTATGCCATTCAATTGCATGCCGTATTCTGCAGGTGTAGTTGCAGTCTCCTTTCTACTGGTGCTGTATATTCCGGCTACAATCTGGGCAAGATACAAAGACAAGAAACATACTGAAGCCAAGAAGCCTATAGACTTGGCAGACAATGATCCATATGACAAGTACAGTTACATTATTACTATAGAAACAGGAACAGAAGCGGAGAAACCACCTTCATCAAGTGTTGGCATTATGTTGAAAGGCAGCCTCAGCGCATCAGAACCCCATGGTCTGCAATGCTCTACACATACAATTTTCCAGCCTGGTGCTGTCAACTTCTTTGTCGTACGCACTCCAACATCTCTGGGGGAAATCCAGTCCATAGCACTTTGGCATGATGGCAAAGGCGATTATCCACATTGGTTCATCCGTATGTGTTTAGTTTATGATCCCAAGGAAAACAAAAAATGGACGTTCAACTGCAGTACATGGCTCTCTCCTGTAGATGGAGACAAGGAAATATCAAAGCGATTTGAAGTTGTGGACAAAAAAATCAGCTTGGCTCAAATGTCCTATAGCAACGCCATACACAGCATGAAGGAGCAACATCTCTATCTGTCACTCTTCAAATCGTCAGGAGAGAGCAACTTCACATTGTGCCAGCGTGTGGCTTGCATTCTTTGTGTTCTAATGATTGACATGCTCACTAACATTATGTTTTTTGGTATTGACACAAAGCCAGCCCACTATGAATTTAATTGGGGTAACATTAAATTCTCGACCCAGAACTTCATGATCAGCCTTCAATCGGCTCTCATATTGATTCCTGTGACGATGGCTGTGTGCAAGCTTTTTACGTTAAGCCGACCGCGCCATCCCATCCAAGTCGTCAAAGATACTCTTGACATCAATGACGTGCCATCTGAGTTCAAGATTAAAAAGGGCAAGCCTAAACGCACTGGGAAAAAGCTGTCTCGGAAGCGCTGGAAGTCCCTAATCAACATTGAAGCTGTCACGCGCTGGTATAAGGCCAAGAAGGGCTCCTACCAGGAGATGTCGGATATTTCAGTTGTTTCCAACGACTCTCTGACACTCACATCCAATATTGATGATAGCGTGATTAAGCCCAAAAAGGACATGCATATTCTGCCATGGTATTGCGTGTATGTGGCGTGGCTGATGGTCCTGCTGATATCGGGCAGCTGCTCTTTCTACACGATTCTCTACACATTCAACTTTGGCTTTGAAAAGAGCGTGGAATGGATTACTAGCGTGGTGCTCACCGAGTTCATCGACATCTTAGCGTTTGACCCCTTAAAAATTGTGGGGCTAGCCCTGATTGGCAGCTGCATCTACAGACGGTATTACATCGAAGACCTAGAGGAGGTCGACCAGATTGAACCAGAAAAGATTGAAGACAACGAGGGAAGCAATGACCCAGTCGCCGGCGTGAAGGATGGCTCTGCCGATGATGCTGACAGAGAGGTTTATTTGCAGGCAATGAAAGTCATTACCGCAAGGAGACGCAGCACACTCACGCCCGAACAAACTGATGTCAGGCCGAACATGCCTATTTTGGGGGCTATTGAGGAGTCGCCAGCTGTATCATCAGGATCAGAATCAGAATCATCAACGTCAGAGTCTTTAAGTTCAAATGTAACCGAATAAAAGGTTATCATATGAGTTGGTGTAAGATATCAGACAATATCTCACCAAGCGTGGGCTGTTAGCAGTACGAATGAGCGCAGCGAACGAGTAACCCAATGTTGAAAAGTGAGCCTATGTACAAAGTAGGAAACCGAGTTTCACGGCAATTTTATAATCGGTGCCGAGATCTGGTATTTTAAAACAATAACTGTACAACTTTATCAATGAGCTTATAGTAGAAATAGTACGGCTGTAGTAAAATTATGCATCCCATCATCGCAGTTGTTGCTGTCATTTTGTCCTTTATGTTATGTAAAGCATTGCAAAATGGTTATGCGAATGGTTATGCAGTTTCCTCAACGGAAGAATGCCATAATAGGAGATGGAAAAGTAGGTACTAGTACCCTGGCAGTAGGTACTGGTGTTCTATATGAAATGGCTAGTAAAACGATTGAAGTAGGTTGCGGGTGATGGTGCTAAGGAGGCCTGAAAATGGGGCTTTGGTCAGTTGGCCAGTTATTGAATATTATTGTTTTGATATAGCGTCATTAGACTTCCAAGATGGTAGAAATAAGAAATAATGTAAATAATTTTATAATTCTATTACAGTATGCGTGTTGTTATAAATCATGTGAGTCTATGCAATTTTTATTTTAATGTTCAGTGTTTCCTTTAATAGAATAGCAAGGCGTCCACGACATATTTCTTGCTACGCTTTCCCTTATTATATATTTGGCTAAAGCATTGTTTTCTATTAATTCTACTTTTCACACACTGGTTGTGTCTTACTACTTTTGCAATACAATTATCGAGACTGACCACGGTAGCAACTTGCAGTCTAATTTCCTAAACACCACGAGTACATTAATTTTGACGCCTTTTGTTTTCTTAGCTATATAATAATGAAAATGCAGTTCTGCAACTTTCTGTTGTCACTTGAGCTCATTACGGTATTATAGATTGGTGATTGTGAAAGCAGAATGATATGCCAAATAATATACTAAAGAATTGAGATCTGCTTCTTATTTCCATCAGAAATGTCTATTTTAACCCTTTTTAATTGTGTCACAAAGTGACTACTAAATCAAAGGAACTTGTAAATTGACACCCCGTGCTATGAGTCTTCAGCAATACATGTGCCATGCTTTACAGTACAGAATATGATAAATATTGCACAAACAGCAAGTGTGAGGTATGACAAAGTATGCATAATGGTGATAGTTGGATTCTCTCGTAAAAACATAAGGCTCAATTACTTACCTATCGGGGCAGCGCTGTTAGATTCAAACACGGGAGGCAGACTATTCACTTCTGTAATATAATGGAAATTGAATGTGGATTGCATTAATATATTTATATTTCCACTAAATTGCGCATCGTGCGCAAGTTAAGCTGTCAAAATATTATAACAAAATCCCATTTCATATTTACATAAGGCTTTGAGATTCTTGATCAAATTTTTAAGGACACATTGCAATGATACCGCATATTCTTGAACCTGTGCCTGGCCTGCTTAAATCAAGTCAAGTCAGTAAGGCCTATGAGCTATTTGCTGATTATGCCTTCAACAACCTGGCGCTTACTATGAGTCAAGACGGACGTTTATTTTTGGAAGGCAGGTGATCAAGAAAGCACGGTAATTGGAGAAAACAAGTAAACAAATACCCGTACTGGGATACGAATCAATAAAAAGAAATATCAAAAGCTTAGTGACTAACTGCTAATGCCTTAAAAGTTACAGTTTTATCACGTACATATGTAACACAAATCAAATACATAGCATCAGAGAACCAGCCAGCTAATTTTTATCTTTACATTTAAAGAAATATGTAATTGTATATTGGTCGCGTGTGAAATACGATTGTGCTACCCGTTATTCGCTAAATTTATTCTTCTTCACACAATTATACATATTTCATTTACTGGTACAATCGCACCTTATGCTGGAAAAACGCACCTGTGCACAAGTGACTGACAAGTTTTGGCACGACAGCCTCTAACTCCAAGAAATCGGTGGCAATGTAGTGGTTGATGTTTGCGGGCATCGAAGCTACAGCCTCCAACTCCTGACTTTGGGACGCTAGACCCACGCCTAAGTGTCAACAGAGATCAGGATACCGGGTTATGTTATTAACATTAATTTAAGCACAGATTTCAAACATCTTGGAACAGGCACAGACTGCGTTTGATGGTGATGTACTAAGGTTTCAATTATGGACAGACACTACCAATTGGTATACCTTTGATTTACCATTCAATCCTATCATGGTGTATAGGTCTACCAAGGTCCTTCTGGTGTAGAATATAAACTAAAAGGTTTATCCTTACAGTAAATATTACCTCATAAAAAGTACGCTACTTGGTTTTACTGTGGGTTGACACTGGTGTATACATGTAGTACTTGCCTATGGTGATGATGTGGACGCCTTCCTGCTTGGCGATCAGCGCTTCGGAGATGGCAGCTTCCGGCCCTGTCAGCAAGTACAATGCCACCACAGAGACTTTAAAATGATTAATGATTAATATGGAAATCAATTTTCTTTTACTTAAATTTCTACAGTGCTAGTGTACATAGGCTCCTATCTGTTGAAAATTGCACCTCATCAATTGTCCACCTGTAATGTTCATGAGCCCATGCATCGTAACACATGTTATTCCCGTAGATGCCCACCCGTGATAGCCATACAATCATTCTACATAACGTATTCTAAATAACAGCATAAATGAACATGTTTTGAAAATTGTTAATGGGCAGATCCTTCCACTCAGCTGGTGTGTAGGAAGTCTTTGATAGGTAAGGGGGAGCCTCGGGGACAAAGTCACACACATCCAAAGGACCAAAGTATCTTTTGTTCCAATATTATCATCAAAAACACCCTGTTCCAAACCTGAAAAATCCCTTTTATTGCGATTGATCGCAACATCATAATGTACTAGCATTATGCATAAAACACAGTTTGTTTTCGGTAAAATACACTTCACACAGCTCCGGGTTAGAATCACAGTTAATGGCTCGTATATTTTCATTCAGTTCAAACCATCCTGCCATGAACAGTGTTCCATAAAAGACCCTCAAAAACAATGTTCCCTGTGCCAATACTTGCATTTTAAAAACATACCCTGTCCAGTGACACGTCCCCAGTAGCTATATTAACCAAACTGGCTTCCTATTTGATAAGCTCTACTTTATATTAGTTCAGCCTTGCAGTTTACTCACCAACGCGTTCGCAGCATTGAAGAACTGCTTTAGTGTGTGAGTGTAATGTTTCTTTTTTACCTTTTAAATTCTGCACTTATACCACAGCACAAATGGTTCAGATAGAAATGATACAAAATTGAACTGGGAAGGGGGTAGTTCTGGCTCCCTGTATCAAATGTTTCCGCTGGGTACCCACCTGAACTGGAAGGCCCGTCAGTGAGTAGCACCAGCACGTTGAGGTTGCCTCGTCTGTCCTCGCCTTCTTGAAGGAACATGCGGGTTCTCACCAGCTACAACCACAGCTACCAGTAATGCACAGACAAGTATGTTTACGTGGGGTTTTACTGCTAGTTTAGTTAGGAGTTTATCGTTGAGCGACTCAGTTACTGATAGACCACAATTCGCCAGATGTCGCGTGGTCAATCAGAGAGTAAATAGCAACTTAGGGCAGATAGGTAAGTAGGCAAGTCAGAGCAATACACACTACAGGGTAAGATAGACAAAAGACAGCATGGTGAGAATTAGCACTAGTAATAAATAATTCTGCGGTGCAATAGCACCTGGACCAGCTGCTGTAGGGATCAAAAGAAGTTCTACACATTAGTTATACCTGCAGTTTAGTGTAGAACTTAAAAAATACCATCTTAACAGTATACAAGTGAACATGGTAATAAAGCAATAATAAAGACTAGACCAGCTCTCCGTCACCTGTATGAGTGCCTGGACGTCCGCCCCCGAGCCCGGCACGTAGTTGATGTCGCTGATGGTTTCCATGAGAGCCTCCTTGTCCACGTAGGCGCCTAGACCCACGGCCTCTTTCGCCCCGTCGCTGAACGTCGCCACGCCTGCAACAGTATGAGGCGTAGACCTACCTTGCGCAGGTCGGGTGTCGTGCAGTACCTGACACTTGAATTTACCTCAATGGCTCTTACATTTGCTGTTGGCAGACGATGCAACGTCCGTTTGTACAGATACATGCCCATATAAGTTATTGTATATGCCATACTTTATTTTTTTTCTTCAGATCCCTATGATGAACCAATCGCACACAAGACTCGTTTCAAACACAGCATGCAGTCGTAGGTGCATGGATGATAGATGTTTGTGCACCACGATCACGTCTATAGACTCTATTCAAACGGTGATTAGCCCTCATCACTAGTATTCATTACATTAAAAAAAACTTCATCAGTACAATAGCGGTCCATGTGGACCCCAATCATTTCACGTAATTGTCTTCTTTCAATCTTTCAATGATACAAATACATTCATATGATAATTATGTCTGTGTCAGATACCAGAGTTACGTTTTTACTCTAAACGTATTTTGAAATGTTAAATCATCGATCAACCCCGTGTTTTCTGTACTCATTTTTCTGGGGTCCATGCGGACGTCAATAAACTTGCTTTCGTAATTAGTCATTATGTATAACCAAATAGAATAATTTTCATTCTTGATAATGGCAAAACATGAGCTGACAACTTCATTGTTATTGAACTTCAATCAAAGGTTTTCCCAGTGCACCCGGCATTTTCTGACCCCAATCAAATTTTTATGTACGTCCTAATATTTGATCAAATCAAATAATCTGATAAAGGCAAGACATACATGCAGGGCGACAGCTACTTGAAAGGAAAAAAGAAGAAATACCATAAAATATATCACAAAAAGTATACCTCTGAGGGCCAAATACACTGGTTAGTGTTAAAGTGAAAGTGTTTTTTCTATCTACATCAGCCAAAAGTGACGTGATTGATTGGTGGCTTCCCGTTAATTCGCTCATCAAACTGAACTTTTCTAATAACTATATCTCCTCCTTAATTTCAGTATCAACGAAAGATAACAAAGGGTTGGGTTCTCAGGCTACCTATTTTCACGTGAGCTTAATTCATACGGAACTAGTAATGCAAGTTGTCAGTTGCTGCCGGTGTTTGTGCCTATTTCATACATATAGGCAGATCCGGGGTGGGGGGGGGCCTCAGGGGTGGGGGGCGCCCCCTCCCCTTTTCCCACCAAAATACTTCATTTTTGTAGAGTTTTTGGCGTGTCCACCATCGATCGCGCATACAAAACCCATGAGACCCCCCTTTGCCAAAATTCTGGATCTGTCATTGCCATCACCTATAACCGCAGCAGAGGCATCCACTTTGAGATGGTCGATCACCGTGTAGATGAAGTTGAGCTGCAGCCCGAAGTAGTAGTGGCCCACAGAGCCTGAGGAGTCGAGCGCAAACACCAGGTCGACGGGACAGTCTGCCTCCTCACCTGTAAACGTCAATAAGCCAACTATGTGTGTTGTGTGGCTGTTTCCACATAGACAAATCGTTAGAATCATGTCATAACCTTATCAAAAACACGTGAGGAACATGTCAGGCCCATGTCTGTGTCTAGGTCCCGACTAGGTCTCGACAAAGTTAAGACCTTTGTCAAGACATAGTCCAGATATGGTTTCAACATGGTCTAGACATGCGGTTTTGCGAAGTGGGAGACAAGCACGTCGCCGTGGTCGGGACCATGCTTGGACCATGACCATGTCTTAACCTTCTCTAGACTAAGTTGCAACCTTGTGGGCTAATTTTAGTTGTGACCTGGTATTTACCATATCTTGATCATGTCGTATGTGGAATTGGGTTTCTTCTGTGCCAATATTAGCATGAAAAGCGCCCCCAGTGAGGGCAAACCAGTGTTTTATACCTGGAAAAAGACTGGAATGCCACTGAACTCTATATATTGGCAAAAAATCAATATTCATATTTCAGAGCTAACAGCACCAGGCTAGACTAATGTTGCTGCCTTATGATATTGATTTTTCCATACTGGCTAAAGCGTATTGAATACTAGTAAAATGGACCTAATAATGGGGCCAAATGGGCCCAAATATGGACCGTTTGGGCCCATGTGAAATAGGGTTCTTGTGGTCACCATTTCCAACCGACATGCCAAATTTGAGCATCCTAGCTCAAGCGATGCAACCTGTAGAGGGGTAACGAACCGGACGGACGGACGGAAGGAAGGACGGACGGATGCAATTAATTGGGTACAAGCCAGTCTATAAAACACTGGAATATTTCTGGTGACCTAATTGTGAACACCCAGATTTTTTCAAAGTCTTCACGTGTTCAAGAAAAGGTCCAGATAGTGGAAAGGGGTGAGCAATCTAGGGTGGGGAAAACTTCAACGCTGCATGTATGTAGCTAGAACTCTGTAACCACCTTGCGACCCGGGTATAAAAATCGTTTTCTTTATGTTTGCCTGATATGCAAGAACGCTGTAAATAAATAATCTCTATATCAATGTTCTGTTGATTAGGTACATAGCATATGGTTTCATTTCTTTTTGTTTCTAGCTTACTGCTATTATGTCCAAACATAAAATAAACTATCAAAAGAAAGATATTTTAGTTTATTTAAATTTCGATTACATATACGCCTTATCAAAATCAAGATTTTCTTTTTATAATGAGCACATGTACTCGAAATTTAAATCAAATACAATAATTTTCGTTTGATAATTTATTTTATGTTTGGATATAGTAGCAGTAAGTTAGAAACAAAACGAAATATCTATATCGAATCGAGACTCGACGGGAGGTTGGAGAAGTGGGGATCTATATTAATCAGGTGGGACAATGCAAATATGGAGTCGACCAGACCACAACTACTGCTATTTCAGTAATTAGTCTTCTACTAGAAAAATAATTAAAAACACACACAAAAGAATGATTGTTACACGTGTATTCCAATGACATCTTCAGAGGTGAACATAGAATGACGCAGGTGCCTTTGGACCGGCCATTGCGCCTCGTCATGGGCTGGCCAGAGGTGGAATCAGTGTTATAGTTGGACCGGTGGTTGAGTACTGGGTACGTTAGGGTAAATTATGAATAAGCTCAACATTATAGTGGGGAATGATGCTTCATTGATAACCAGGTCAGTTGCTTTTCAAATTATTACTAATATGCTAGTATATGGGTCACGTTATTACTAAACTCATATGTTTTGACTCTCACCGTAAGATTTTCACAGGCATTATAGCAGTCTCAGGAAACTATACAACCGTAAGATAATATACCATGTGCAGCGTGTACATTACCGTTGTTACTGCGCAGATAGTTCAGGCTCTTACCTGTACGAACCGTGAAACCTGGCGCCGTTCCCGTAAGCAGGAGCAGACACGCCCACACGCGCACACAAACCATCCTGGCTGAAAATGTATGTGTATGGCATAAGAGTGGAATAGCAAGTAGGCCTGCTACAGGAGTGTTGAGAAAGGGATGTGCATTGTGTAAAACAGCAGCCGAAAAGGAAAAGGAATGCCATTGGGAAGTCGTGTTACAGGACATTGTGGTATCGAGGACATTGTGATATAGAGACAACTGTCTTGTCGCTCATCCACGCACAACTATTAAAATACAAATGTAAATGTCTGGTTTAAAGTCTTGATCCAAGTTTTGATCTCACGACTTTACAATTTACACCAGGTCATCGGCACATTCTTATATATATATATCTTTCTCAACTCCCCGGGGAGCATACCATACTGGCTGCATACGTCATTGCTGCTGGTTCCGCACGCTTATCACCGACCTGTACCTATTTAACGTGTAGGTACCACGGAACAGTGTGCAACCTGTTAGAGGTAAGTTTGCTCAACACTTACCATCAGACCCGACCGGGAATCGAACCCACGACCTTCTGGTCGCAAGTCCAACTCCCTATCCATTCGGCCACAGAAGCACAAATACAACCAATACAATTACCACAGACTTAAATATAATACACACACTTAAGCGTTGCCATACCCACAACACTCGATAGCCAAGGGCACAACCGACAGCAGTGCTTATCTACTGCTTCTCTGCTGCCACAAACTCGTGGAGACCATGGTAATCAGTGTGTGTGAAACTTCCTCTGCGACCAATTCAGCAGTGGCCTGGCAGCTTGTAGGCAGTGTGGAGCCAGTGCGTCGAGCTCAACATTATTACATGCTGTAGACATGCACACACTGAGAAAACACGTACTGTCAAAATATCCCGTGCTGCCGGTTGTGCCCTAGACTTATGCCATATGTTATCCATGCAGCACCAATAATCATAGGCACTTGCATATGAAAAGCAGCGACACGTGGTACTCATCAACAGCGCCCATCATCATTGAACCCAGCTACTGACGACCCCCACTGTACCCCACGTGATTTAACAAGCCGATACGATACCTCATTTTCCCCGGCCATGCTCCATTTCAGACAAGGTTTCGATCGGACTCGCTTTTACTTAATCTGTCAACTTGATTTTGCGTATACTTCAATCACAATCCAAAAACAGACGCTAATCATCTGTGAACGTTATCACTATTAACCATTACACTTGGGCTACCCTCAGCCTCATAACATTTTCCATTGCTGTATGATTTCAAGCAGGTATGAAGAAAATATGGGAGAAATATGGGAGAAATATATTTATCAACGGGTGTAGTGTATAGATGGAAAGTTCAAACAGGGTGCAATCTGATTCACTCGTAAGTAACTCGTTCACACTGGTTGTTCTTGTGTAGTGTTTTAACTATGTACGTTGATCTGCTGTGTGTACAACATGTCATGTTCGAGTACGCGAGTATCCCTATTGTATAATCTGGAATATGGTAGATGTAACACGGGATCCGGTACTAACAGTTATCACTCTTTTAATAAATGCTAGCCACTCATTGACCACATCTAAGTAGCGGGTAATTGAATTCACTAATTATGTCGGTGTCAGTGAGTTATTAATGATATTAGTTTGCAGTGAGTGATTGGCTGATATCGAATCCTATCTCTGTACTGGTCTCTTGTGTCTGATGAGTGCCAGCCGTGGTTAGTGGTCTGTGACTATAACGCTGAGTATGATATGTGCGTAGGCATTATAGGCGTTTTAAAGTATTAGATATGCAATGACACACATCTCATATCTTGATTACATGTGCAATGTTATCATAGAACTTCTATTGTGTAGACTCATTGGTGTCATTATGAATAAGAAGATAGTTAACCATCAGGCGTAAATGTTAGGGTTTGGTGAAATCCACCCCCGATTATTTTGCTCAACGTGTACCATTTCCTGAGACGAACCAATAATCTTCATATTTTGCCCGGTACGCAATGACTCATTCATGGGAAAATGATTTGTAAATACACTATAGGCAACCATTTTATTTGACGGTTCTCTTTTCTCTATACAATGTACGTCATTTGGCATAACTTCATGTTTATGCTGAGAGTTTTTCTCGGCCTAGTATATACACTTGAAGTGGTTTACAA
Source organism: Streblospio benedicti (assembly GCA_019095985.1). Lineage (NCBI taxonomy): Eukaryota > Metazoa > Annelida > Polychaeta > Spionida > Spionidae > Streblospio > Streblospio benedicti. The sequence continues at coordinate 11,077,318 of CM032664.1, read as the reverse complement.
CCTCTATTAATACAAGCGGAAGTATATTAATATTACATATCAGACCCGTGCTCAGGGAGGGGGTCTTTGGGGTCACCAAACCCCCTTTGGGTTCCATATTTCCTTCTAATAATGTAGGATATGGAATGTTCATGCAAGCAAACCTCGGTAAGGTATTCATTGGAAGATTGCTTGGAGTAAAAAAAACTAACCCCATCCTCAGCCATTTACAAAAAGCTTTGCAAAGGCCTGTATTTTAAAGAAATGCCGGAACGACTAGTATTTTCCTCTCCATGAAATCTCGAAATTCGATAAGCTATTACAGTAAGCAATTTTGGAAAGCTTGAGAAATCTCTTAGAACTTCAGTAGAAGATCCACTTAAGAACACATATATTGAGACCACCTCCTATAGAGAAGATCATATCTCACGGCTCCAACTTCATAAAAAACACATATGGAAAAAAGAACTTCTCCATTGAAAAAAAAACATTGAAGGACCCCCCTCCCCACACACACACGCTCGCACAGGTGGTCCTAAAAGAGAGGTTTTACTGTAAGCTCCAATGAAGACAATCCTCTGAACATGCCACCTCTATAATAATAAAACACACCGCGGTCCCAAGTCTTCCGCGAAAACTGCTGTAAGCGTCGATAAAATGACCACCTTAATTACGATTGATTCACCGAAAAACATAAAGAAAGATGCTACTGCAATGCAAATATTGGTAGTATTAGTTCAGTATCAGTATTCTATGCTGTAAAATCTAGCGTCTACAGGCCTGTCAGATCACTTTCTCAGAAATAGATCCATGGTCTTCATTTAACTTTTTGTGCAGCTTAACGTCTAACGGGTTTAATTTGAAAGCCATCAAAGCTGTAGCATATACCAGTTTTTATTGCCAAACACCTTGGTAAAAGCATAATGTCAATTTATAGAGGTTTGTACCTACTCCTAAATATTATTCACGCATGAGGCTCGCGGCATTTAAAATCGTAGTTTTATAAAGTAAATTACTTCTCTTATATTATGCTGTAATGTATCGACATTAAATATGAATCCGTATTCTGGTAGCATGAGCACTGACCACCTAAAAACACCTATTTACCGTATATACTGTTAACTAAGTATTAATCAACTGCATTGTGTCATCGTTTTAGCCTGTTAACGTTGCCGACAGCCTCTGAGAGGCTCATATTTTATCATTCACTTATTCTCTGGCGGAATTCAAACTAACTTGAAGCAATAAGAAAAGCGGCTCGTTTGGATCATAGCATGTCAGTTGAAGCTACAGGTGATTCTCAATAAATTGTATACTAAATTCTAATTAATTCATTTGCATTCCAAAACAATTTATAAACTTTGCGTTTCTTCTTCAGGATAACTACACATGTGCCTTCCATAAATTCCAGCAACGCGCCACAATGTGTGCCTGATATAGAAGACATAAAACTTCATCCATGCCACGTGGTTCATGGTACCTACTCACGGCTTCCTCTCATAATTTTAAGACAACGCATAGAACCAACATCTGCAATGCAATTTCTGTATTGCAATAACCGTTAGTTTAGTTCATATTTACAACACCAAACAATGGAGCCGAATTCCAGAGGCGACAGCCCTTCTGTGAATGATTAATTAGGAACATAATTCCCATGCACGAGAGGAGTAACATACGATCGTAGTTGGCAATATCGTTGGGACGACAAAGCAAGTCTGCAATTCTTAACCTACTTTAGAACTAGCTCATAATTTGTATCAAATTACACGCAGTAGTTTCTTGCATGTCTAATAAACACTTGGTGAATTAACATCCTTCTATCATGAGTCTTGAACCTTCTCACCCCACTACATTGAACGCAGAGACCAGTACATGATGATTACTGTACGAATATATCCAGATTGATTGGTAAACAACAGTATATTAGTAAACGTCCAATAATGATTCCCTGTGCAGATGCAGAAATACACAGAAAGCGGTGTGTGAGAGCTAGGAGGGGTGGGGGGTGCTCTATCATTTGAAAATACAGCAGTTGTTGAAGAACAATTACCAATTATTTATTGGCTATGGGGTGTGTGGATTCTGTTTCGGTATTGATGACTGTCTCACTCTAGCTTATAGCATGCGTATCCACAAGTTAGAAGATAATAGCAATAATAATGTGCCACACTATATAGTAGCAAGTCATACTAGTAGTTATTTTTCTAATGTAGGTTCCTGTAGCACACACAGCTCAGCATTTAAAGTTGAAATAAATATAACTCTTACCGTTTTAACCTGTTACATGTCATACAATCAGTCTATGGGAATTGCGCAATCTATAATGCTAATATAGTTCTGAACCTTAATATATTCCAACGCAGAGATCCATGGTCTGACACACAAAAAATATAATCATAGCAAATACATGTTGCAATTGCATCGTGTATCCATTCAGATTAAACCGGGCATATTGTATGCTCTAAAGCACAACCATATCAAAAGTTATAATCATATTATAAGAAACCTGGCACACATTTATAGCATTAGGAATCCGTAGTATCACATTGAAATATGAAACACGTGTCTGGAACATCTAACACTCACCTGTCTTTCAGCAAAAATAATTAACTAGCTCAGCAAAAGGTGGCAGCTAGACTCGCTTAGATGCAAAAGTCTAAAATAGTAGAATCAGGGGCACGTGTTTTTTTTTATTAAGATTGAATACATAGGGAAATTCAAAATGTAAATTTTATAGAATCTATGGAAACACACGAAGCCCATACGATGTCTGCCTGGGACCATTGTAAAGGCTATTCCTTCCCAAAGAAGGTTTGGTGGCATAACATTGAGTAATTTCTTCAATTCGTCGGGTATAGGCTAATGCATGTCGAAAAACAGTAGTCTCTGTACCAGCTGTAACCTGGTGCTTGGACTAAAAAATGAAATAGTATTGATATAAACTTGCACTTACTATCAAACTATTGTATTGACGCACTCTTGTTGACACAGAAATAATTGCCATTCCCATAAAGCTGATTATTAGGCACAGCTGATGGTAAGAATACAGTTCGTTGAAGGAGGTCTTTTTTTCCGCACTTTACATGTATTTGTAATAGCGGAAATCATTCAACGAGCACGGGAAATGCCACGCGACTCTCGATTGTGCAATATACAAAATGTAGTTGTAATCAGTCAGTAAGATCCACAAGAGTGTTTTTCGATTTCTGGGACGTAGTCGTGACATCTTAGTGGTGGCGTTCAGTATAATAAATAATACTCACAGACTCCGTCATAGACAATTGCGGTAAGCCATTTTTAGTTTTAGCTTGCTGTATATTATATTATATTATTTTCATTCATTTACCTTTATAGTGTTATTACACTCATATTGTGGCTAGTGGTGGGTGGCGATTTTTATGTGTAAAGATATTAAAGCATCTGATACATATGGGAGTCTGTTGAGTGAGCCTGATACTGGAGTAATTCGTTTTTAAAAATTTTGCTAGGTATAGTTGGTTAAAAAAACAGAAAACGGCCAAGACAAATTAAAATGCTGGTGAATAACCTATTGCAGTTACTTTTCTTGGCAACAGTGGGTAAGTGACAACTTCCTGACTAATATTAACCAAGCAGCATACAAATAGATTCATTGCGTCGCTTCAGCAGCTGAAGCGAAAGCCTTGTGTTTCGTTCGTTTGTAACTATGTATGTATCTATGTATGTATGTATGTATGTATGTATGTTTGTCTCCGGACAAGCTAGAGCTTTTACGCTTCGCCCTATTTCGTTCAAACTTTACACAACTATTTGGTATGACGCGACACCGAAGTGATTCGATTTTGGGCAGTTTGCCAATTAAAGTGTGCTTTCTATAGTGCCTTTTTGGGTCCATTTTCAACATTTTCTGCAATAGTTTTGTTGATGCTTGTGAGAAAGCATTCGAAGTTTGTACAATGCTTACATACCTACTGAACATTCAATTTTGGCACTTTACCAATTAGAGTTTACCTTTCAGAGGGCCATTTTAATTATTTTTCTCACTATTTTTTCCACTATAGTTTCAATACTGTTTGAAACATGACCATCGAATAGGCCTAGTGGTTATATTGGAATAAAAGTGCTCAGAGAGCACAGCATTACCATATTAATGTCGACTTGTGGGCAATAGATATTTACTTTAGCCATGTTTAGAAAGCACCTTCAATCCAATGCCAAGAGCATAGATGTAGGATGAGTCACCCATCAAGTAAGACTTTTTCTGCTTTGATTGCAAAACAAACATCTTTATTGTCCATGGGTCAATGTTGCTCTAGCGACGCTGTGCTCTCTGAGCACTTTTGATCTAGTTATGTTTGTGGTACTGTTACACCGCCACGAAGGACAGCTATCAACAAGTCAATGTTTTCTCCTGAAATACAATGTACGTTCTATATATATTAAAAGTGATTTAATCACAATATACAAGGATTTGTATCAAAATATAAATCACAAACTTGGTCATATAAATCTCATCGCTCTGGTCAACTCACTCATTGATTAACGTTTCTGGCAGTGATCCGGGGGTCCTCTCCCTCCTGCCCGTACGACTGGCACCCATTTCGCCGCAAGTGCTACCTTCTGAGGAATAGATCTATGACTAGACACGAAGCCAGAACCAAGTAAGTAACGGTATTCTGGTTTATAACATTGCATGACACCATGTTTGTAACATGGCTCAGATCATTTTTATACCAAAGTGTTTGTAATAGCTGTTTGTGCTGTGTGTGAATATAGAAGGATTCTATAAAAGCTCGAAAGGAAAATGGTCTATATGTAGTTGATCCTTGTGAATCAAACAAATCTAAAAAAGTGGAAAACAGGAAAGAAAAGTGGAAAAGGAAAGATCAAGTCTAAAACGAAATTTAAAAAATGGAAGAAATACCACATCTTCAATGAAAAATGGTTCTGAAAATACAAACGACAATAAATGTGTGGATAAAACTGATGCTGATGCCATGAGATGCTGCATATGCATGGAGTGGAAATGTGCTCCTGATGATGAATTTTACAGTGGAACTGTATGGACCTGTAGCATATGCAGGATGATTCCACAAAAGCTGGGCGAGATACATAATGACCTACAAAACATAAGACAAACCAATAAGGATCTAGTTAATTAGCTGGCGAGAAAAATTGCTGAGATCGAACAATTGAAAAAGGAAAATACAGATCTCAGAACTCTTCTGAACTCAAGAAATGAACCACCTTCAAGGCCAGATGATACAAAGAAACGACTTTTAATTACAGGTTTACCAGTGAAAGGCTTTTCCTTAAAAGATGATTGCCTAGAAATAGCACACAAACCCTCACTAAAAGTGAACGAATTTGCTACTGTGATTACGGAAAAAGCAAAATGTAATTATGATATGGTTACCATAGCAGTAGGGTCATCAATTAATAATAAAGGAATATCAGCAGCCAACATGGCCAAAAATATGAATGAAATCCTTCACATGGCAGAGTCACTCTCTACCGGCGGCGCTGTTCAAGTAAGCAGTATTCTTCCATGTTCAAATGATCCGGAAAACCAAGACCGAATCGAAAGCTGGAATAAAAAAATAGAAAATATTAGTAGCAGAAACAAAGTGGAATTCATATCCAATGATGCTGGCTTCAGACTAGGAGATGGCGAACTCAACACCTGCTTTCTTGATGACGATGGCCTCCATCTATCAAAAGCAGAGCATCAAAATGGATGCGAAATCTGAAACTACAAAACTATGCAGAGGCTAACGTGTGGAAAGCTGCAAGGAAAATGCACAGGTCACAAGGAAATAACTCTGGTGCTAACAAAGACAAAAATAAAATAATCAACGACAACAATAACAACAATAAAAACACAAATAAATACAGTAACCAGGAAAGAAACCCTTGCTGGAATTGTGGCCTTTCAAACCACACATCCAGCTTATGCCGTTTCAAAACAAGACTAACATGTCACAAGTATGGGGCTAAAGGTCATAAAACCTACAACTGTGCTAAGCACCAATAACATAAACGATCACTATCGCCAAGCACATTCACATTTGCATAAAATAATGCGCGGGGGCTAGGAATCGCAAATCGAGTGCTACTAAAAAAACATGTTACTGAAAAATAAATTTGATGTAATTGGCATAACTGAATCATGGCGTGATGCTGATCACTCAATCTCTGAACTCAATGAAGACTATGCATGGATTGGTAAGGATAGAACTGTGGGGAAAGGTGGGTGCCTCGGTCTATCCATAAACACCAAGACTGTGTCAGTGCTAGACCCCAATGTACTGGAATCTGGTAATGACGATTTCGAACGTTTCTGGGTCAATCTGGAAATAAACAAGGAAATATTAACCATAGGCATCACATACTTCCCAGAAGATAATGAGAAACAATATTTCACCAAAGCCACCGACCTACAGAATGAATTAATCAATGATATCGGACATCTCCAAGGAAATGGACATAAAGTACTCCTTCTCGGAGACTTCAATGCAAAACTGAAAAATGATGTACGATCTTCAAATGGTGTCCTGCTGAAAAATATCACAAGCGTGACAGGTACGGTTAATGTAAACCTGTCATCTAAATGCACTGGTGAAGTAACATGGTCTAGAGGACTACAGTCATCTTCGATTGATTATGTTCTTTGTTGTCTAAAAATGTATAAACTCATCAATCATATGATCATTGACGAGGAAAAAGAATACTCAATTGGAAGCGATCACAACTTCATAGTACTCAAAAGAACCATATCACCAGCCTTAGCAAACAACGAAAAGCCAAATACAGCTTTACAAAAATGGAATATAAGTTATAAAACTGACTGGGATCTATATCATTTACAATTAAGCAAAGCATTTGATGCGTGGTGTCACAATAATCTCACCAGTGTGGATGATCTCTGGTCTGATATAAAATCTCGAATAATAGCTGCAGCTGAGGCCTCGATTGGATATAAAAGTTACAAAAATAAACGAGAATTCTGGGACAAGGAGATAGAAACTCTAAAAAAGGATCGCAAAAAGGCAAATAAGCTATATAATACATGGGCAAAAAACCCATCCTCTTCACCAGAACTCTTAAATCTTCTTTGGGATGACTACCTTTGTAAAAAGAGGAAGGTGTCTGATACAGTAAAGGTAAATATGGTGAAGAATAAAGTAAATATCATTATAAAGAACTCAGCTAAATCTTCATCTAATGCAAAACAGTTCTGGAAAACTCTAAAGAGATCAAACACAAAAAATAACTACCCACTCCAAATACGTGACCCAGATAATAACGAAGTAATAATCACAGACCCACTAATCATAAAAAAGAAACTGGGGGTCTATTGGTCTAAACCGGGAGATGGAAACGACACTCGCCGTGTCGACCACCACAATACACTGAAAGAGCTTGAAAATAAAAGTGGCGATGAAACAGCACTAAAGACTTTTACATTCGATAAGGAGCAAATAAAAAATGCAATTACAAAACTAAAAAACAATAAAGCAGTTGGGACAGATTCCATTCCTGGAGAGTTCCTGAAATATGGACAACAATATATAGTTAATGCTTTGCAAATTTTATTTGATAAGATAAAACTGCTTGAAACTATTCCATCAGAATGGTATGAATGATTAATCAAGCCGATCTTCAAGGAAGGTAATAATGAAATACTGAACAATTACAGGGGAATCACCATAACATCTACAGTATATAAAACTTTAGCCACAGTTCTTGAAAACCAATCTATGAAATACATGGCATCAACTAATGTCTTTGGTGAAAACCAAGGTGCTTTCCGTCATGGACGCAGATGTGAAGACCAACTATTTGCATTAAAGGGCATATGTGCAGTCCGCAAAAGTAAAAAAAAAAAAAACTCAAAACATATCTAGCGTTCATAGACATGTCCAAAGCATTTGATACAATAAACAGAGATAGGCTTTTTGTACATCTATGGACAAAGGGGATTCAAGACAAAGCTTGTCGTATGATCAGGATGCTCTACAAAAGAGTGGATAACAAAGTTATTTTTGGCAACATTGAGTCGGATGTTATTGACATGCCAAATGGAGTTAAGCAGGGATGCGTTCTCTCTCCCTTACTCTTTAATCTTGTTGCATCAGACCTAAACGACATGCTATTCAACATAGAAGGCATGTCTATTAATAAAATGAATGTCAATGCTCTTCTATATGCAGATGATATAGTGCTAATTGCAAAAAATGAAAACGATCTAGAACTGCTACTGCAGGTAGCTGCAAACTTTGCAGATAAATGGAGTTTAAGTTTTAATGAGAAAAAACCCCAAGTTTTAGTTATGGGCAAACGCCTATCCCCCAAAATATGGCAGCTTGGTAATAAATATATACAAGAAACTAACTCCTACAAATATCTTGGTGTATATATCAATAGGCAGTTGAAGGATCATACTCATATATTGGAATACCTAAAAAGAAGTCAACAAAAATGGAAGGCTGTGTGCGTCATTTACTTGCCAGCCAGCCATCTGGATACAAATAGGATAGAGTTTGGAAATGCGCTCTGGTCTCAGGCTATTCTTCCCAGTATCTCCCACTGTGCGTCTGTATGGTTGAACAATAGTGACTAGTATGCTAAATGTCTGAAATCAATCCAATATAACTTTGCAAAAGCGGTCCTGAAGATAAACTCAAAAGCAATGCCAAATTATATAGCACTAATGGGTGAACTTGGCTGGACCCCAATTATTGATCACCTTGATTTAGTACGAATTAAATACTTACACCACCTACAAAATATGGATAATGGCCGCCTGACAAAAATAATATTCAATGAAATGACTAAAATTAGTCCAGAAAATACCAGGTGCCCATTCAACTTTATCAAAAGCACCAAAGAAATACTTAATACCCGTAATGGACTGGATCTCATGGTCGAAAACCTCGATAACCTGGACATATTGTCCCTTAAAAGGGTCCATGGAACTAACAACATACTGAATGTCCAACATATAAGCTCAACATCATCATCACTCCGCTGTTATTTCCTCCATAAACCATCCTGTGAATGTGCACCTTATCTTCTAAATTCACTTACCAACTACAGTGCAACGCTTCTAAAGTTGAAATTAAGGTGTGGCATTTTACCAATAGGTGAGAACCTAAAGCGACAAAATCGTAGTGATGGATTCTGCAAATGTGGGGCATTTGAATACGCAAAACTTTTTTACTATAATGCCCGTTTTATGAAGAAGCCCGTATGCATATGTGGAGGAACATTTTTAAATATAACAATGAGTTTAACATATTTAATGATTTTTATATTACGAATGCCTTTTAAATGACAGAAGTGATGTTTTAATATGTGTTTTATAAGGTTTATTCAAGAGGCGTGGGAAATAAGAAACAACATTTTAGGAAGTGCTCTGTAACTAATACTATGATATTATTTTATTACTTTACTATACTATATTATTTATACTACTTGATTTTATTTTATTGAAACCCGTAACAAAGGATCTTTTACTGCATTTTGTAAATATTCTTAATAAATGCTGTTAAATCTAATCTATATGTCCAATATCGGATGTTTTTGTAGATACGCATGCTATGAAATACATATTGTATTTTTCTTGTTGTGTACCTTCTCATCTTTAATTCAATTATCTAAATTTGATTGTATATACGCAGTAAAAATATACGCCCGTCTATTTTAGATGTGCAGAGAAAGATGCTGCATTGGCAATAGTGAACACACGTGACGTTCACAATTTTCTCTCGCCTCTAATCAAACTAGCGTTTGGGAAGGTTGCTGTGATGAGAATTGGACTCAGGGAAACCGGTTGTGAGTACATGACATTAAAACAATACATTTGCATATTCAATACAGGAGACTGAGGAGTGTTGACCGTTTTTGTAAAAGCTATATGATATATATATTGCACATGATAATCGATATTCATTCGAGCCATGGACCCCAGCATCATAGGATGGGATGTGTGGTATGTATACTACAATGATTTGTAAACAATATATCATACACATTACTGCTATCAAATAGAAGATGGTAATAAACAGGCACGATACCATGCGAGGCAAGGATCTGTTTTATGCTTGATTCATGCTATTTTATGGCTCTAGTATATTTCAATTGGGTTGATTAAAGCGGATTGGTTCGCATTGTTCATCATTTTGTATTTGATATAATTTGATTTGTTTTATTACTGTGATATGGTAAAACAAACAATACTAGAAGCACATTAGTAGATGCCCAACCAGTCATCTTTACAAATATTAAGCAAAGTCTGGCATAGGCTGTATGCTAATACAAGCTTAACTACTTACTGGCCAACCAAATCCAATCTTAATCCAGCCAATCAAAAATAGCTTCCTGATTGTGCTACTGCAGAATGAAGATATGGAATATAGTTGAAAATATCTACACTGTAATTGCATAGGACTGTGTCAGCTTATTCCAAGCATGTAAAGTTTATAGTCTAAGTGTTAAAGTATATAGTAGACCATAAACCAGACCATAAACCAAGCCTAAAACGGATGTCCTAGCTCACACCATGTCTGTGCCTGTTGGTTTAACCTTCTTCTATATAATAGTAGTAATGTTCATGACATAGTGTTTTTAAATCATAGTAGTGTATATGCCACACACACCCTCTTATGATGCTGGGGTCCATGACGTGAGTTTCGAATCTTGTGGTCACATTCCAGACAAGTCATGCACTCATGCTTTGGCGTTCTCCTGAACGCTTCGGTAAAAGAATTCAAGAATGTGTTGTGTATCCAAATGAAGGCGATGTTGGTGATCTGAAAGGTCTTTAAAGGCAGGAATGAAAGTTTGCTTTGAGATCAGCATTTGGCATACCAGTACGGGCCAACCGTTTTGGTGTCCCAGCTTAGTATCATCCTAATCGAAATAACTACATTTTGGACCCGTGTATTCTGCATTCTGAATAAAGTCGTTTAGCATTTTAAGAGACACGTCATTCATATTCATAATCTCCTTGGCTTGAATGGTTTAACAATTACCATTAGATGAAATTGTTTCACTCTGCCATTGTAGTGGGCACAAACAAATTTGAATTCTATGATGGGACAAGGCCCTGCACTGAGCACTGGATTGGTGGTTCTCCAAGTAGTTCGTCTTGGTTGGAACGCGATGCGGCCTACGAATGGTCAGGAAGTGCCTACAAATGGTCAGCTGTATATAAACAGGCTGCTATTGGATTCATATGTGAAAAGGCATCCGGTTAGTGGCAGTTTTTTATATGACCAGTTTGCTAAGTTTATGAAATTGACAGTTACTGGGCATATCACTATTATGCCATTAAGGGGCTACCATTTATCTCGGCCCAAGAGGATATGAAAAAATAACACCGCTCTCGCATGCTTTTCACACACGCGTGCACGCATGCACACCCACAATGAATTTGAAATCCCACACCCACACCCACACCCCTACATTAGGATTTCTGGAATTGGTCAACCAACCCCCACTAATAGTATGCATGATTCATTGATAGCTTAATAGTTTATCAACATTAGTTCACTACTACAACAGCAGTACTACATGCTCTTTAACAGTAGATTACATAAACTAGGAAGCAACAGCACAAAGAACAAGGAGAAAACTAAGAAAACGTAGGAAAATATTATAAAAACTAGGATTTGTCTTAAGTGATCGATTTACCTTGTCATTTTTGCCTTTACAAATTTGCCATGTATGCAAGTCCAGAGAATGTTGGGTCGACTATTCTTTGGCTAAGACAGGTGACAGCATGAAATGAGTAATTAACCTCCCCCCTTACCCACCCCCACCCCCGAAACAATAATGAAATCAGCGTGCACACTTGTGCATTTTGATGTAGTCTTACAGTATTTTTTAACCAAATGAACTAAATTGTTGTTTTTTTTCACAATAAAAAAGATGCCAGTACTTGTTGCGTTTTGTTAAAAGTAGAAAAATCTACAAAAGCTAGGAAATACTATACTAGGAAATACTACTATAGGAACGTTGGGGAGGCAGCTAATGTACATTGTACATTCGCATTTCAACTAAGTCATCAATCATTAATGTTTTGCAATCGGGCAACTAAGTAGTTTTCATGTCATTCGTAGAAATGCAAAATTTGGGTTTATTCCTACTAGAAAGCATCTATTTGTATTTCCAGTTTTGCTACCAAAACATTTTACTTGTGTGAATGAGACATTCACAGACATGGCGTGATTGTAATATGACTCACATACAAGACTAATCAAAGTGTTCGTGTAACGGCTTTTAAATTTATTAGATCTAATGTTTGCAATCATACAAGCGTGAAAAGATAAAAAAAGGTGGGGGGGGGGGGGGCTTAAAAATTCGCAAAATAAAATGGTTTTATATATTGGTATTGGTATGATATATCTGCAAATGATCTGCAACTGTCTTATGTAATTCGTAAATCCTGGTATATTACATCATTACAGTTGGGCCGTTCTCATCTGACCAACATGACTCTCGCGAGGTTAACGCCACTCTCGTAGCGGAAAGGCAGGATGTGCCCAGTAACATCGCCTGCGGCCTGGCGTGCCTGGAGACGCCGGACTGTAACCACTACGCCTTCCACAATGTGACCGGAGCGTGCCATGTGCTGGTGCCCGATGGGTGCAGCTACTACTCGGCAGGGGGGGGTGGGACTTCTACCACGTAGAAGATTAGCGGTTTTAAATTGATGGGAAGTTTGAAGAATTGATAGACTTTGTAGTAAATGTGTAGTGAGACTTCCTCTTTCCATAAGACTGTCCAGGACTCTAGTCACTTTTAAATTCAAGTACCATTTCTCCGACCATAAACATTTTATAGAATATACTCTATGTAAATCATATATCGCATTGTATTGTATTTTTGAATCCTACATTCGTAGTGGTGATTCGCGTATATATATATATATTATATCTGAGAAATGTAAACCTATAGTAATAACCAAATTGTACAAATATTGATGTGATTGTTTGCTCCACCCCCAACCCTCTATACACACCTGGGGGTGGGGGTGGAATTTTTTTTTATTCTTGTAGTATTGTGGCTACCAGTATTCTCGTGATAGCACCCGGGTGGGTCAAGTATGCACGTCCCTCAAAGGACTCGGAATTGCTTGGTACCCTTGCGCACTCCTCGTTCTGTTTTCTAGCATACGTTGCACAGAGGCACACATGAATTAAGCACTGTTAAGGTACATGTATGAGCGGTGTCCTGTTTCACGAAGGACCTTTGAAGAGAGGACTTCGCACCAGTGCTTACACGAAATCCTTCAGTGCCCCCTAGCCGCTGACATACTGCAGAAGGTCCACGATGAGGGAGGTAACTAGCGGTTGGCCTCTGACGGGGACAAGTGAAGAGGGCCTATTCCCACCGATAACAGATTTCCAGTATTATCCTGCTGTCCGACCAGCGTCTCAAGCAAACTGAGCCCAAATGAATGTATCTCAGAACTCTATGTGAATGTTTTAGAGATGTATACGTGAAATATACAAACTTAATTTTTAAAAATTTCACAATCATTCTAAAACATGGTCAGGATCTGGTAACAAGTTACTCATAACCAGGTCACAACTAGTATTAGCGCAAAAAAGGTGGCGATTTGGTCTCAAAGAAGGTTAAGACATGATCCAAGCATGGTGCCGACCACGGCGACAAGGTTAAAAGTTTGTTAAAAAAAAAGACCTGGTCAAGGCCAAGAAGACTAGGTCACGAGTAGGTCACGTCAAATCCCCCCGTTAAAAAAAACCGAGTCTGGACCGTGTGTGGACCATGTGTGGATCATGTCTTGACAAAGGTCTTAACCGTGTCACACGACTAGGTTAAACTATTATCATTCTCCAATAAATTTTATAAGTTTGGCATGTACATATCACATCCATCAGCCCAATTAGGATGTTGCGTGATTTAGCTAGTTTTTTCTATCCTTTTACAGATTTCCCTCTTGTTTATATAATATAATCACAGACCTTAGAATGTAAGGTCTGTGATATAATTATATGATTGAAACATACAGTATTTATACATATGTCCATGTGTGTTATGTATACATGTTAACTTCGACCTGCATTAAAATGTAACCTTTCGGTGTGTAGTATGTGTACGTACATAATCTTTTATGGTTTTAAATGTCAATGCAACATGTTATCTTTGGTATATATTAGATATCAATAAATGTTATTGTTTTTATTTGTATTTCAATCTTCCTAAAGTCATGATTATGCGACATACAAATGTTATTATTATCATGCTAACATTGATGTGTTGGTGTTTCATTTATTCTCTTCTACATAAGACCGAGCACAATCAATATGGATAACAAAATGGACAAGGGCATGTCGTGAAAACCTTAGCGGATTGATGTGGCTAATGGTGAGAATTCCAACAAGTGTCCAATTATAACGCAACCATTATAATACATCGACTCCTATATAATACAAGGTTACATAATGGGTTGTAATCGTTATAGATATTTGCATACACCACTGCTAGGAGTAAGCTCATTCAATTTTGACCATTTCCGTTTACTGCGGGTATGTTTAAGATACTGATATGCACAACATATGTACACTAGTGATGGGTATAACGCACCTGATGATATTGCACGCATTATTATCCATGTCAAAATGAGAAAGGTTTGTAAATCTTTATAGAGGGGGGTCTAGGTATCAAATTGCGAGATGTGAAGGGAGGTGTGGACCTGGATAATTATCATTCGATGAAGGCTCTCTTTATTTCAAAATGGGTATATATATTCTCTAACGTTTGATACATATTCCTGAACTTTTTGCCTTTCGGTTCACAAAAATTCAATTTACTATTTCTAAATCCAACATCGTTGACAGCACACTAATTGGCACAGTGGGTTTCACGCCTTTCCCATTCACTCAACTTTCAAACTCCGATGTTCATGGTATAAGTTGGCAGCATTGAAATAATTGGTGGATAATTCAAGAAAGCAAGCACTGTGACAGTGGTTAACTTGCTGTTCAGTGGTTATTCTATTAGGGGAAATCCCAGATTTTGCACGCACGACGTTTCTAGATAATACACGATAACATAGTTTCAAGAAACAGCCTTGATTAAAAGGCTCTGATTCATACGTGTGTACGTTCGCCGTCACAAAGCATATGATGGAGGATGCGTCAGCCACGTGAGTTGAGGTACAGGTAAATAAAACTCGCTCCCGTGATAATGAAGGGAAAATTGCCATATTTTGACAAAATATTTATGCATTTAAAGGCTATCATTTGTCCTATTCATGAAAAAGAACTAATTATATATACGCTTGTCCGCAACATACTGGATGGAGATGAAATTTTGATAGATAATAAAAAGATACGAGCTCTTTAGTTTGACCATGTTGTTGCATTGTTTTCCAATGTGTACCTCAGTCAAACTCGGCTTTTATAACCCGTAAAAATATCAGTAACTATTCAATGATATGAATGGATGGATCGCATATTACTACTGATTGACCAATACTAATTATATATTAATAAAACAGATAATAACTGAAATTACAGCCAAAAGGCTAAATCTATGGTTTCTGTATAAGAATTCTCATAAATTATACTTAGGTACACGCTGTAGTGATATGGTCACATTTCACAAATCTTTCAAATGAAAGTTATTTTGGAAAATAAAATAAAGATACTAGGTCGTAAAGGTCCACCTGCTATGTAGCATGGTAGTATCACTTTATTTTGACATGACACAGAACGTTTTACGTTGCACGTGAATGTTGAAGTAACAACAAATATACTACCGAGCAGGGGATTGCTTCCAGACGTTTTTCTTCTAATTTTGAATATAAAATTCTGTTAAACGAGTGGTGAAATGTAATGAGATTACTACAACATTCTAAAAGACATACCTTACCTGAGAGTAGTAATAAATACAGTTGTCACCACACTGGTTTAGAAATATTTATAGATGTTGGGTTGATCTATAAATCTAGACTAACATGGCGCCACTCGGTACACATGAGCTTGTGACAACAGCAACGTCACGAAAAGTCTACATACGTCGAAATGACGTTTACCATATGAAGTATCTTCAGTATATGTTCATTTGGTAGTGGATGCTAAAAGATGGGAAAGTAATTGTCTCAGCAAATCTTTATTATCACTGATTTCTGCGAATACTTCTAGTATGTTGTAGAACAGAGGTTAGCGAATTCATCCCAAGTTAAAAGTAAGAAGATTAACACAATTTTAATACAAGACTCTTGGGTAGAAAGTCGGCAATTTCTCTCTATTTACTACGGGCGCCGAGAATCTTACCTGCAATCGGGCCAAAGTACAGCACGTCACGAATGTATGTTTTCGTGTATACTAGATCTAGTACTAGATCTATATCTACTAGTCATTCTATAGATCTATATGCAGTACAAAATATAGTACCGAATCGGTGCGAATCGGTTGGAATCTATGCTCACTACCGACACTGTACTGCACAGTAAAGAATGTGAACTGTTTAAGACAAAAAATCATAATGAACACCAGAACTTCAACAATTTTCATTATTGGTGTGTTTTCTGCACTTTGGATGATGGGTTTTAAATTAGCTGTTCGTGCGGCCAATTCAACGTGTCCACCGATGTGTAAAGACCACTATTGTGACCCTCTGACGGCTGCGTGTCTGGACTGTCAGCCTGGGTATTATGGTGAGCTTTGCAATAGCCAATGCAGTAAATGCAAGGATGGAGTTTGTGATAAGAAAACTGGTCAGTGTAATCTAGGATGCCTACCCGGGAATTACGGTTTATACTGCAATATGAATTGCGGTAGTTTATGTAAATATGGTGAATGTAACCAAGACACAGCCTCTTGTACATACGGCTGTAAACCTGGGTACTTCCGACCCATGTGTGATGCAAAATGTCCTGACAACTGTGTAGATAGAATGTGTGACCCTGTGCTGGGTACTTGCAATGGAACGTGCTTGAATGGATACCATGGCCAATATTGTGACTTACTATGTCCAAATCAATGTATGCAATGTTTGAACGAACTGCGCTGTACTGAATGTAAGCCTAGATTTTACGGTGTATTGTGCAATCAGCCTTGTTATGGATGTGGTGTTGGTCAGTGTTTGCTTCAGGAGGAATTTGTGAAGACGGTTTGTGGTCCAGGCTGGACTGACGAAAACTGTAAATCATGTCCATTTGGTCAATTTGGGATGGATTGTCTCCATACTTGTCACTGTCTCCATGCAGCCAATTGTGATCCAAAAACTGGACACTGTCCTGGTCACTGTGAAGAGGGATACATTGGTGTAACATGTTCAAAATTATTGTTACATGAGGATTTTGTTGACAAACAGAAAACTGGATCGAACGCCTCAGATTTGAATGTTACTGATATCAGGGGCAACTCTGATTCCGATGATGACAATGACGTTCCTATGGCGCCTCAAAGCTTTGCAGTAATTCCAACTCTTTGTAGTGTGGTAGCTGGTTTTGTAATGCTGTGTTTAATATTACAAGTGTTACATATAAGAAAATCTAAAATGCAACAGCAACCATCAGATGCGAGTCCGGAAACTGAAGTTCTCGAACATCAGAGTATTGATCGAGACAGACTCTGTACTATTGATGAGAAATCAGAGAAAGGTAGTCAAAGTTCTGGTAGCACACATTCAGCTTTGAGAAGACTGGCAGTCATAAAATCTGTGATGCCTGAGGCCAATATCAAAAAGTTTTATACAACAAAGTTAAAGAAGTATTTTAATAAAAGTGATGCACCTTATAAGCAGTTTGAAAGTCAATATGTTGAAAGTCAACAGTCAAAGTTTGAGTCAACCTACCAAAGTGAAAATAAAGCGTTTGAACCTAATGAGGCAGAAGGTGGGAAGGCTTTATCCATAGAACAACAAACGTCTAAAGGAGCATTGAAAACTGAGCCATGTGAGGCATTACAATCTGTCCATGAATATCAAAGTGACATTCAAATAGACAATCAAAATATCGCTCAAAGTTCTCAGATTGACAACACTATAAGTATTATATCGATAAGCGTAGAAGAACAAGCTTCGATACAATCCATAAAAAACAAATCATCATCAAAAAACAATTTTACCAACAAATGAGGACGCAAGCACCTGTATAGTAGATTATGCTCATATAGAAATGTAAATTTGCATGTGTAAGTATTAGTATAGCTGGTAGAATTCTCGTGAATTGCATATGTTATGTAAGCATTATGTGTAGTGTGCTATCTATTATCTGTTGTCCATGGAGGAATTCAATTACTCTTGATTATTAACGATTATTGTTGATTCCCACACATCCATTTAAGTTGTTGAATGGGGGGGGGTGTTAACTGGGGAATACAATGCCGTGACGAGTAGTTTGTCTATAATTATATGTTTGTATAGGCATGGCTCAATTAGTACGGCAGCATGATTTTTGTAGCCATCATAGGCAATGAAAGAATTCTGTATTTTCGTATAATTTTAAAACTATTGATCAAATTAAACTAGTGACTAAAACTATGAATACCATATTTCTGCATTTTGTAGCCTCTCCTCTAATAACCGGTGGGTTAGACACAATTTGAAATCAATCAGTGCCTCTCTCGTATTAATTAACGCCCAATTATGCACATCCTCATTCTTTTTTTATTCCGAGAACTGTTCATTGAATAGCGCAGGCAGCACAAGCACAGACTTTCAAATATCGATTATTGTCGGAATAACCACATTGTACCAGAGATAGTTTAACGTAACGCCATACTTGAGTGGAAGAGGCCGCAGCAAGCTAGAAGCTGCTTCTGTTCATAATGCATACATTCACTTTGATACATGACCAAAGAATGTAAATATGTGATACGTTTATACAGGAAGAACCACACTGTTATGAAATATGCCTCAAATAAACTACCGTATTTTCTCGAATAGGCGCCCCGGCGCTTATTAATTTAAAACATGCCATTCACCCGGCGCTTATTTAAGACAGGCGGTAGTTCAAAGGCCGGCGCTTATCAAAGAGAATTCCGCCGGCCTATTTCACTGTTCAAGATCAATAATTTTACGGACTTTTAACTGCCATTGGGCGAGTGGCGGCGTTTCTTTAATTGAAATTACTTGAGCACATTATATGGACATATTATCAAAGAGAACACCGCCGGCGCCAAGTTGATTAATATGTTTATTACCTATGATGCGCTTGTTCACGGTGCTTAATCAAATACCGGCGGTTGATCGAGGCTAGGCGGTTGATCAAGAAAATACGGTAATATAAAGTGATCCTGGCAGTACCGCCTCTACCTACGGCAGGCTCGATCGTGGGTGAGCCGTAGGACTAGCCTAGTCACTAGGACTAAGAATTATTAGTCCTAGGTCAAACGAGCGGCCAGGCGGCTGGCAGTTCCACCACAGCAACCCAGCCACTACCACGTGAATGAATTATACATATATACCCCATTTAAAACCCACTAAACCGGCGGTGATTTCTTGCGTTGCCACCAAGGTTTATGGATTATGGGCCAGTAGTAAAGGTGGTAATATAGGGAACGTTAGCAACCGTTGCTATGCAACTTTAAAATTTATAGGTAACAGTGGTTGCATAGCAACGGTATCCTAGCAATTTTGTTATTCGATATATAATAATGAAAATTAACGAGAGAAAAGAAGAAAGATAGTCATCTGGTTTCGGTCGTAACTGTCTTATAATATATTATTAAATTTATAAAATGGGGGGAGGCTATGCCGGCGCTATGTCCAATTTTGCTTTTGGCTCTGAGTGTGTTGGTTATTATTATGTCATTCGGAGAAACATGTTCACTTATAATTTCACCATTTCATATGTGACCATCAATACAACAAGCACATTTAAAAAAAAATAATTCCAATTATATAGCATTTCATATGTGATAACCGATTTTTGTAAAATAAAATCTGCAATTTAGTGCTAAAATGTTAAGAAGTTGACATTTGTGAAAATTGATGACAATGAATGGTGATAAATAATGGTAGATAATAGATAACAAGAAACAAATTGACATTAATACAATTTATTAAATGACACATTATTCATTAGAAATATATATATTAGAATCGACTGCAATTATTATACAACAAGAAATT
>CM032664.1:10997413-11057145 GCA_019095985.1 Streblospio benedicti | reverse complement strand
GTTTGACCATATTGTGGCATTATTTTCCAATGTGCACCTAAGTCAAACTCAGCTATTATAACCCGTAAAAGTATCAGAAAATGTCCAATGATATGAATGGATTGAACGTCTATTACTACTGATTGACCAATCCTAATTTTACATTAATAGGGCCAATAATAACGGAAATAACAGCCAAAAAAGACTATATGTATGGCGGTTGATTTCCGTCAGCAAACTATATAAATCTACCAAGATCGTCTTTCTAAACTAAATCCGTGTCTTGACAGCTGTATCTGCAATAGAACTCTTATAAGTTATTCCTGTGTGCAAGCTGTAGTAATAATGTTACATTTCACCAATCCTTCAAATGAAAGTTAATTTGGAAAATAAAATAAAGATATTAGGTCTCAAGGATCCACCTGCTATGCAGTATCACTTTATTTTGATGAGTGGGGTCATGTTAGTCTAGATTTATAGATCCAACCAAACACCTATAGATATTTCTTAACCCGTGTGTTGACAGCTCCATTTGTTATTATTTTCTGGTAAGGTATGGCTGTTTGCATGCTCTAGCAATATCATCACATTTATAATTCATTTGAGAAAGTTATCCCGAAAATTAGAAGGAAGCACTTTTTTGAGCAAACCAACTGCTAGTCAGTATTTGTTTGTGATCCAACGCTCTCGTGGAACGTCAAACGTTTGCTGTCAGGACTCTGTGCAGTATTTTCATTTGGTAGTGGATGCAAAAAGATGGAAAAGTAAATGTCTCAGCAAATCTTTATTATCAATTATTTCTGCGAATACTTCTAGTATGTTGTAGAGCAGAGGTTAGCGAATTCAGCCGAAGTTAAAAGTAAGAAGATTAGCACAATTTTAATACAAGACTCTTGGGTAGAAAGTCGGCAATTTCTCTCTATTTACTACGGGGAACGAGAATCTTACCTGCAATCGGGCCAAAGTACAGCACGTCACGAAACCGTGGTTTCGTGTATTAATGCAGTGATAGCTCTCGACCGCGATTTTGCGACTTTTTCCCCATAAAAATGCTGCTTGTCGCATTTCCAGACTATGGCCGCGACGTCTGTGTCGCAGTTTATTTGGTTTATTATCAGACTTCAAAATAAAAAGAAATCATATTTTCGAATAGTTCACCAGTACCATGTTTGCATTCGGCCATGTTTCTGAAATGTTTAGATTATCTGGTTATCAAGTGACTTCAAACTATGAGCATTCTTCATTTTCCAGTTGTGCAAAAATGCGTCATGGGCAGTGGCCAGGTGCGCTAAACGTTCATCGTTGTGAATATTAAAAGGTTGTTTTCAAATGTGTTTCGTCGTATTGTATACGTGAAAAGTAGAATGAGGAATACGAATTGTTTACATTACTATGAAAATTGATGATAATTTTAAATACTGTCGAGAAAAATATGACAAAAGTTCAGATCGCCAAATTCTGATGACCACCCTCAATAATTTCGTTTTCATTTGAACTTTATCAATGTGACTTTTCCATGAGATCTGGCATGAAATGAGTTTTAACTGGTTGTACGTCATTGACTAGGTCAAGTTACTTTCGTTTTTCATTTGAACTACTGAGCATGCGTTGACGCACGGAAACATGCGTGTGTATATTTTTCACATCAAAATATGTAAGTTATTGCTATTTTCTGGCAAGCGTTCGTAATAGATTAGGTGAATAACGTTACTAATAGATTATACATTGCTATATTTGAGAATGACAATCAACAAATGCGGATGTTCAATCGATTTGACACCCAGAATCCACAGCAACAGGTGCACGACTTAGCGATGAAAGCAGATCTAGTATACATGTGCAGCGTGTTTGACGTTCATAATAAACCATGATATGTAATGACATATACGCGCAGGGAAGTTACGTTCGGTGAAATATACCGTGCCAAAATAAAGTCAGCTTTGTTTGTGGTAAAAGAAATTGCGTTCAGTTAAAGGCCCCTGATCCCATGTACACACGGATTCTATCCATATTATTAAAACAAACAGAAAAGGGCATTGTGACACCCTACCCCACTCCTATTTAACTTGTCTGTAGTATCTTGAACTAATTATTGACATACATGTATCACAATATATGATTAACACGGTAGTTAGCTATATTTTTTGTCTATAGATTGTGCATTGGAGCCATGGGGCTGGGTTTCATAGTAATTTGCAATTTTTATTTATATACATGGCCGTAGCAGCCATGGGGGGTGCCAGGGACCATGCCCCCCCACAAAAAAATGCATTATGTGGCCCCCCTACCCACCCCCCATCAAAAAATTGAGATGGTAAAATGAATACAATTAGCTTTTTTTTTTTAAATATATGTAATTATGTCTTAATTTCTTAAAAGATTGCCACATTTTGTCTCGCTTTTTTCTCATCTGTCTCATTTTTTACAAATTGGGTGAGACACGTGTCTCGGTTTGACAATTTTGCAGAGCGATCACTGTTAATGCATATAAAAGCAAGCGCCCATTTATTAGAACAGATCAAGGATTACCTGAATTACTAATAGAATGTAATTACTGGAATTTATTAACTTACTTGCTAGTCATAGACCTAGTCAAAATGATGCAGGAATAAGGATGCCAGTATCCATCCTCTCACACACCACACCCTACTAATGTACTCCCATTCCTCATAATACATTACTGTTGAATTTGAATAAGTGTCTTTAATGATCTCACCAGTCTTTAGCAAAGATGAGAGTGTCCTCATTCACCGGTGTGTTGACAGCTGCCAGGTCAGACACAAACTTTTCATGCAGGGCCTTGTGGTCAGCCAGGTTGTCATAGCTCGCCTTGGCCATCATCGCCTGCAATTACAGGATATTAATGGCTTTAAAAATGCTCACAGTTCCACCACAGAAGTACTGTAGTCTATGTAGACAATTTGTTGGCTACAAGATTATCTTAATTGGTAATCTTAATACTAATTTACGGTTTTCAAAGAACGAGCAGTATTAGTAACTATATATTAGTAACAATCACATGTGAAAAAAAAACATTGACCTAGCTGTTTACCTTTAAATCTATTTGTAAACTAAACTTTAGAAAGGATCTGATCGATATATTTAAGCACTTAAATTGGTGACGCAATGGCCACTGCACTACAGCTTGTATTGACAACATCTGATGATGCAAAAAAATGCTAAAATAACCTAGAAAAAGGCAAATGCTCGAAGTGCATATCTTATATATTCAGCAAGCAACGGAGTTTGTTACGTACCTCCTCTGTAGCAAAGTGCGCAGAGACCTTCTCCTTGAGCGATGCCAGCACGGCGTCATTGTCGCGCTCATTTGCCACGGCGAAAATGCCGGTGAACAGGCCCTTGTGCTCTGCGTCCAGGTTTTCGTACTGGAAGTGAGAACAGAGGGCAAGAGCTTACACAAAGCTAGAAATGCAGTAACACTTCTGTTTTATGGCCACACGGGTATTAGTCTTGGGATTCTAAGAATTCTGACAAAACAACACTTGGATCTAAGGGACGGACCATTCGATATTTGGGGGAGGGGCGACAAAATTTTCCAAAAAAAAAATCTGCCCCTGATTTTGAAAGGAAAAAAAAATTTGTCCCTGATGTTCACCAAATTTGTCTCACTTCAAGTTGAAAATAAAAAATTTGTCTCTAGAAAGTCAAAAAAAAAATTGTTTCATTCGTAAACATTTTGTCGCCCCCCCCCCCCCCAAATATCGAATGGTCCGTCCCTAAGTAATAACCTTACACTTTGTCAATCTTATTGCACATTTGACTTTGAGGCATCATGGGTTAATGCTATTATCTAGCGGCGTACCCTAACACAATTAGGCTTGGTAATTATTTCGTACATATACATCATTAATTAGCAAAATGATGAGAACTATCCTATACTATCTATAGGCCTGCCAGCGTCGTTGCCGGCTATTACTGATAAATCATTATTAGTACTAGTAATTGATATTACGTTGTGATCTGAGTCTGAGAAACTGAAGTTAATCCTGAATCCTGGCAAGTAAACTTGCCAAGTTTCTTGTTCATGAATCATATGATATATATCCACATGTTGTTCAACAATTTGTTATATTTAAGTAAATTTCTTAGTACTTACGAAAACTCTGAATGACTCGTCCCACACAAAAGGCTCGGGAATTTCATATTTGCCCATGTTGTTTGTTTTATCACGTTTGCTCAAGATAGAACGATGGTTTCTGTTGCAAGACACGTGGTTTTGTGGACCCAAATCGAGCTGCGGCCTTCTTTTATAGTACTGCGTACGTGCACAGTACACTGTAGTACATCGCACGTGCATGATACTTAGCATTACGCATGAGGTTCATTCGATGATCTCGTCTTAAAACACCTGTTGATAGCGGCTGAGGTTGGAGCTGTCAGTTTTTGTCACGTCCACACGTCACGTACGCCGGGCCAGCCCACATCACGCGTTGTGTGATTTCGGGCATGTTTAACCATGTTCAAATCACCTGATGGAACAAGGCCCAAGGACGTACGCGCACTCCTGTAGGAGGATAGCCTCTGAGCCTTACCAATAATGTAATGAAAAATGTGTGGAGGAGGAATTAAAAACACCAACTAGATCAAACAATTTCAAACCAGAACACGGCGTCGCTAGAACAGCGTTGTGGTTGACTTCTGGTTAATTAAATAGCTGTACGTACTGAAACGAGTGACTTCACAATTAAGAAGGTCAATAAATTTTATGAATTTGAGGAGAAAACCTCAAAATGAATTTACAGCAGTTATCAATTTTGAAAATTCATATTATATTGCAACAATTATAGGCGAATCATTTTAGCAAAAAATGGTAGAACTAATTGCTTTAAAGCAGGTAATTTTTTTGGTGTGATAGATAAAAATAAAACTGAAGAGAAAAAAGAGAATTCCGAAGTATACCAAAGTATGCCTTGCGGATAATTTATAATAACCAAATTGATTTTGGGAAACTGGAAACATTGAGGACATTGTAATTTGAAAACTGTAATTTGATAGAATTTATCAAGAAAACTGCTTTCTTCTTATGTTGGATACATTAGGATGGTTAGGTACTTATATAAGCATATTAACTGACCTACAACCACAAGTAGTTATAATGTGCAATGTAAGATTGCTTGAGTACAATATATATATTAGAATTTATACATAATGTTCCCGTGTTCAACAGGACAGTTATTCAGGGAACCTTTTATATATATAAGGTTAATGAAATTAATTAGTCTGAGCTCATCAAAATAATTAAAGTGATCATTACTTATAACAAATAAAAGGCTGTTAATTGAATCCTTGTGTTATTAACTATTTGATTCCATTATTGATCAATATTGACCACTGGGAGTTTTTTTAAAAGAGGTATGGAGGTTTGGGATGGTCTCTTAATGGGATCATGAGGAATGGTCTTATTATAGTGGTCTTTATAGCAGTGATCATAATACAAAGTTCCACTATATGAATAATACATTTTCAAAGCTTGGTGCTTTCTTATTGATAATCTTAATCTATTCATAGTTCCGATGCCCCGCCCCTTTTTCTGGTTTTGTCACTGGTCTCACAAACATTCCTATCGCCCATAGTAAATAGAGAGAAATTGCCGACTTTCTACCCAAGAGTGTTGAATCAAAATTGTGCTGATCTTCTTAGTTTTAACTTGGGATAAATTCGATAACCTCTGTTCTACAAGATACCTGAAGTATTCTCAGAAATCATTGATAATAAAGATTTGCTGGGGCATTTAGTTTTCAATCTTTTTACATCCACTACGAGTTGCTACTCTTAATCGCATCGCGCTATGGTCGGTGTTGACATATTACGGCGTGTGATAAAGGCTAATATGGATTATCAAATGGATTATCATGTTACAATAACATACCCATCAAGAATTCACACGTCGGATCAATTATGAACTGGTTATGAAGACATGGACGAAAGGATATTTCTTAAATCACTTACATTGTTTGAAAATCACAGTGGTTTAATTGTGCGTGTGTGATGGCAATGAAGAAATTTGACCAGAAACGTTATTGTCTCATACGTAAAACTGTCAAAATGCCAGTGACAGTGTGTGGTAGTGTTTTTACTACAACGTCATAACTTTTCTAAATCGATAATTGTTCGGTATAGTATACATTGGATACAATGTAGAAAAGAGGAAAGGTAGTGCATCCCAACTAAAAAATTGTAGGAATTGACCACGAGATTGGAGTGTCAATCATGCTCAATGTTGCGATTGACACGACAATCGAGTGGTCAATCACCATTCTATCATGACTAAAATCCATTTTATTTTTAAAATAAATCATATTATAACATTCTCATTGCCAGTCAATTTCGTTTGTTTTGAGCGCGCGGAGACGTCAATTTCGTTTGTTTTGAGCGCGCGGAGGCGTTAGTCCAAACTGTTGCTCTCCTGCTACACTGGACACGCCTTGCGTCGTCAGCGGCTGTATTGATATTGTGAGGAGTTTAGACTAGCGCCGTGGGTTTTTTTTGGAGCGTGTATTCCATCGCAAAATTGAGCACGCTGATTGACCAATCAGCGTGGGTTATTGGCAGTGATTTTTGCACGGAATGATAGAATAAGACGTTTAGCACATTTTCAATCAAAAATTTGGTATCAAAACTTGGGAATTTCTCACTGTTTACTACAGGGGGAGATAATGCTTGTGAGACTATGATAGCGCACCTGCGTATGTTTGTATGAGACCGCTCGCTGATTGGCTGGCTGACGTAAAAAAGGGCGTGGCTTGGAACTATGAATAACTATGTTCTCCCAGTCAGAGAAACATCCCATTAAGTAGTCATGAGGTGATCAAAGCCTTTCACTCTGCAGTCTCTGGCAGATCTTATTGTATATTATATGAAAGGGAACAACCTTTGAAAGTTTTTCAAACACATAGTTAATGCCTTTTCTTATTAATAAAGCACTAAAATTGCTAACAAACTTCCAATTTTGGGTGAAGTCTCAGCTCATTTTTACGTAAAATGGCCAATGATTCATTGAATACGCGCCATCTCGCGTGTTTAGTCAATATATTGCAATATAACATTATTGCAAATTACTGTTTGGAATAAAACATATGAGTTTGGTGTTCCTAGATTGGAACATATGAGTTCTAACTATCAATTAAGAGAATCAGTATTGTCGTAAATTTGAGACGTTGTAGAATCATCTAAAATTGATTTTGAAAAATACCCGCAAGGTATATTTTGGTATACTTCTGGGAAAACATATAGAGATGTTGCTTATTGACTCATATATTTCATTTTGCGAAATTATTTTTGTCAAAAGGTCATACTTGTTCATTCCCTCAACATTCTTCACACACTCACACACACACACGCACACGCACTCACACACACACGTCATGTTTGCCATTCAAGGAAAAGAGGAATAGAAAATATAGATATATACATAGTGCCATGAACAGGAAATAAAATATATTAATATGCTACCAACATTAAAGATGTGCAAAATATTATTACGTTTTTAATATTTAGAATGTTTCATATTCCATTCAATTTTTAGTTAAATGTATTTAATTTTAGATATTTTTCAAAAGATTTATTGTACTATTTTTCATCATTATGAAATATTATACCAGACATTTCTAGAAATATGATTTGAAAAATAAGCATTTATTTGAGTAAGTTACTTGATTAATTTCATGCATGTTAAAAATACATACCACAAAGTATCCCTTGAAAACCTGACAGACAAATACATGTGTACCGATTAATCTTATCAGTACAGTTGGCGTTGTTTTGGCATGGCTGACTGCTACATTCATCAATGTCCGTCTCACAGTGAATCCCTGTGTACCCAGGGGCACAAGTACATATGAACTCATTGATGACGTCAGAACAGGTGGCACCATGGAGACACGGAGTACTGAAGCACTCATTCACATCTGAAATGTACACAGGAGAGAACAAAAAATTCTGATGGACTCACACCTGTCAGACACGAAGCTTGAAAAGAACTGCTCAAGTGTGCAATTGGGGCTAGGTATGGGGTTTCTTTGAAATACCAACTTTAACCCATATAGATTTTATTACAATGTACAAACGAAATGTTCTTTTAATGAGACCCCATCTTATGCCTCCCGCTCAAGTGGTTTACATTAAATCCTGTGAAAATACGGCGTCGACACTGTTGACTACAATGGTTTCAAATGTAATATATGGGCATATTATGTACTGCATATGCGCATGATGATACAAATATTGAAACAATCTATATAATCTATGGAAACACACGAGGCTCATACGATGTCTGACTGACGGGCATGGGACTAACATTTTCATAAAACTTGAAAGAGTGAAATTATAAATTCACATCATGAATGGCCTTTATATCAGAAGCATATGACAAATCATCAAAGAAGGAACAGTTCTGCTTTAATCAGGAACTACGTTATGCTAGAATATTCATATATAATTTACAATGTACCTGTCTCGCAATTGCCTCCAGTGAAGCCCATAACACAGGAGCATGTGTACTGGTTTAGTTCATCTGTACACGTGGCTCCATTTTTACAGGGGGAACTACTGCATTCATCTGTTTCTATAAAATGGCCAGCAAAAATCATGTTACATAGTTATATACATGATATGACTATGATATAAACCATATTTGCTTCTAGATAATGAAGAAAATATGATTTCTCAAGTGCTTACACAATCTTAAAATTGAAGTATGAAAGGTTGGGAATTAAACACCTTGATTGTTACCATTCCTTTCGGATACCTACAGAGTTATATCTTCAATCTCTTAACATTATCACACTTTCAAGATTTCTGCCTGAATAATAACAACAACATAGAGGCTTGGAGACATTTTGAAACTTAAAATGTCAAAAGCCTGTGACTTACCTGTCTCACAGTTGAGTCCAGTGAAGCCAAGAACGCAGGTGCATGAGTACTGGTTGACCTCGTCATTACACGTGGCTCCATTTACACATGGAGAACTGCTGCACTCGTTGATATCTGTGGGAACAAAGAAAGGTGTCATAGTTGGCAGACATTAGTGTAAGTGACATGTGAAATATTTTGGAGTAAACGAATGACTAAGTTAAGAAAATAGCCACGATATTCACTGCTACTGCTCTGAACCGCTTGCCAGTCAAAAATTACGAACCAATCTTTATGATAATTATATTAAATCCAAATAATATAGTACACTCAAGAAAGCTAAATGTGTTAAAGAAAGGTTACAGTTTAGTTTGTTTTAATGACTCTTCAAAAACTATACAATGAATTACCAAGACATGCTCCCAGCATCGCTATGGCAACCACAAGAGGGTTACTCTCACAAGCTGTGCAGTCTAATGACTTACTCACATTACCATCAATGTATCTAAAGAACAAACAATTAAGACAAGAAGATTATTATTAGGGTGTTCCATTTTTGGACTTTTTTCTGATCTCAGTGCTAATTAAACCAAATTTCCCCTCAGGGGCCCACATCAACCAAAAAAAATTTCAATCCGATCCGTCGACGTTGTGACCCCCCCCCCCTACCACCTTGAAAATCCGCCCCGTGGGACCCTTGTAGGGTCCTATATGAAAAAATTCAAAATCAGCCTGCAGTGTTCATTTAGATTTTAAATGATAGATTTTGATTCACAGATCACAGCTTATAAGATAACTAATCCTCTTTAGACAATATTTCATTATGTAATGACCCATTGAACGCTATGCCCTGGACGGGTGATATGGCAAATACGAGGCTTTATGGCTCCTGTGGCACGGTCAAACATTGTTATTTTGTAATTTGAACAATAATGCTATGTTACATTATTGATATGGATTAAAGGATCCACTGCTGAGTGATGCAGTCATAAACATCACTATCTGTTTTCAGTTTAATCTGTGTAAAGTGTAAAGGCACCTATTTTCCTGGACGTACACAGTACGGTATTGTTACACTGTCTCTGTACTCCTTTCTCCCAAGATTTAGTTTGTCCAGAGATAACTTACAGAAATATTCATTCATGAGACTGTAAGACAGGGCTTGACAGTAGCTAGTGTCCTGGTGTCCTGTGCACATACACTGCAGGGCATATTAAATCTTAGATTTGTGTCTTGGTGGCACCTCGTCCAAAATAGCAGTTCTTGCCATATTTTGCCCTTAATAACCAATTCGTATGAAATGTTGGTATTCCCTATGGTCGAACTTGTACATGAAGTTTTTCATGTCTGATCTGATAGTTAAGAATAGATTTATTAATAAAGAATATAGACTATAAACAACATTGTTAATACATAATGTTGAATTGATATTTACAGTATAATTTGCAAAAAAACTTCTGCATTTTAACTAAAATGTTTCAGGGCAACTAACTAATAATTAGATCAGAGCAACTGGATTTGATCCACAATGTGCCCTGCAGGCCACTTGAAAAAAAGTTAGTGTCAAGCCCTGTGAAAGTGAGTATCTTTTGAGTAAGTACAGAGACAGTGTAATAATACCGTACTGATTACGTCCAGGAACCTAGGTGCCTTTACACAGATTAGACTGAAACAAATAGTGATTTTTATGACTACATCACTCAGCAGTGCATCTTTTAATCCTTATCAATAATGTAACATAGCATTATTGTTCAAATTACAAACTAACAATATTTGACCATGCCACAGGAGCCATAAAGCCTCGTATTTGCCATAATACCTGTGTAGGGCATAGCGTTCAATTGGTCATTACATAATGAAATATTGTCTAAAAAGTATTAGTTGTTTTATAAACTTTGATCTGTAAATCAAAATCTATCATTTAAAATCAAAATGAACACTCTAAGCTGATTTTGAATGTTTCATGTAGGACCCTACAAGGGTCCCACGGGGCGGATCTTCAAGGTGGTGGGGGGGTCACAACGTCGACGGATCGGACTGAAAATTCTTTTAGTTGATGTGGGCTCCTGAGAGGAAATTTGGTTTAATTAGCACTGAGATCAGAAAAAAAGTCAAAAAATGGGACACCCTAATTATTATCTATAATAAATTAAATCTATTCAACAACATGAATGTAGTGTCTTGTTTTGTTTCTGTTGTTTTCTTTATTTTACTTTTGACTTGATTGCGGGTGTGTGTTAGACTGTAAATTATGACCAACGAGAATTGTGACCCTTTATAATTTACGGCGGTCTAACTGCCATACAATGTCACCACTGCAAATTGTAATCACGCTTACGAATCTCACATATATTATCCTCTGGCGTAGGGAAATGGGACAGTCACCAATAGAATGAGCTTGAATAATAGAATAGATGGTTTCGGATGTATCATACCTCTATAGATACGTTAACAACATCTTTCATCTGAAAAGGTGGTCTCTGGAGACCATATATCTATGAAATTTGATAGATGATACCTTGCTGTGGCAAGATGCGTTAACAATTGACCGAGAAAGAAGGGATTCAAGTTCACATCTCTGTAGCGGCCTTCCACAAAGGTCGGCATGCGAGTCCACCCGAGGTCTACATTTGACTAGGCGTGGGTCAGACTAAAATGGTAATAGAGGAACCAATATTGTGATGTCATTTGTAAGCACTTTTCTTGCACTATAGGTCTATATGGTGATAAAGAGGGGTGTGATGGCTAGAGGGTCTAGTCTTAAAAATAATAGAGGTCGCACGTGATTTTGTTTGTAAACAATCTTACTAAACGTGTTTTTGTTTGTAAACAATCTTACTAAGGGTTCAGTATAGTTCCTTAATCTTAGAAATATTGCCTATATATCGTGTATGGTGGTTGCTTGAGCTGTAATTGGGGACATACTTGAGAGAGGGTGCACTTGTGTACCTGCTTGCAAATTTTCAACCTGATTCATCAGAGTTTTAGTTTCGAGAGTTGGGTGTGAGTGACTGATGGTGTTTGTTGGGAACCCACCATTGTTGGGCTTTCTGCGGGTGACGAAATATAGGTACTTTTTGTTTCCAATCAATTTAAAAGAAATCCACACACGCAATGCTGTCAATCTTTTGATATATGTTGGACACGGTCGTTAGCTGCCTTGTGAATATATGCTAGTGTGTATTAAAATGCCATAGATAGGAAAGATTCGGGGCGATATGAGGCCAGTTTTGTTGTTTGTGGTGTAAATGTTGTGATCATTAAATCACCTCCAGTCAGATTTCCATGGCAACAGAGTGTGATGTGGACTGAAAATGTATGTTTTGCATGGAATTTAAATGAATCTGAGTCTCTTTCCGAATAAAAACACATATAGCTTCTGTATGTTTATCAAAAACTGAATGTGACATGAGAAATTTCAAAGGGACACATTTTGGTAGTTGCACACACCAATGGAAAATCAGAAAATCCCCAATCAATTTAGGACTAGACCCTTAAGAGCAGATGCCAGCCGTCACAATTTACGGTGTTTACATTTTACAACAGCTAGACCATTTTTGGGATCCTTCATCACAATTTACGCTAATGTAAATTATGACCGGTCACAATTTACGGCTGGTAATATTCTTAGTCTAACTGGGGTGTCTAGTATTTATTCTCTGATTATTAAGTCGGTGTCTAACAATAGTGTCATAATGGTTTGATTGCTTCATACTTTCCTGGACCACTATAGGTCGTAGCCCCTAGAAGCGTTCACAACGATCAAAATATTCTTACTTATAGCCGTTGTGGCAAGTGTAAGTGACTGTTGTATCTGTCACGTTGATAATCTGGTCTGCATGATCCTTGGTTACATTAGCAGCGCCGGAACAATCTTAAAGCAAGCACAAATTGGTGTCAATATTAAATCGTACCCAACTAAGATATTGCATTCTCAAATCAATCAGTCAAGTTCTGCCAAATTATCATAGGTTTTTTACACCAACGATGTATGCCTCAATATGTTTTGCAAATATGTTAGGTCTCAACAGAAATCTCAACAAAATATTTCTCGGTGAGCCAGCGATGTGTCCATTAAAATATATACAAAGTATTACGATGACAACTGTTCCACCGAGACGCAATGATCCTGGAAGCCTCCTGCTGGACTCACCTATGGCCTCTCTGGGCGCCTGGCACACGGCATAGTTGACGCTGTCATCAGTACAGTCAGCGCTCACCCACTTGCCATCCGCATCCATGTACACGCAGTTGTTGGCCACGCCATTGGTGGGTTCCGAGTCGCGGAAATTGGACCACGTGATGTAGTAGGGCGATGAGGAGGCGTTTGCCGACAGAAATGTGTATGCGCCCTCCGAGCCCTGGTCAGTAACACCGATCCACACACCCACACCGCCAGCAGCGCTGCAAGCGATGGACATGCAATACATACATGAACCAGTTCCCCCATCGCCTTCTGAGACAACTTTTAAGGTCATAAGCATCGATGTCACGAACCAATAATCAAGCAATTTCCAGTTTATAATATCCACATCCATTCTTCGAGGCTCAAACCAAATACTCAAAAACAATATTAGACTATTGCTTGAGGCCACCCTATAATTTTTACTTTAAATATAATCTGCGCAAAATCTGGCTAAATCTTACTTAACACCGCACTTATCCTCCCCTGAGAACTCACCCGCCCACCGCGTACTTACGCCTTTATCTCGACGTTGCGCTCCGGCGTGTAGGGCACGGCGAGCTCGCCGCCGTCGCAGGACACGGCTCGTGCGTCCGCCCACGTCACGGTGGCCCCGGCGGTGACGGCGTACAGACAGACGGCGGGCGCGGGGGCGGGCGGCGGCCACGCTAGTGGGCAGACCAGGTTATACAGGCGTCATGCTTATTCGTCTACATGTTAAACTAGATCAGAAGTGTTCAAAGAACACGGCGTCGCTAGAACAACGTTGATTTATATGGGCAATTAAGACATATGATGAAACGGTGCATACTTTACTGTTAATCAAGTTCAACTGTTAAAAGTTGACTAAAACGTTATGGAAATTCTTGATTAAAAGTACACAATACTGTAATCAGCCACACATGATATTGTGCATGAGTATGCTGTATTGATTTGCAGCAGGTATATTGATTTCATCATGTTGGCTATATAAATTGCTGCTAAGCTGAGTATTGATTTTTACTGATATTCAATGCACTTAGCCAGCAAAAAAAACAATACTCATGCATAATATCATTTGTGGCTGAATATGAGGTTTGTGACGTAAAACGTGACGTAAAACGTAACGTAAAACGTGACGTGATACGTGACATGATACGTGATACGCGTGATTCTCTCTGGCTAAGTGCATTGAATATCAGTAAAATGTCATAAATGGCCTTCTAAAATACACAATTTAATTGGCAGAGCGCCCAAAATCGAATCACTTCGGTGTCGCCTCATACCTCAGTTGTGTAAAGTTTGAACGAAATCTGTGGAACGGTAAAAGCTCTAGCTTGTCGGACATACATACATACATACATACATACATACATACATACATACATACATACATACATACATACATACATACATACATACATACATACATACATACATACATACATACATACATACATACATACATACATACATACATACATACATACATACATACATACATACATACATACATACATACATACATACATACATACATACATACATACATACATACATACATACATACATACATACATAGAAACAAAGTGATCACAAGGCTTTCGCTTCAGCTACTGAAGCGACGCAACAAACTTTTTTTTACATCACCTGTCAATGGGTTAGTATAATAGAGATGTCAAAATAATTAGAAGCTTCGAAGCTCCCTTGAAACAGCCGAAGCTTCGAATAGCATAACATAATTCGAATGCTTAGTATGGCTACTCTGACTGGGCACTTAATTTAAAAAAAGATTGAAAGAAAAGTTCCGCCAACCAAAAGGGCAACCCTAACTATTGCAATCACTATAGTATAAGCTTCTAATTTATGTGATTCTTAAAGCTTTTGTCACAAGCTATTTTGAATCGAACAAGAAACATACACGTGTATTCCTCATGTGGTTTACATACCTGTGTCTACATAGGCTGTGTGAATCATGGTGTCTCCACACGACGTCGATGTGCGCTTGGGATTGTGGGAGCCCACCTCCCCGGACTGTCGGCACTCGCCGTCCGTCTGCAGCTCATACTCCCTAAACGGTTAGTTTAAGTTTAACTAACACTCAATGTAGATACAATAGCGGCTAAAATACAAACGTAATATGTATGGTGATATCGCATTCAATCCGGGTACGATGTATCTACATTACTATGATACATTATGTCAAAGGATTGCCCCCCTATGAACGTAACATCTATGTCGCCCCCCCGCGTTGTACCTGCAGAGGAAGAGTGTTGTGCGGAGACAGATCTCCAGACAGCGATCGAGGCCAATTCCAGAGTAGTTGCCGCCCTCGTTATAGCCGTGAATGCAAACACCCGGCATAATGGTGGTCGTGTCTAGGGGATGAAAACACTGCCAGAGATCATGATCAGTGATAGATTAAAGATTTTTAGGCATTGGAGCCAACGTTTACAAATGCTTTGAACCACCTGTTCCGGGAAATAGTGAAAACATCTTAGTAAAGTTGGTAATTAACCCTCTAATTTCATAGAGGATGGAAGCTCCAGATACTCCAGAACATGCCAGCTTTATCATATCGGGTGGATCGTGGGTGATCTGGCCTCAAATGTGGAGTTATCTTGCGTGTTCTATACTTCTAGCCGGTATAAGCTTAAAAGTTCTATCCCCGCTCCTGTGAAGTAGTTTGTGTTTTTAGCCTATGGCAAAGAACTATTGACATGCGATTCTGAACCATCAACCTGCTTTTTCTGGGTAATTGGGGGGGGGGGGGATCTGGAGTCCACTTTGCGTAGATCGTGAGTGATCTAGCTTTAGATCTGCAGATATCTGACTAATTCGGTAGTTCCTGTGGCGAACTGCCAAATTCTGTCCGGTCATCTTCTCTCCTGAGAGGTAGTCTGTGGTTATTTGTTTTTGTCTATGGCAAAGGAATATTGATCAGATGATCCGGGCCATCTGCGTGCTTATCTGAATCGTCTGGAGAGTTGTACGAAGGTCCTATGGAGCATCCATAAGTCTTTCGGATTAAACCTGGGCTCTGTTTTTGGTAGGTTGTATGATCGACCTATTCAACCTGTAAGTGTCCTACTACTGTTACGATCGGCCGGATATGCAATTGAAGAAACAGCTCTGATAAGCATTACCATTGCTTGCATTATGGATCGTATGGAGGGCCGGGTTACGTGGAGCATGTGGCGCATCTGGAGCTCTGACGACACGCACCATCCACAAAATTGACCTGCGGCGTCAAGCTGCTGCGCAGCGGCATTCATGCTTTTACGTAACAAGGGCCCACCATATCAGCAGATCCAACACGAAATGACAACTCTTGAGTCTTTTGGAGCATTTGGAGCTACTATCCTCTATGTGACATTGGGTGATAAAGAGATGCCACTTCTTTCTGAACATGCTACTGCAGATACATGCATACTTGATTATCTTTTTAAAATGATACTTTTTTGCAATTAAAGCTAAGATGTTCAGGTAAGTATTTATTTGTGGAGTCTAACTTTTTGCCAAACAACCTAAAGTACAAATATTATTTCCACACTATCAACAAAATACAATACACTACAAAATACAATATTAGCAATAAATTCATTTCAGTTTAATCGGACGTTATGGTGCACATACATTATTTGATTTGTTTGTTAGTAAAGGCGTTTTAAGAACCAAGCACCCTATCCATGAATATCAATAACTGGCACACGTCGTGTTGTGGTGGTACATGTGTAGTTGTGTACTTACATGTGGGTTCCAGTCGACAGCTTCCATCAGTTTCGGTACAGTAGAAATCTAAACGCAAATGAAGAAGCTATAGATGTAGATGTATTGTGAAACTAAACGGGTTAGATAGAAAGGTTAGATAGTTGAAATCCAAGGTACAAACGTTTAGACTCATCATCACGGTCCGGAACCGACCTCTACATGCAACAAAAAATAAGCCTGTACATGCAACTAAACATTGAGTGACTTTGCTAATTTGAGCATCAGCCACGCGACACGGCCGCTTGGGTGATATGATAAAGGATAGTAGACCATTGTGTGCCACCAGATTGAACCGTTACGTACAACATTGAAATATAAGAAGAATGGTCATTACATAGATAGCACGGGATTCCATTAACCAAGTCCTTTGATTAACACATGACATGCATCACCACAGCTTTACAATAAAGCTTCTTCCTTCTTAATCGATTTGGTTTGAATGAAGCATTTTACAAATTGTGACATGTTTATGCTGATTCGTGGCTGAGTATTCTCTGAGCGTCTTCCGAGCATCGCCTGATATTTACAGTTCAAGTTGTCAAACAAACTTGAAACATCTTTCAACTTTTGACCTGCATATATTTTAACGTATGATCGTTTATGAGACGCTGTTCTCACGCAAACACCCAGGGATTGCCAGCAAACGACCTCTTTCCACCTGTAGGGGACCCTATCACTGCTCCAAGTGACATTCCTCTCCAAATTAAAGATTGTATTCGAAGCAGCCTTAATTTTGTATCTCGCTCAAACAGACACTGTTGTTGAGTGCAATAGACAGCCTGGTTGAAGTATAGGCTACCTTAATTTTACTCTGGAACCTTTCTTGATATGTGTTATTGTATTTAGCGCCCCCCTCCCCCAACGCACAACAGCCGCGTCCCACTTGTTTCTGCGTATGGTCAACGCATGAAATCTAGGAATTTCCAGGAAAAATTTGTTAAACGTCGAGCATCTGCTAAGAGATATGCCCTTTGATTTTCCCCAGCGCATAGTCAACTCACAGCCGGCGCAAGGCTGGCGCAAACCCTGCGTAAGAAAAGCAGACGCACAATCCACGCACAAAAAAATATTATCCGCCAAACATCCGCAGTTATGCACCAAATGGACGCCGCTTAGGCTCTACCCGCTGAACATACGTCTACAATACGTTGAACACCTGCTGAATGTACGCCACCGTACGCTAAAGGTGCGTCAAGCTTACTCAAATGTTTCATCTGGCCACCATCTGCTCCCAATACGCGGCGCATGTTTGGCGTCTGTTTGGCGTTTGTTTGGCGTATGTTTGGCGTATGTTTGGCGTATGGTCGAGGTACAAAAATCAATGGATTATCGATTTTTTGTACGTTGGCATATGCCGTTTACGCTTAAAAGAACGGACCGATCGATAATCTTCCTAGAAATATTTTGGCGGCGTACTGGCAGCGACTGTCACACGCACGTCACACGCACGTCACACGCACTTAAAGCGGCAAAGGAACGCTGGGTTGGCGTAGCCGGCAGATACTCGGCGTAGATGAAAAATCTGATTATCCGACCGATTTTCATCAGCTGGGCGTAAGTTCCCAGTGAGCTGGACGAAGTGATATGCGGCTTTTAGGATTTTTTGGATTGTGTGAATTCTTGGGATCAAGTGCAAACCAACGGCAACTATATTAATGAGATTTGAAAAGATTTTTAATTATTAGAATGGAAAGGTAACGATCAAGGCATTAAAAGTAATGCTTCCATATAATTAAAAATAAAATATCACACTTTGTACAATCGAACAAGCAAGCATCAGAAATAAATGACACCGGCATACACGGCGGTAGCTATCTGCGGAAATGTTATATGGCCGCGTTATCCACTGTACTCAGACAACAGTACAGACAATTTAAAAAATCGGTCAGGTGTTTGCGCATGCGCGGTTCAATCGACAGACGAATGGTTAATCTCAATGACTCATGTTGTCTGGGGCCCTACAAGGAGTCAGAAAATAGGTGATGTGTCCATTTTTAACTCATTCCAAAAAGTTCCTTTGTCACTTTTTAATTTGATGTCCGTAGATATGTTGTGATTAAGTGACTTGGGTGTAATTATTAACATTGCATTTCATGTCATTACAGGATTCCGTCTCCAAGTCTATATGGCTGTTTAAGATATCCTCTACCGGGGCTCGAATTCTGGACCATTGCCAATGTGGTACCTATTCACCTAGCAATGTCTCATGTCAATAGATAATGATTTTCAATGTGTCAATTTTACGGTAAAAGTGGACCAAATAACAGCTGTGTCGCCGTGTCACTTTTAACCCACGTACATGTAGGGGCCTTTGTCATTGAATGGGCAGCTTCTTGTGCAATTTGTTCTTTATGTCTGGTATGTGAGAACGTGCAGCTGCAGACCGGTTATTATATAATGGGACACTGGAACGATTCAATAATCATTTGATCATTAGACAGTATCCGTATTCCATGTCACGTCATGTGGAATGAAATGCAAATGTTGGGTGTCGCACTTTTATATTCTGATCAGTGACAGGTAAAAATACAATAGCGTTCAATAAAAGAAACGAAACGTATAATTATATATTGTTGGTATTGATTGTATCAGACCAGACGCAACGACGTTTAGGGGGTAGGAAATGAAACGAAATACCCATATAAAATAGATTGCTGTTCTAAAAGTGGAGACCAGATGCGTTGGAACGGGTTTGCCTACGATCGCGCATGTGTACAGCGGGTTTAAGCATAAGCAGATGCGTTTTACTAGCCTCAGTACGGGTACAGCCATGCTCTAAGCCATGAGCTGGATGGTCACACGTCTCCTTACCGCTGGATATGCTCTGACACAGCGCCCTGTAGCTGGCATCACACCCCGCGTCGTACATGCGGCGGTTCGTCTTCATATAGACGCACTGCTCGCTCTGAAAACAACAACGAAGAAACAATGTGACTGGCGCAACTTTGTGACTGTCTCTGGCCGCTGAAATGGGTTTTGCTATGATTCCTGCTTGACTTGGTCGGAGACTGTGCCATGGCACAGGGCATCGTACCATTATGTCATTGTTGTGCAGCGATAGTCCTCACAATCATTGTAGGTATAGTAAAAGCAGCTTTTGATAAATTTTGTGTTGTATAACTTCATTTAGTTTTAATAACTGTTACAAAGAAAAATCAGCCGTGTATATATCTGCAAGCCCCGTTCTTAAGCAGGTATAGACCGTATACTTTTCGAAGATTACTACATTTACATCAGCGCCAGACTCACGTTTCCGCCTCCGGGCTCGGAGGTTTGCCAGTCGCTGTACGTGATGACGCTGCCGTCCACCCAGCGGAACACGCCCTCCACCAGGTGGTCCGTCAGCCCCAGCCACACGTCGCCACTACAAGCACAACGCCATGGCAGGCAAAAATGGTGCATGTATAATGTGTACAGACGGACGCACACACGTCCACGCAGGTACCTACTGGAATATTAAGCGCTCTCAGTCTAGAGGTCCGCTAGAAATAGCCGAAGAAACCGCTAAAAACATCTGGTCAACGAAACCACTTGCTTTTCTACTACTTTTTTTTACTCATTTTACGTACTGGATGGACACGTAGGCCTATGCACCCAACTTTTTTCTTTACATCACAAGCAGCCTCCAACACTTGAACATGCAGGCCTCTCCTGAGCTATGTATACTTCAAAATTTTGGTGTTTCCATATTCTCCGTGCAAGTCAACATCGTGCGTGACCTGAAAACCACCCATGTCACTGTGCACGCACTCACTTGAGCAGGCCGCTGCTGTCCTTGACGTACGTGGCCTTGTCCGCCGTGTCGAGCACGGCCAGCATCCCCTCCCGCTCCACGCAGTAATCGTTGGCGGACGCGAACGTCATCGTCCCCGACGACACGAAGTAGCACACACCCGTGGCCGGGTTAGTCGCCTGGCACGGGGCCGCGCTGTCTGTAGGTAAAGGGGAATAAGGCGTCAGGCCAGGGACCAACCAATTCAAATGTATAACCGAGAGCAATATGCAAGCGCTGATCCAGCTGTTTTGTTAGAGGGGAGAGCAGAGAGGTGTACGTGTACATGTGGGCTTCAGGCAAGCTCTGCTGTAAACCACTGGGGTCTAAGTTATAAAGGCTGATATATACATGTAGCACTACTGGCTATGTGTAACCAAATAGATATATAAACTGAGTCGGATTCAGTATACAGATCCTGTTGTGGTTAGGCTATATGTTATTTGGTGTAGTCAATTTGTAACATTTTTCATCAAATAAACTGTTTGTGAAGGTTAATCGTGGTATAATAAATGTATGTCATATGTTTGTTCTGCCAATATGAATGAATGAATGCCCTCATTCACCCCATTATCACCATTGATTCATGCATAATGACCTCAAAACCATGACATATTTCTTCAATCTCGTATGGAAAGATATTTAGGAATTATCTTGGTTCAGAAACATAAATAAGACGTTACAAGCCTGTTTAATCTAGGATCATCCCTTGTTAGGTGTGTGCTATGGTGTTAAGTGCTGTGGACGTAACGACGTGCGTTTTAGTCTTGACAACCACCCAACTGTGGTCCTTATAATGACGACCGCCTCACCACGTTTTAGCAAGATTTGAAGTTTTATAAGCTGCAAATTGGACTACAGGTACTGTTATTACCGATGGCTCCAGGCCTAATATTAAGGGGCAAAACGGTAAGAGTACAATTAATAAAACTTACCACAAAATCTTATCCATGCAGCAAAGAAAAGCAAGCAATACATTTTCATGACAGGAGGCGCAACCATAGACACAACTGAAATTTTCAAAAAACAAAACATTAAAACTAACCTATCATTGGAGACTGAAACATTTTGTCGCTGGTTCATAATAATTATTTTAGCAAAAACATATGTAAAGTCACCAGTGGCGTTAAATGCACCAGTTTATCAAAAAGTAGATAGCCAAATTAATGCAGTGAGAACAATTTAATTTGCCAGTAATTTTGTTGTATTCGATTGCAGCAAATAACTATTTGGTAGTATGAAATCGCGTAGCTTTTAACTGGATCACAAGGCAAATAAAAATTAATTAACA
Organism: Streblospio benedicti; assembly: GCA_019095985.1. NCBI lineage: Eukaryota > Metazoa > Annelida > Polychaeta > Spionida > Spionidae > Streblospio > Streblospio benedicti. The sequence continues at coordinate 11,035,299 of CM032664.1, read as the reverse complement.
TATAACTAATTTGTATGTTTCTCAAATGTAGCAAGTTTTATATTTTATAGTATTTAAATCGAGGGCGATAGACTACATCCTACCTGAAGTTCCGCGCAGACGCTGTGTTTTCATGGAGCACATCAGGCAGAATGAATCAGTCTCAAATTGAGTCTAAGGGTACAATGTGTAATGCAAAGGCAGCCGAGATTTCCTCAATTACCGGAAGTGGGTGAGTTACGCAAAGCACAGGACTGATACAGATCTACAAGTGATAGCTGTGTGCGTGTATCAACTTGCAATGGCTGTGCCTGCAATATCCGTGGCTAAATCTGCGGGCGGAAGAAGGGGTACATTCCAGTTTGTGCTTATTCAAGGCTCTAGTTCGAGGACAGCGAATTGTTAGTTATCACCATAAATTTGTTTTCTCATTTTAGCAGAACGTAATGCAATATTTTAAGAAAGTTGCTGTGGTCGATAAGGTCGACTTTTTTGCAATTTTACACGGCACGATACATGTATCTCATGGGGTAACATATTGGTTTGACGTATATGGCTATAGCATGCGTACATTGATCATAGATTATGCAGTGACAAGTCTATATAATCTACGCATTAACTCAACTGTGTCAAATTGACGTCTAAATGGAGTCATATCCTACATTGGTGGTCCATAATGTCATGCCAAGTACATGAAGTAGCAGCGTTGATTCGACAAACATTTTTATATTGCAGGTTTTAACAGACCAAACATCAGCGCATACGGAACGTGAACGTGACCGTGAATCCCCATTTCCTGTTATGACCATATTTCAGTTTGTTTTTTTTATACATAAAGGTAATAGATTGGATGGGGTTTTAAATTTTCCCCGTAATTCTCTGAGTGAATGTAAATGTAAATGCAGTGGTTTATAGCCATGATCCAAGTATTTTGCTCTCACAACTTTACATTTTACACCAGGTAGTTGGCACCCTTCTCACACTATATCTTTCTCAACTCCCGGGGTGCATACGCCTACTGCTACCGTAGCGCAGACGTACTTTTCACTCACATATGCGGTCACTCGCCTGGCCTATAACTATTAAACGAATAGGTACCACGGAGCAGTGTGCAATGCATTCATCCAAGATCTACATCTATCTTCTTGGCATTGGATTGCAGGTGCTTTCTAAACATGGTAAAGTAAATATCATTTGACCATTGGTCGATATTAATATGGTGATGCTGTGCTGTCTGAGCACTTTTAATACAATATAACGTATTTATAATGTGCTTCTATTTTGCACTAACCTGTTTATATTTCAATTTCAATATTTAATTTACTATAGATCGAGTTGTGTTGGTACACTGTCAAAAGTTGACTAAATGTTATGGAAATCTTGATTAAAAGTACATAATTACGTAATCAGCCACAAATAATCTGTAGGATTCATGTACTACTATACTGTGCCTATTTTACTGTGATCTTGCAGCAGCTAACAGCAGCAGGCTAGATTAATGCTGCTGGCTTGTGATATTGATTTTTCTACGAGTGGAAATGTGATGCATGCAGCCACACAGACATGCAAGCACACACACACACGCGCACACACACACATGCGTACATGTGAAAATTGAGCGACCCCCCCAACCTTGGTGTGGGTGTATAGAAAACTGAGTTCCCCTCATAGAGCGCCCCCCCCCCCTTCCGCCCCACTATAGCCAATATGAAAATCGTGCGACCTCCACCCCCCCTCCCACACACACACACATTAAATCACCGACCCCCGGTGTGGTAAATTTTGCAAGCACCCTTGTTTACAGACAGATCCGCTGAGATGATAGTGTGCCCCGGGAGTGTGCCAACTCTATACAGCTACTCCACCAGCAATCAGCTGCACGTTTGCAGACAAGCTGATCATATACTGGGACACTCCGCCTCCACCCTCGAGTGCATGAGCTTTGTGGACAGGATGACCAGTGTGCAGCTTCAGCTGGAGTGTGACCTCTTGCTGGTTGTTGCGTTCGGTGTGTCAGGTCGACGATATGGAGGTTGTGGTCAAGTACATGTACTGTGGGCGGTAATGACCAGAATGTTTGCAGATGGTTGCGTAGCCCGAACGGTTTAATAATGTATATTTTTGAAGATGTTGCGCCCTTTCAAGGTTTTCAAATTACACTTGTTATATATATCATGAAATCTTATAATCAACATGCTATCAGCGTCAGTGCCCGACTAAGGTTTAGTGGGGCCCCGGACTGTTTGTCAAGGTAGGGCCCTTTGACCAGTGATGCAACATTTTGTCGCAAATTGCGACATTTTATGGAGCCCTTGAAAGAACTTATATATACTTGGGACTTCTTCTGTTTTGTAGCTTTTGCATACAAAAAGAAATATGTGTAAAAATGTTGACTAAATCGGAGGGCCCATAGTAACTTTTATCATGGTCCCTTATTATTAGAGGCTTTTGCGTCAAAAATTTCCCCACATAAAAATTTAGCCAAAATCTGGGGGCTCCTTATTATGTTGGGTACCCCTGGCTGCAGCCCGCTCAGCCGCCACCCCCTCCCCCTAAGGGTATAGCTATCCCAAGCATCTGCTCAGTGGTTATGGATCTTTACAGATTACGATACTACAAGCACACATGTCTACACACAATGTACTGTTGGTGCACTACAAAAGACCAATTAATGCTCTAATAGTATAGGAATATTTCTACCAAGGAACCTTTTCAATATTCCGTAGCTTGCATGTAATATGAAATAATTAGGAAAACATAGTATGTGCTAGGAACATTTAGTCATATATATGTAGTTAACTTTTAGTCCCCAAACTCCCCATTCTGTAAGTGCAAAAATATCTAAAACACTTAGAAATAGATTTTAGATGGTTTTATTTATTTGGTGACCTAGTTAGTCTAATTCACAAACAATGCATTACAGGAATGGCTTCTGTAGTTAAGACATAAATACATTTAAAATGTTATATAAAGTTAATCAATTATTCAGTTTACACAAATGCATCCACTTTTGAAATATGATATCTACTTTATATCTAGATGTATGTCATTTTCAATTGTTGAAATAATATTCCATGTTTAAACCACAGAAACCATAACATTAACGTTAAAAATATCATGTGTCATTTTTGTACTTAAATTTTATCATTTGGGAAATTTCCCTGTCTGTCTTGCAGCAGCATTTCTTGTCTATAAAATCTTCCTCTCTGGAAAATTCATTATTCTGTAATTGAATATTATTGCACAATTTTAGCATTAAAGATTAGTGTGAAGTAGTATTACAGAATTTGATTGTAAAGAACTATCATGGGGTGACATAATGTGGTCTATATAAATGACCATTGTCAAAGGATTTTTCCAATACTGTACATGTACATCTTTTTATGATTTTGAGAGTTAAATTCATAGCTTTAGCAAATAATGACAATATTTCTAAATTACAATTACTGACAATTGATATCCAGTAACCTATTATATAAATATTATATATTATTTTCATCCTTTCATACTATATATTATTTTCAGGAGTTATTATTACATCACAAGAATATATATATACACATATAATGATAGAAAAATATGTTTTACCTAATCCCTGCAATTATCTACATTCAAAACATTAAGTACTATAAACATATTTCATCTCATCGTGTTTGCTACCTAGAATCATACATAAACAATATCATGGCAGTTGAAACAATTACAATAAAACAAATGGTATGCTAATAACAATACACGTAAAATGATAACAATCATTTGTAATGCAGTGGTGCACATTACTAGTAACAAACCAGATATTAAGAAACAATGTAAATTTGAACTTATTCAAGAGCACCTGATCTAATTCTCAACATAACTCATAGTCAATATCATAATATCTAAATTCATTGGTGTTTCACATGGCTGTTGGAAATATCAATACATTCATGAATCCCCCATACATGTGTCTGTACACATTTCTTTCACAAATCAAAAGTTTCAGTCTTCTAAAAATGATTTAAGTTTTCTCATCACTTTGGAATGGCTCTTTATATTTAAATAATATTCAAGAAGATAAATTACATTGTAAGCTCTTGAAAAGACATATGGTTATGTCAATCAAAGGATCACATACTAAAGCTACTAGTCTACTATATCAAAGGATTATAAGTTTACAATGTTTTGGGGAAAAAACATTATGAATCCTTCAATTTACAGTATGCAATAACAAAATATATAATTTTTGTGCAGAAATAACATCAGCATAACATGTATGCCTTTTACCCTTAAGGCGCCATACCACAGGAACCCATATTAAATTCCTACAGCCATACAATGTACATAATTACAGAAGTATGGGATTATCCATTCTACAAATAAAATGTAGTATATATTTTCATATCACCACCATACAAGCATAAATATACCTTCCATTCGCACATATGGTGAATAATGCTAACAATATGAAAGATTTACTCACTGCAAAAACATATCTTGTACACTATTTAGTCCCCCTTTTAGCATACATAGACAATATTATCCCTAAATCAAATGGCTCTATGAAGTGACCACATGGCAACATTCAGAATTTTTGTTTTGGAGATCCTTGAGTTGGGAACATTCATAATATTATCTATATACATAGCACAACAAAATTATGACTTTGCTAAATAAATCAGCGTTCCATATGTGGTCACTTGACAGATGCGAGATTTTTACTACATAGTACCAGCCAGCTTGATTATTAGTCTATAAAGCCACACTTTTAGTCTTAATACTAGTACCAGAGACTTGCAAGCCTATAGATGTTCTGTCACGTACTACATATACTGTATTTAATAAGGTACATATGAAGTAGCACAAAGGTGTCTTAATGCTTTCTGTAGCAAAAACAAGATGAAGCACAATTCATGATCCATGGGACATAGCCCATTGCACATTTTGCCCATTAGATAATGTGCAGATCTGTGTATTGCCTTCCTACAGAGTTTCTAGGTCTATGTATGCTAATGCAGGGACCCATGCTCCTATGCGGGTGCCACTTTTTCATGTGTACTTATTGCCGTAGGCCGTGGCACCATACGTTGAGTAGGTGGGGTTGGCCATCTTTAATCCGTATGGTGTTCCTGTGTTGATCAGTGTCGGCTTGTAGCGCAGGCTGCTGTAGATGGGTGGCACCGGGGTCTCACAGCCTCCAGTTGGCATCACACAGACGGTGCTGCAGGGTGCTGCAGGGGCAGCGATGGCAGCCGGAGTGGTGATGGGCACAGAGGGCTCAGATTTTACAACCACAGTGGCTCTGTGAAATAAAAGGCTAATAATCAATATGAGAATACATAATAGGATTCATCACAGACTTGTTTTTTTATGACACTTATTGATTGATTGCTGCAAAGATTCATACCAAATGTACATGTATTTGAGACAAAAACAATGGCAAAATACTGTTGGACATACTTTATTTATACCAATGTATTTTTGTCTGTGATTTGCCTGTGACTTTTGACGGCAAGAGTTGAATTTAGTGGTAGAAGACAATGATTCTTACAGAAGTATAACTTAATGTAGCAAAGGGCAAAATTAACTTTTAGTAGGTAAACATTTAGGGCCTCATATACCATAACACAGTAAATAACGTGAAGTAATAATGAAAAGAATAAGTGATCAAGAAATGGGCATATTATATTAGAGCAGAGATCAATAAATGGACAAGTAGATAAAAAGCACTCACTCCTGGCACTCTGAGTTTCTGCAACAGACACAGCACACGGCGATGATGATGACCAGGATGATGACTCCGCCCACCACTCCCAGGATGATGATGGTGAGCTCGCTGATGCCGCCCTGCTGAGGCGGGCCGGGAGGCACAGGGACCTGCTCCTTACACTCAGTGCCTTGATAGCCAGGAGTGCACTGGCAGAACTGGGGGTAAAAGAATGAGATGGTTTGGAATTTATATTCACAGAGCAATTTGACTATTAAGAGGTTTGTTGCATTACCATGTTCTGGAAAACATTGCTTCTATTAATTCTCAATGACACAAACAATGTCCTATTAATATTGGGGCACTGACAGAACGAAATGTATATGTACATTGTACATATACTTTACAATATAGGACAGCATAAATTCTATTTCTTTTATAATAATTCTAGCTGGCTAATTTCATAAATAATTCCAAACAGAGGCACTGGTAAAAATGAAATTTTACGCAATACATTTGCTGACATTTCCTAGGTTATTGTAGTACAATATCCATGTAATATGATCAAAAGGTGTTAAACAAAGGAGGATCTTTAAAGGTATATACAAGGCTTTATATTTTTCAATATGCTGATGCATTACTACTGGTCAAGGAGAGGAAATAGAACCTACTATTATCTAATATAATAAAATATATACAGATTCTTACAGGCGGTACTCCTTGTGTCTGATTTGTGACGCAGGTACCACCGTTCTCACACAGGAGGAAACCGCACACTGTCACCCCGTTTCCACCTAACACTGAAACATTAAATATATACAAATATATATATATATATATATTGTATGCATTACACTTGTTTGGTGCACCTGTTTGTTGATTAGGTATCACAGACGTGTTGGGGAAAAAATCCTCGTGTCGATGACAGTGCACTACATGAACTAAGAGTGAGAATAACACAGTGAAATGCGACATCAATGTTTCTGTGCCACAATTACCTGTACATTCCCTCTACCTGGACACATTGAAAAGTTTATTTGGAAACAAGAAAATTTATATGGTTTTATATAGACACCATATTTCAAGAGAGACACTGTTACTAGGGACATGGCACCTATTTATGGACTGCATGTACCATGTGCATTCAGAAAAGATTGTGACTCGAAATACAAGTAATAAATTCAACGAAAATGTATTGATACATTTTCATATTGTGTTAGAATATTATTCTGTTTTACACAACTACAGTACTGATTGGGAATAGATGACAACAAATTTAGCCTAATATTTTGAATTTTAAGGAGAATTTACGGAATATTCTCCTGTCTTCTATTCCCAATCAGTACTGTATATATGACTTGGATATGTATAAATAAATTAAATAAATAAATAAATTATGTGTAACGAATTGGCAAATTCAAGAAACCATTTAATAAGCTGCCTTTGTGAATAATTTGTGAACAGACTAACTAGTCTACTGAAACATCTTTCATAAGTAGAATTCCCACTCACCTCTCTCTTCACACTGTCGGCCCTTCCAGGCTTTGTCACATGTGCACCTGTAGCTGTCATCCTGGTTGTAGCATGTGGCGCCGTTCTTACATGGTGTTGATGTACAGTAGTTGTACACTGCCAGAGATGATGACAAACCAAGATAAAGAACTGGACATATCATATTACTAACTGGACATTTTAATAGCTGTGCATTTTGTAAAATATACTTTTAAAATTTGTATTGTTTGGGAGCAGCTTTCCTATAATAGATGTACTCAACAATGTGTCTAACTAATATCATATAAAAGTAACATATGGAATGTAAATGTTAATAAACTTGTATCATATAAAAGTAATAAAAGTATAAATTAATTCATGTACATGGTATGTCACAAATGCATAAAATTTCCTGTACGGCCATCGGCCCTTTCGGAAATAAAGATTGAAGATTGAAGATTGAAGATTAACATATGGAATGTAAATGTTAATGTAAAGCTCTCATTTGGTCCACATGTTGGCAGTAATGTGGTAATTAAGCTCGTCCTGGATTTCACATGGCATCCATGGGATATAGGACTTTACCGTTTCGGATAGTACATGTGGGGCCAGTCCATTCCGGTGCACACCGGCACAGAAACCCTGGTGCTCGACTCATCACTGAGCAGCCAATGGCGTTGTTGCGACACGGATTGTTGAGAGGGTGGCACACTGGAATTATAAGTGTAAATGTCATTGAATTTTCAATAAAATGACCTTTTAAAGGAAACAATTGTTCTATGATTTTACAGTTATAAACATAATAAATTGCCATGTTACTGGTAAATAATGGTGTGCTGGTATGCAATCATGTCAATACATCAGTAATTTGGTGTAATTTCCTCTTCAATCCATAAGTCCATACATCTAATTAACCTGGAGTTTGTTTTTTTGTTTTTTTTTGTTCTTTAAAATAACTTGAATTGTCTCCAAAGGTATGAAGAAACCACCACAGTTCTGTGGCAATATACATATATATGAACAAAGTGATGTGCCCCAATTTTGCTGGGTGGAAGAAACCTGATCTAGCATGCATAGTAAATATGCAATGTTATCAAAACATACACAAAAATACGCTTACCAGCTCAAATAACTGACCAAACTAGAATACATCCAAGATGGCGGACTCTACTGCTTGTCATTTATTTAATAGTGATGCTCTTTCCATTAGTTAATACACTTACAGGGCACGACTCCGCAGTCGTAGCCAGTGTATCCGTTAACACACTGGCAGGTGTAGCCAGTGAACGGGTTGCTCTCACACAAAGCACCATTTTTACATGGGTTACTGGCGCAGAAGTTGGCTGCAAAAACAGTTTTAGCAATTAATCTTTTATATACATAATGAAAAGGAAATACATATTGGTATATATGCGTAATATAAGCATTCTAAAATAGAGAGGTACGCAGTTTTGAATGCAGTGTGGTAATATAGTAAACACATGAAAAACTAGTTTGTTCACATTAAAATTCCAATTGTATTTGAAATATGCACTACCATAGTTTTATTTAAAGCAAATCAATACATTGGATGTTATCAGCCAAAGAGGCCTGTAATTTGACATTGCTTGTACATTTATTGTTACAGTGGTTGACCTTATAAGAAGCCCAAAACCCCGTCTAGTTAAAACATCAAAGAGAATAGGTTACGAGCCAGATGCGTCATGCTGCGTCTTTTTCCAATCGCATCTTGACATGTATATCCTACTTCTGGTAAATCATGAATCTGCCACTACCATATGCTATATTTCTCTAGTGTTACTTGAAGGATTAAGTAAAATCAGAAGTTGCACTGTACGTGGTGGTATTTCGCAGATTCTGCCTGTGTACCCGTCCACACAATCACATGTGTAGCCATCAACTGTGGAAGTGCAAGCACCCTGGTTTCTGCACGGATTGCTCTCGCACCAGTCAATCACTGTAACACAGCAACATAAATTATATTGATATTTTAATATTGTCTACTGTGGACAGAATTGTATTCTATACAGAAAGAGCCAGATCTAACATATATTCAAGGGCAAGATTTCTAAGCTGTAAAAGTCATTTATAAGTTCACATAGTTACAGTACATCAGTTTTATATTTATGAGATGCACGAAATTGAAATGAATACCTATCAAATGCGAAATCAATAGCATCATTTTATCATTGTTTAATTAAATAAGTTATTTAAACTATGAAAAGTGAATAGAACAAATAAAAATTGATTTACTATACTGATGTCAAGTATTTGTATGGCAAAGACACCTTCCACTGTACATGTATAATTGTATATTGAAAACATGTACTAACATTTTTCACAATTCTTGCCAGTGAATCCGCGAAGGCAGTGACATTGATATAGGTTAACCAAATCTTCACATTGTGCCCCATTACGACACGGATTCGAGGCACATTCATCAATTGGGACTTCACAGTATTTGCCTGAAATCAGAAATGATGTTAGTCACCATCATTATCATGGACACATATTAGGTTAACCAATGAATATGAAAACAACAATTTATCATTATAATAAACAGACTTAGAGAGAACGTATTCTATAAAATGTTGAGTTGTGATGGGATTTTTATAGCAATTACAAATATTTAGATCATTTCTAAATCATTTGGAATAATTGCAATCCTCCCCATACATGTAATACAAAGCAGTGAAAAACATGTTTAGTGCTATTAGTAATGCACAGCATTACATTGGTCAAATAACTAGCTACACTTTTATTAGCAAAATCTGTTTAAGATACAGGCATAATATGTAATATGATTTTGCAGAGGAATAACAACAATAACAACTGGCAGGCTTTTGGATAAAACTATTTTTTTCTATGCCACATACACATCATAAAGGAGAATGAAGAGCATTGTATTCTTACCTGTCCAACCTGGCTGACACTGACATTTGACCGAACCTTCAGCAGCTTCATCGTCATCAAGACAGCCAATGGAATTTATGCATTTGTTGAGTTTACACTCATCAACCACTGAAAATATGCAATATAAACAATCTATTGGTATCATACCAATATGACATAACATATATCAGGGTATGAAATAGAGCCTACCCGGTGGCCTGGTGCCGGCTGATTTAGCCAGGGACGGCTGGTCTTAATAGTTCACAGCCCAGTGGGTAGGCTATTTTTGGGGAGTTCTAAATATGAACATAATGAAGGGCTATACACTTTTTGCCAGGGCCGGCTTCTTTTTATAGTTGCCGGCCCCGTGGTCCGTAAGCAAATTTTGATGAGTTTCATACCCTGCTTAATGTGCTGCAAATTATGTTAACATAAATAATACAAATCGTTATATTTCATCTAAGAGTTTCATACCCTGCATACATTATTTATTAAGTGATATAGGGATGCTACTAAATGTACTAATGTCATTACTTGGGTGCGCATGGCCCTCTTTTCTACAAAAATGTGATTTTGGGGGGCATTTTTCCTTTCCAGCAAAAACATACAGAAAGAACCATTGGTTGCACCACCCGTTTCTAAAACCCTGGATCATAAAATAACATCTTACATAATAAATGATATTGATAACCTAAATTGATATAATTTAAATGATTAGAATTTGCTATTTGTAAAATTATAATACCTGTTTAACACTGAAATATTGTAGAACACAAGTAAAAATACTCACATTCACAGAAGTCCCCTTCATATGGGTTTTCGCATTCACACATAAACTCTGTTCTGGAGGTACTAACACACTCGCCGTGTTTGCCACATTTGTTGTTATTGTAGCAAGGATCAATTACTGAAATTAGAATCATTTTGCAAACATATTTAGATCTAGAATCATTTTGCATCATTTAGTAGAACGCATCTTTTAATGCAATCACATTTGTCTACTGAAACTCTGTTAGATAGAAATGCTGGGCGTGTTTATAATCAGGTTTGAAAAACAAAAAATTCTATTTCTTTATGAAATACTTAGAAACTTTTGTGTGTAGAAATGTGAAGTGTGAGTTGCTGATATTATAGTGTGTGGACATAGAAGTTCTTGTGCTGTAAATGTAGTGTGTGGACTTAGAAATTTTTGTATAGTGGATATAGTGTGTGGACTTAGACAATTTTGTGTGTAAGATGAAACTCGAACAGTGGCTCTTCAATTCCCGTTATCTTCACCACTAACGAGGAACGAGAGGAGTAATGTGTGTAGTAGACTTTATTGTGTCTGTTCGGGGTGCCCAAATCCCCTCCCGTGCTCTCTATCTTATCTGCCTTGTAGCCTAAGCGAGGTGTTGTCTGCTCAGGGGAGAGTGGGCTAGTCTCGTTGGACTTACGCCGTCCCTTGGCAATATCATTTGGTATACTAAATAGACCAGTTCTGAAACACTGTTAGATAGTAGAAAGGCCGTACTTGTTTACAAGATACATAATTGGAAAATCAAAAACTTCAAAATTCTTAATGAAATATCATTTGATATGCTAACTGTTAGAGACCATATCTAATCAACAAATAGACTTACGTGTTTCACAGTTATCGCCCACAAATGCTGGAATACAGTCACAGGTATAGCCATTGAGTTCATCTTCACACTCTCCATTGTTAAAGCAAGGATTCGAGGCACACTCGTCGATTTCGTTATTGCAGTACTGACCTGTTTACAGATCAAAGTGAAGAGTAATCGATTCACATTGAAAAAGGCACAGCAGCAGTACATGTATCTTTTCCAATGGAAATGTAATAATATATGTTATTTGTCTTAACACACAAATATATTTTAGTCTCGCTCCAACTACAAGGTAATGGAGTTTACAATAAACTTCTATTTGTATTTATAAATAAATAAAGGTGTATTTGTATTTACAAATCTCTTTTCGGAATGGGTATCATTAAATTCTGTATAGTAAGATGTTGAGTAAACCAAATTGAAAAAAAAATTATTTGCTCAGAAAAGCATCATGCTTTTCTGAGCAAATAATTTTTTTTTTCAATTTGGTTTACTCAACATCTTACTATACAGAATTTAATGATATGGTAAACCTAAAATAAACCAAAAGAGACACAGTGTTATTTTAATAAACAATTTTGCAGACATAATGCCCTGCTTGTATTTAAAACTAGGTTAAGTTCTAATATTGCTGACCTGTCCATCCAGCCTGACATATACACCTGACAGTGCCCTCCTGTGTCAGGTCTGGATCCTCACACCCCACGGCATTCACACATGGGTTCTTTGCACACTCATTTTGCACTGAAACCAGTCAATATCAATTTATGATTACCACCTACAGCATTGATTCCGTCAGAAGGATACAGAAGAAATTTTCAAGGTTACATTACGATTCCTTACGATTTTTTCCCATTTCTTCTTATTGTTGTGTCTATTACGAACGTAAAAACGTTCTGTAGCTTCCGCAAATTATGGCTTTCTTCATAACTTGCCTGACTTTACATTCATTCCAATTGTTCCCCTCATGTTACGCATTTTACGCAGGTTCCCGTGATAAAAAGAATATTTCTAAAAGTTCAAAATCACACCGACATTTTGACAGATTTTCATTTCATTGGGTGTCTGTACGGCGTCGGCACTTCCGGTTTCAATTTGTGGCGGGAATAAATGAGAATGGCCGAACAAATCCGACTATTTATGAGCAAAATATGGACGCCATTTACAGGAAGTGTAAGAAATTATTTTGATTATTACGTTTTTTCTGTTTTTTCGATAATCGTAAGTGTCGTAGTTTCAGTGATTGAGCAGTTCCAAGAAAACCATGATAGCTGTAACTTTGTTTTGAATTGTTGCAAATTATTACGTTTTCTTACTCTGATTCCTCTAATTTCGTTTCGGTTCTGTATCCTTCTGACGTAATCAGTACTGTAGGAATAGATACATCTAGCTTCAAATAATCTATGGTGTAATTTCATTTTCTAATTTTTGATCAAATGAAATAGATGCATCTATTGCTCATGTTTTGCTGCTTGCAAAACTTTTCAATCTTAGCTTTATACACACTCAATTCATTGATATGTTACAATGTATGATTGTCTCAGACAGTTGAGGTATTAGATAAAATGTAGATTTAAACATTACGATATTTTAAGATATCTATCCGTATACGTACTGTATCCTGCTGACTATTTTGTTAACCTTACTGAGCAGTGCTTTGATCAGTCAATTCACATTAGGGTACAAATTTCTTGAATATATAAAATATTCCTATTTAAAGGTTGTTGGTGTATCATAGATGAGGTAGAGAAACTCACAGTCACAGTTGCGTCCCGAGTATCCTAGGGCACATATACAGGTAAAGGAACCCACACCATCAATACAGGTTCCTCCATTTTTACATGGTCCAGATGCGCACTCTTTGATATCTACATTAAGTGTATGATATTTTGTTAATTTGACATTTTATACATTAAAGGTAATGAACATATGTTGACACTATGTACAGTATATTAGAATTATCCATGATTGATTACAAAATCTAAATACTCGGTATACACATAAAATTATGACAGATGTTAAATGCCGCAAAGTACTTGTCTTCAAGGACATGTACATTACTGATTGCGTACGGGGTACTCCTATTTTCGTTCACTTTTTTCTGCTTCATTTCTTTTCTTTTCTACGTTTTATTTATCGAAAATTCTATTACAAACGAATTATAAAAAATTACAAAACATTTGGAAAAAAACATGACAGGTGAAAGTAGACAGGTAAATAAGAGAACTTCTTCAGAATCAATCGCATTTATTATTGAAATAATTCTGTTTTGGGAAGCTTCTGAATTTTTAGTATTGCGCTTTTCATTCTTTACAATTCTCTAACTTTTTCCAATTTGTTTGAAATTCCAAAGAATCAGGTGTCAAAAAGGAGTCCCTTCTATGCGATCACTACTGTACATTGTAAGCAAAATAATTCTCCTCACAAATATTGCAAATGTAGACATTGTACTATTGAAAATCTATTATTGAGTTTGTCAAGTTTGTTCATGTTCCTTTCGTAACATTCTGAAAAAGCAAATAATCATATGCTCAAAAGGTGTACTCACCCGCATTACAGAGTATTCCTGTGTAACCTTGCGCACAATCACAGGTGAACTCATTATTCCCATTAATACAGGTGGCGCCATTGAAGCAAGGGTTGCTGTCACACTCATTTAGCTCTATTTAGACAAAATCATATCACTTAATTAAAATAAAAGGTGGCTATCGTGTAGAACAAGGAAAATCGTAAAATGAATCCAATATTTTTTGCATGCTGAAAGTAGCTAAAGTATTATCAGGTTCTGAAAAAATATCAAGAAAGGAGATAAGTAATATACTTGGAGCTGTGGACCAATTAAATATTTTCCATACAATACAAGAACAGATAGATTTATTTTTAAAAATATGATTATTATTTAAAGTTTCTTCAGTATTGTTGTGCTAAATTAAAAATACATCGATTTTAAATTAAAATAATAACAGTCTGTTAATGCAAAAACTCTGGAGAATAGGGGATAAAAGTCTACTAATAATAAAATAGAAAGTACAGCGTAAGAATTCAGTACACATAGTTAATGTAACAACAAATGTGCCCAAAAATTTCTCATCGTAACTTGAATACACATTGAATACACTTGAATACACATAATTCATACTTAAGTAAACATTTCAGTGTGTACAATGTATGTGCATTACATTTTACTTGCTCATTACTTGCTATATCTTGCTATATGAGGTTATAATACTTACAATATAACTGACTGACTTAACAAATCACTCAGTTGATCGGCAACATACATGTCACTCATAACCATTGAACGATTAAAGTTCAAATGAACGTTTCATTAGACATAAAGCTACGTACATGTAGTTAATGAATAAAGTTTAGGTAATGTATATTTTGGCAAGACATAACATATATACATCTACCCTTATGTTAGTAAAAACATCACAGAAAATACCACATAAAAATACATTCTAATATCTTACTTCACACTATCTGAATAGGGAAATAAGATGCAAAGTAATGTTTCATAGTTAATTTCTATCGGTACTATTATATAAATTAAACCATGTCCACTTTACTACACACAGTGTATTTTCTGTGGAGAATGCCACATACTGTAATTGTTGTCCATTCTGTTGGGATAAGTCGATTCATTTCTTGATATTCAGTTAAGTGGATCGGCCAAACAAATACCAGACAACATTGATGGTTAAACAGCTGTCAAATGACAGAGTGCAGCATATGCACTTTTCACTGTATTAAGCAGATAGCACATGTTAATATTAGACATAAACTAAGTGACCACAGGGCCATATTGATGAAAGTTCCAAAGCGTAGTGACTGTTGTGACCCAATCGAAGGAGGCCCATATTGATCATATACAGTCACTGAGTGTGTGAATCTAAAAATTTTCGGTGCTAAATATTTCAGGAAGATACAAGTTAGAATTGGTGATTTTTATAGTTCAACAATGCAATCTCTATACTCACCTTAAGTTGAGTACCAAGATTGCTATAAAATTAGACAACCACTGGAAAAACATTTCACATGAATGAAACCAATCAATTGCATGCATTGACTTGGCAATGTGAAGTATATGACAGATGAAACTGGCATTAGCAATTCATATATACATGTACAGTCAGTTTGATTTGCATTCTTTAAGTTATCCAGAAAGGACAAGAATAGTCATCAGAGAGTGAGAAAAGGATTGTTATATGACTTTTGGGAGTGAGATGAGAAAAATCCTAAGCATAAGAATAATATCCTTCATTTTACACACCAAACAACGTGAGAACTCTTGAACAATATACATGTATGTAACTAGATATACATGGACATGTATGTACATATGTACATGTATAGATGAACAGTTATTTATTGTGCTACAATCAGCACAATGAACAAAACCACCACTATTAAAAAACGTTCATTAATATGTGCACCAACAACCACTATAAAAACTACAAATCTCCTTTATTTATGTCTAAAAAACCCGCACCCTGATCACAGTTTTGGCCAGTAAATCCACCAATACATGTACAGTTGTAGCCTGTCAGTGTTTCCGTGCATACTGCTCCATTTTTGCATGGATCCTTCGCACAGTAATTACCTAGTATAAATCAGTAAAAAGTATTATTTTCAGAATTCATTGAAGACGTATATAATGTAACGACATGCAGGAGAAAGCCTTACAAGGTAGAATAAGTGCATTTGTTAAAAAATATCTATTGTAAATGATATTCTAGATAGAAAGACTCAGCATTTGAGTCATTGGTGCAGACTGTAAACTCTATATTTCATAATTGTAACTGTTTTTCCCCAAACTACACAAGTAGCTGTTCTAATACTAGTCTAATAATATAACAAAATTCTGAATTTAAGTATCCATTTAAAATACCATCATAACTTGTCTCCCTAGTTTTACAATCCTATTTTTTTACAAATGCACATTTTTAAAGGTTTGCTTATTATTAAGTAGCAAAGTGAATTACATATATCACAAATTCACAGGAATGAATAAAAATACAATGCTGTTATATATTACTGAATAGTAAAGCAAGATAATCACAGTACTTAAATCAAACTTCCAGATTGTTAATATGCATTATCTATGGAGCAGATAGATTTATTTTCACATCAAAATAGATGGAGCAGACTACATGCATGGGGATCCCTTTAGGGCTGAGTCATTATTTAAGGCGTGGGATGGGGGGACGGAAAAGAACTGGGGGAGGGGATCATATGTTCAAATTTGAATGTTGTGCGGGGGGGGGGGTCAGAGGTTTGAAAGCATATGTTGTGGGGGGTCAAAAGTTTGACTTAAAAAATTTGGAGGTTCAAATGTTCTGATTTATAGACTCTTTAGAGGTGGGGGATTGTGGGTGAAATGTTTGGAATGATCCTTGTCGCAACAAGTCTCCAGCACATTGGACAGGGATGTCTGTGGAAAACAATTGAAATATTCTATAAAAAAACTAAAAAAAACTTCAAGTCTATTTTTTTTAAATTTTCCTGTTGTTGGGGAGCCTCTTCTGATTGCATATGAAATATTTGATATTCATGAATGCTGTCAGCACAGCTTTCTCTGGGAAATAATGAAATTTTCAGGCGACACTGTTTCATTTGTGGAAGAAGATACCTCCATGCTCCTCTATTGGCATATAGCATTTACAGATTCTTACTATATGCAAGAAAATAATGACAATTTTCTGATCAAAATCCTCAGTTTATTTAAAAGCTCTATACGGCTTATGGTCGCTTGCGAAGAATTCCCTCATATTCATATTATCATTAGCCCATGCTCCCCTTTCAAAATCCTACGTCTGACCCGTTGAGCTGGCTACATTACATGGACTCTTATAGTATTTCCTAAATAAACTCTTCCATTAAAAATGTTGCGCCTACCCCATCACCATCCGAGTTGCTCCAAACCATCCTGCATCACACTTTCTATTTGCTTCAGTTTCTATTTAAAATAGATTTTCTTATATGCATTAAATCTGGATTTTCCTCATATTGTTCCATTATTTCCTTTATAAAGTTCATATCATTTACCAGGACCTAAAAGGATATTTTTGGGAATTATGTGTTGAATGGTTGTGGGGTATTTAGTTTTGTTCTGTCACAAATATACAAGTGTGTGTGTGTGGGGGGGGGTCGAAATTCATATTTCAGGCATTCTTTGAATTGGTGGGGGGATCATATGTTAGATTTGCAAACTCATGGGGGGACGTCATATGTTAGATTTGCGAACCCGTGGGGGGGGGTCGTATGTTAGATTTGTGTACCCATGAGGGTGTCGGAAGTTCATAACGCCGCCGTCTAAAAAACTTTCTGACTCCCAATGCCTTAAATAATGACTCACCCCTAATAGTCATGCTTAATTATGTGATGTAAAGAAAAATACAATAAACATGACTAAATATATTAAGCATTCAGAAGTAAAAGATGACATACTATATTCACACTTAGCGCCATAGTAGGTTGGTGGACAAGAGCAAAAGCTTTCTGTGGTACTGGCAGGAACACATGTCGCTCCATTCAAACAGCCTTTATTCGTACATGGGTCTGATGAGGAAGAATGATTAAGAAGTTTCAGATGAGAGAGAAAGTTGCATGCAGCGGTTAATATTGTCATAGCCAGTAATGAATATGCTTAATAAAGGGCAAAGTTACATGATAGTGTCACAACTTAGATGTAACTATATTTCTATATTGTACATTGTAAAAATATAAATTACCCTTCAAAGTAAAATGTCAGCATGTCATGTTACACATTTATTTACTATCTTATATGTCAATTTATCCAAGTAAAGTGACTTCAATATATACTCTATGATTGAAACTACATAATTGAGAATGTTGGTAACCTATGCCTTAATGTGAAAATCGGAAGTACTTTTTAGCGTCAATCTTCTGATTCTGCTGAAAGATCTTATCTATCGATGAGAATTGATTAATCGATCCAAAGATAAAACCTATGCAGGCAAGTCTATATATTGATGAGAATGATTATTTTGTCCAAATTGAGAGTCTATGTAGCACAGCTAAGTAGGCAAGTCCTTTGTGTTATACGTTAAGGGCATTCATGCATGATCCAGTCCAAAAGTGATGATTGTAGCTCTCCTTGTTCTATTGTAAGTTCTAAAAGTTACCTGCATCTATCTGTTTTTGATATGTTTCAAGTGCATCTTTAGCACTATCTGCTTCATTCTGGCTGTCAGCAACAGCATTCTGATTAATAAAAATAACAAATTTAGTAATTAATGCATGACTGTTATTGATTCATAGCACAGGAAAAGTTATTCATTCAATTCAATTAATATTTATTGCATCTATATATATAAATCTATAAGGGATTTTTTTGTTCCATTACGGCTTTAATCAGAAGACACTCAAAATTATTTGTGTACAATGAGGACAACTTCATGGACGTTTTTATCTACATTTCAAACCGAATAAATTATTTTCAATGATAAAAATACAAGAAAAAACAATTTTTAGAAATATTTGTCATGCTTCTTACAGGGCCATGTTTGTTAAATGTACCTAATATGTTAAACATTTGTGTACGTCAAATGTATGTTGCAAGTCACACATGCAATCACACTACAGGGAGCTAGGAAGGGTGGTGATGCAGGTGCATTTAATCTCTCTGTTCCGGACCTGTTTTGTGGAGGGGTGGTGGCAGAAAGGGTGTGTGTATTCATATGGGGGGGGGGGGGGGACCTGTTTAGATGGGAATGCGGTAGAGAGGGTTGGGGAGAGAAGGGGGGGTGTCAAAAGGAAGGGTAGGGGAGGGTTTAATCTATGCAGGCATATGTTTCGCATGTGTTTACCAGCGGTTGCAGTAGCTGGGGGGAGGGATATTAGACGGATCAATCATAGCCATATACACGTAGTGTGATTATGGCTGTGAAACATGACGATGGGTTGAAGGTGATGAAGGTGCATCTAATCTGTCCCAGACCTGTATATTGACGGGAGATGGTGTGAGGGATGGGGGACAGAGGGAAGGATGGCGAAGGAGGAGCATTTAATGTGTTCGGGATCTCATCTGTTTCAACCAGAGCAGCACCGGGTAGACAGTTGGTAATATATAAGTATGCAATCAAACATACCTTTACAGAAGTGAACAAATCTAATACGTCAGGATCAGTTGGGTTTGTGGAGCTTATGTATTCCGCTTCAATTGCCTCCAGTCTCATCTTTAATGTTGCTAGGTCCTGCTGTACAACAACTACCTTGGCCGTAATATTCACAAGCAGACTTGTCTAAAATATAAAAAACAAAGTCATGCACATCATTTAGCTTAATACATTATTAGCTTAATACATGGTTAATCTTTCAATTTTCTAAACCACATTTTATTTAACAGAATAATGATAAACAATCTTGTTACTTACATTCTTAGCCAATAGCTGTAAATCTTCTACACCTGCTTCTATCTTGACCTGTAGCTCTGTAAGCTCCAAAATATATGCAGGAGCAAGATCCCGCTTTCTTCTTGTTTTTGATGCATTCAGCTTTGCCAATAGTTTTTTCAGTGCATCCAAAAGGTCGTTCTTAAGGGTGTCGAGGAGTTTGTCTATTTTATCCCACACCGCTACATGTACATGCAAGAGAAAGCTGAATAAGTATAGAAGAGTTTTTATCATATACATTAGACATTTTCAAAACATAAATGTTAACATATATTTCATCTTGTTATAAAACTAAAATTACAAATCCAGTGATTATAACAGCGTTGTCTTCATTTATAATGGTACGGATGAAGATGGTATCACAAGATCAAGTAATTTTTTATAAATATCGAAATTCCTTATAAAGAAGAACAACAACAACTGCAATTTGTAAAGTATTGTACATCTAATTGTGCGAACTGTTATTAGAAAGCAGAAACACCACATCTATAACCAAACAATAGAGATGCATTAAGAAAATTATGTGTCACTAAAGAATAGAATTAAACTAAAGAAAAACTACAGAAAATGTCAACCAAATGAACAACACTAACAGAGCAAATAAATGCCCAGAACAAAACAAAATCTTTACAATTCTAATGTAAAAATCAATGTCACATTATTCCATGTTCAATCTTCCCAAATGTTAAGCAGTCTATTTCATCTGTAAAACATCCTTGATTATTGGAATTGAATTACACATATCAAAAATAACAATATGTTTAACATTTGGCTGACAGAATACACATAAGCAGATTTTAACTATGTCTGCTGAACCAAATAAAAAATTTTGCACAGAAGAATCACTGAAATTTAATACACATTGCCGTTTCTTTTATCTTGTCACACTAATAACCTATTTGCTGACCTTATCAGCGCTTAGCAAACGTGAGCAATTATAAGCCATTTGAAAGTAACATTGGCAAATTCAAGCAATGCAAGCATAGGAAAATGTAATGCACATTATAATTGTCTTTTCTATGGCCATTAGCATTATTTTTCTTTATGATGCAAAGCATGGTTAATACTGAATTATGTAATTCAGCAAAATTTTATCAGGT
Organism: Streblospio benedicti; assembly: GCA_019095985.1. NCBI lineage: Eukaryota > Metazoa > Annelida > Polychaeta > Spionida > Spionidae > Streblospio > Streblospio benedicti. Next base: position 11,014,130 of record CM032664.1, on the reverse strand, counting down.
TGCAAAAAAGAAGAGGTGTCTCACGTATTTCACAATTGTCCCCTGTGAATCCATCAAAGCATGTGCAGAAATAGCTGCCATCAGAAGTGTCTTTGCAGTCACCGGCACCATTGCATGGTGAGCTAGCACAGTTCCTGAGATCTACAAAATACATGTATTAGTAATTCACATAAATTGTATTGAACATGTGGCTTTCGTGACACTATGTTGCAATGTATCTTACACACAAAAATGAATTGTGCTTCACCCATTTCGTAGGATTTAACATTGCAATATTTTAATCATATAAAATGCAGCGTCTATTTGTTTGTATGATCTTGATAGACTCCATGTTAAGAAGACCAGTCTTAAAACTTAATCAGTCACCCAATACACCCATCATATAAACATGTGATGACATTGCACCACTTTCACCGACCACATAAATTGATTGAGGACACTTAGTCACACAACCAAACTTTAGCTACACCAAGTGGTATGGATGTTGTAGCACTGGTGTGACTAGGCCATAACATACAAACAGGAACAGTCAAACAAAATAATGTATATTCATTTTACGTTTTGCAGAAAAAATGTCAACAGCATGGTGACGTGCAACTGCAAAGTGTCGCTGGGCAAAGCTGCACTAATATAGTCAATATTATTGTATTTTTGTTACCTGGTGTCGTTGGAGACGTTGCCACAGTCGTAGGAGTAGTTGGTGTTGTTGGAGTAGTTGGAGTGGTTGGGGTTGTTGGGGTTGTTGGGGTTGTTGCCTCAGTAGTAGGAGTTGTTGGAGTAGTTGGAGTGGTTGGTGTGGTGGGTGTTGTTCCTTCAGTAGTAGGGGTTGTTGGAGTAGTAGGAGTGGTGGGTGTTGTTGGAGTCGTTGGAGTGGTTGCGGTTGTTGCTTCAGTAGTAGGAGTTGTTGGTGTGGTGGGTGTTGTTGGAGTAGTCGGTGTTGTTGGAGTAGTTGGTGTGGTGGGTGTGGTTGGGGTTGTTGGAGTGGTTGGGGTGGTTGGAGTTGTTGCTTCAGTAGTTGGAGTAGTTGGTGTGGTGGGTGTTGTTGGAGTGGTTGGGGTTGTTGGAGTGGTTGGGGTTGTTGGAGTGGTTGGAGTTGTTGCTTCAGTAGTAGGAGTTGTTGGAGTAGTTGGTGTTGTGGGAGTTGGGTTGTTGGTGGAGTAGTTGGGTGGTGGTTGGAGTGGTTGGGGTGGTTGTTGCTTCAGTAGTAGGAGTTGTTGAGTAGTTGGTGTTGTGAGTAGTTGGTGTTGTGGGAGTAGTTGGCGTTGTTGGTGTAGTTGATGGGGTGGTTGGAGTGGGAGCGTTGGAGTTGTTGCTTCAGTAGTAGGAGTTGTTGGAGTAGTTGGTGTTGTGGGAGTAGTTGGCGTTGTTGGTGTAGTTGGGGTGGTTGGAGTGGTTGGAGTTGTTGCTTCAGTAGTAGGAGTTGTTGGTGTGGTGGGTGTTGTTGGAGTGGTTGGGGTTGTTGCTTCAGTAGTTGGAGTAGTTGGTGTTGTTGGAGTTGTACTGGAAGCTAGAAGTAAGATAGACATATTTTACTTTATACATAAAATATAACATTTAGCACAGTAAATATTGCTTAAATATTGCTTACTGTAAATAAATGTGTATGAACATTTATGATTATGATTAATTCATTATTTTGTAGCCTATATCAGTAATGGACATGCAAAGTTCAACCTTTTCTTAAATTCCACATTATAAATAATTCCCAGCAGAAGTTTTCTTACTTGTACATAAATATGGATCTTTAGAAGTTGGATTATCATATATATATATATATATATATATATATATATATATATATATATATATATATATATATATATATATATATATATATATATATATATATATATATATATATATATATACATATATAATTCAAAAAGGACCAATAGATAATACTATTATATATCGATATCACCTATTATTATAACTAAGTCTTAACATAACTAATCTCATGAGTTTTAAACAAAGAATACATATGTAAATATTCTCACTAGTTGAATAAAACAAATATAATGGTTCTCACAATATTAATTATCATTTCAGAAAACATAAATAACATTTAAAAAAAAATCAATGGTGATTGCATGCACAAGTTGATCAAATTATATAGGAATCTGTATATCTGTTATATACATGTATTATAGACATCATCATAATTTTTATTCTATTTGAGTTGCATAATAAATCAAACCTGCAAAAAATGAAAAATAAAGATAATATTAATGAACAATAGAGCTATTATGATATTATGAGTCAATTAAATTATTCAACTAAAACTTGTAAGTGACCTTAACTTTTACGAAGAAATATTTTTCCAAAAACTATTGATTGAATATTTGATTTAATCATATTTCAAACACAGCATGTATATCTAATTGGGTTCATTCATATTTGATTTTGAATAGAATTAGGAAATTAAACAATATGCAAATTTAACAATATTTATAGTACATTTTAATCAATGTGTGTATCAAACATTGTGCATTTTACTTTACCCCAAGTGCTGTAAAAGCCACAATGCTTTGTGCAGTTTCTTTTCTATTGATTGAATATCACAATAAATCATTTTTACTATATATGTATGCTGGTACAATCCTTTGAACAGATTTATTGTTCGTCTTCAAAATGCCTTGATGATACAATAAGAAAAAAGGTAATTAAATCTAATACGTTTTTAAGTCAAGTAACATAACAAGTCTAGGCATACATTCTACACAAATTTGTTATGTTATGTACTAACGAGGTCATATAATTTTTACTCTAAATTTGAAGTTTGAATTCAAAATATGAACTATCTAATTGAGTTTTATAAAATTGCTTTACTCAAATGTTGATGCCATCCAAGATTACTTGTCACCCAGTCTAGTAACTTCTCAATGCATATGCAACACAATTTAAGAGTAATTAGTCAATACTCAATTGTGCTTCATAGTAACTTAAATCTAAAATTACCTTCATCACAGAAGAAACCTGTAAATCCAGGTGCACAATTGCATTCATACCCTCCCAGCTGGTCTACACAAGTGGCACCATTTTCACAACCATTCCCTTGACAATCATCTATATCTACAAATACATAACAATAAAGTAAATACTGAAGTGTTAACCTATGTGGATAAATCTAGATCATTTTTACAAGACAAGATACAAGATACATGTACAAGTATGTATATAAGCATACAGCGATTGCTTATTAAACCTTTGATTGTCTGACTATTTAAGATTATAATATTAAGAAAGCAAACTTTGCAAAAACATAATAAATATGGTGAAATATTCTAAAAGAATTTTATAAATGGAATGAACGAAATATCCTTCTTATTATATTTTGCTTTTTAGATTACAGTTCACTAGACTTTTCTTGATGGTAGAAATTATAAATCTCAGTATTGCCTTGTTCTATCGTCTTGTTCAATAATCAGTCTACATTAATTTCTTTTACACTGCTAATATACCATTGTTTCAATATTTGTGATGGATTAAAGTGTTATTTCAATTAGAACAACTTTGCTCAACTAGATCTATGCCATAAGCAAAATCAATGCATGTAATTGTTTTTCTCATGTGGCAATCTAAGACCACATGTTTGGCATGGATGAAGGGTCTGCTTTCTGTTATTATGGTTGTAAGGATTTCTGTAGAGCTAGTGCCTACATTGTTGCAACGCTAGAACGCTAAAGAATGTATGCTAATTGTGTGACATAATTCTCATTCAAAGGTGTAGTTCTCTGGTGAGGAAACTATTGATGTGCATTCGAAAGAATATTGACGGCCTTTTTTTATTGTGAATTCTACAATTTAGCATTATTTTCAATCATTAGTGTATCTAAATATATGAAGATGACTCGTTTTACTTACAGAACAAGTAAAAATCTCAAACATAGCAAGTATATGGAAAACTACAGTGAAGCTAATAAAATAACTTACTTGTTTCACAGTTGATTCCAGTGAATCCACGCTGACATGTGCAAGTATATTCAGCAGTTCCATCAACACATGTAGCAGCATTCTTGCAAGGATCACTTAGACATTCATTTAAGTCTGCAAAAAATTGGTAGATTGTTAATATCAAATATTTATCAAATGAGGTTGCCACATACGGAAACAGAACTAGCTATCATTGTTTGATAATCATTTAAGGCAATTCTAGCCTATGCCAATAAAAGCAGTGTCTATATTAAATTTTATTCAACATTTTCTGTCTAAGCTTCTGAAAATAGTCTCAAATACCTAATACCTACCTTGTGGGTATCAGACAAGTCTAACTGTTCGAGAAGTTCGAGAATAACAATATCAGGGTATTACATGGAGATTTGTCTATCCAGGTTTGAATAATAATAATAATGTCATCACATAAATTAACACATAAATTAACCAGAGAAAAAGAATAATGGACTTGTTTATTCTTATTGTCCCAATTACTTTATTTTAATATCACACCACATGCTAAAGAAGCCCATAGCTGTGGTGAAAGTTTGATTGCTTTAGAATCAATTAGCCAGAAAAAAGTAAAGCTTGTTTATTATAATATGTAGAGCCCAGATTCTGCTCTCTGGAATATATGTTATGCACAGTAGGAGTATGCAAACTATGATATTCACAATGATTTTCTATACAAAAACTTATCATTGAAACTTGTAGACTTTGTAGAATATCATGAAAAGCTTTGATTTGGTCCAGTATATGCATGATTTCTTAGTGCCATACATCATAGATATTAAAATAATATTTTGTCCCTTATGATTTCGTTGACATGTTTGTGTACTCAAGTGTAATGGTAAAAAAGCAGACTACAACTTTTACAGGTGTGGGCTATTGTAGCATTTGGCAAATAACACGTCAAAATATTCTTTTTCTGATGAAAAAATAAAATCCTTGTTGTCTAATGGAAAAGAGAGATTTTAACTTTCGAGTCTGCCCCATATTATGAAATCAATAGTTTTCAAGTTTTAATGTATTGACGTAAGTACACAAACAAGCAAAACCAATATACAGTGGTATTTGCAAGCATGTGCTCTGTCACAATGCAAAGGACTAAGTTACATCTAATATTAATCTACCCTCTTTGTTTTAATTAACACTTCTATTGTGATATTAAAGAACTTCCCAAAATACCGAACACGCAATATCATGGTAACTCAACTAAAAGTTCTTAGGTAAGGATAGCCTGAATGTACATCTAAAGATCTAGATACATGACATAAAGATTTATAAATAAGTAAAACAGTCATTTACCAGTAGTTGTAGGTCCTGTTGTTGGTGTGGTTCCTTCCGTAGTTGGAGTTGTTGGTGTGGTTGGAGTTGTTGCTTCAGTAGTAGGATTTGTTGGAGTAGTTGGGGTGGTTGGAGTAGTTGGTGTTGTGGGAGTAGTTGGTGTTGTGGGAGTAGTTGGTGTTGTGGGAGTAGTTGGCGTTGTTGGTGTAGTTGGGGTGGTTGGAGTGGTTGGAGTTGTTGCTTCAGTAGTAGGAGTTGTTGGAGTAGTTGGGGTGGTTGGAGTAGTTGGTGTTGTGGGAGTAGTTGGTGTTGTGGGAGTAGTTGGTGTTGTGGGAGTAGTTGGCGTTGTTGGTGTAGTTGGCGTTGTTGGTGTAGTTGGGGTGGTTGGAGTGGTTGGAGTGGTTGGAGTTGTTGCTTCAGTAGTAGGAGTTGTTGGAGTAGTTGGTGTTGTTGGAGTGGTTGGTCCAGTTGTTGTTGTGATTTCTACAAATTAGTGAAACTGTATTGACTAAATATTTAAAAAATTGATATGAAACATTAAATGGAATGCAAATGTATCATATTTATTAGTTTAAACATCAATTAGAGTTCATACCTGTTATTGGATTCGACAAAATTTCTTCTACGTTAGTTGTTGTTGTTTATCTGCAATTCTACAGACTCTGTACTAAGTTGGAGCATCTATCTAGGTTTGTGCTGGCTATTTGGTGTGCTATATGTGCTTACCACACGTTAATTCCAAATGTTAGTAACTACCTAATCATATATAATTCACAATCAATAATAACAGTGACTAGGATATGTAATGTTGTTATTGGTTGACAATGGTCTTTTTTCTATTATTTCATCTTGTTTTCTTTTTTGACTCTTGAGCAAAGTTTATATTGGACACACCAGTTAAACTTTCAAAAGGAAAAATTTTCTTGCAACAAATGACATTAGATTTCAAAATGTTACTGACAAAGACTCAAATATGCCGTATTAAATAATCAATGATGTTCTTTTGACCATTAATAATAAATGCCTATCCTAATCACCTATAAAACAAATTTGTTAAATTACAAAACATTAAACTACATTTCGATCAACAGTGTTACTTACACATTAAGTGGAGTTATAGACAGATCTTGAAAATTATGCATGCAAAATTCATGGCATCGAAATTGAGGCTAAGCGAGGTAGTATAATTCGATATTTACCGGTTTGACAGTAGGTCGTGTTGTTTAAGAATTATTCCTGAGCATAATATATTGACAATTTTAACATGTCACAAACTTGTACTAATCCTTGCACTCTGTTCTTCAACATATCAGGAGTATTTGCATCAATTATTGATATCAAAGATTTACAAGGACATTTACTTTTCCTTCTTTTTTGCCACAGTATTCTTCAAGAGCGCTGACTGGTACATTGTACCATTTGACCTTCCATCGTAAACAATGATACTGTACAGCAAGTGGTTGTTTTTTATTCTAATTTTCCAAATAATTTTAATTATGAAATATGAAACGTGATGATACTTTTACAGCATGCAAAAGTACATACATGTACATCACATGAAAACACTAACATATAAAGCTGTCAACATACAGATTAAGAATATTTAGAGGTGTTTGGTTTGTTTATAGATCTAGTCTAACATGGTCTCACTCGTTACATACAGAGTATGAGTACGGTAAGAGCAACGTCACAAAAAGTCTATGGTACGTCAAATTTATGTTCATTATCCATGTCAAAAGGAACTACATCTTGCTAACTTTCGGCAAATCATGAGTCGTAAACAATGATACAGCAGAGAAAAATGCTGATATGTGCCTTTAGGGCTTTGTTATTGTTACAATCGTTTTGGGGCCAACAGGTATGAGCATTTCATAGTAAAAATACATCTCAAAACACAGGGGCAATTTATAATATAAATCTAAGCTAAACACTAAGGAACTCACCCTCGAAGTAGTACTGAGGAAGCTTCCTCAGTACTACGTACTTCGGGGGTGAGTTCCTTAGTGTTTAGCTTAGATTTATATTATAAATTGCCCCTGTGCCTCAAGTCATAGTATCTTCATGGGATTTTACTGCTAACCCTGCTTAGCCTAGTTTAAGTGTATATTATACATATTCATGAGCATCTCATGAAGATCCGTCTATTTCCTCTTCATACATGAACCTGCATGTTAATCTAAAATGCTAATAAAGCTTCAAACTAACCAACAAAGTGTTGTTAAGTTAGCTATTTTTTCAAATATATATAATGTTACATTAGCCCCATCACTCATAAATAAGTGTAGTTTAGAGGTATGTTTAAATGGCAACAAAGTAGATTTAGAAAGGCCTAGTAAACTCTCAACATAAATTGTCCACATGTTTAGAATAAGAATACCATTCTCACAATTTCTTTCAAAACTTGCTTAACGATTTCTTTTCTAATAACAAGTCAATAACTATGACACAACTGATGATAAAGTTATAAGAGTTTAGTAAGCCTCTCTGTAAAATCTGCAGAACTACATAAGATATCTCTAGGCTACCTTCTGTGCAGAAGGCCCCCGTAAACCCTGGTGCACAGTTGCATCTGTAGCCGTTGTTGCCATCCACACAGGTGGCCCCGTTAGCACATGAGTTTTTCTTGCACTCATCTATATCTGTATACAACAACAAAAGCAAAATGGATTTTGGGGTTCTTTCTTTCAGTATTTGTGATACATCGTTCTTTATCACAGTGTTATGTGATGCAGCTAAACATTGACTCTTGGATTGTATAATATTATCTTCTTCAGAAATAATGATATTATTGGCTCTATTAAGAACATCTAGAAATTTATTAAATCAAGTGAATTAAAATGCCTTTAGTGAAATCAAAATATCTATAGTGATGACTATGGATCCAAATCCTTCACATAGAAGAACGGAATCCGAGTTTGAAGAAATAATGAAGATGAGAGCGTAACTTACTGATCTCACAGTTGGTGCCAGTGAACCCATCCTGACAGGTGCATTCGTACTCTCCAGGCTTTTTTTCCTCACAGGTGCCTGCATTCTTACAAGGGTTACTGGAACACTCCTTGATATCTACAACATAACAGAAAATTTGACACTATATCCTACAGGTATCTTTTATAATACTGCAGTCACATTCATTGACTATTTGGCTCATTGGCTGAATTGGAGCAGCTGGAAAAGGATTCCAACATAGACGTAAACAAATTAGAGATTACCTTCGATTTATACAAATACATACTCGCGCTAATATGCAATTCATTTCAAAATAAAATATATTCTTTTACTTGTATATGTAGATATGTAATAATATAACTACATGTAGCAGAACCATTAACGTAAGGCTAATTGAAGAAAACAAAGTGGTACTTTATATGTACCTGTTTCACATAAGACACCAGTGTAGCCAGTAACACAAACACATTCAAATGCCCCAAATTGTTCCTTGCAGACACCACTGTTCTGGCATGGATCGCTGGCACATTGAATGGTATCTGAAAGGGCACATCATAACAGATTTGCACATAATTCAAACAGTATTTGAAAACAAAAAACCATAGATTTAGGTAAAATTATGACTAATAGAATCTACATAAATTATTTTATTAAAATATTATTATATAAATACAACAATCCATTACAGCAACAAATTGCATATATAAAGGAACAAGTTACATTGATAATACAATGTCATATGTCAGTATGATGATAAAGAAATCTCCACTGACCATTGAGATAGAAGAGTATATCGTTAGTGGCCAGGCTGGTGTAGTCCTTGGTGGAGTCACACTTTGGATTGTCCTTGTCAGCAACATTCAGACTCATCTGTATATCACCATTAACCTCAGCAAATCGCTAAAAACAAAAACATTATCATAATTCTAAAGATGATAACAGGCTGCACAAGACAACTGTTTGTAAATGTGATTTTGAACATACTTCCATGCATGCAAGGTAAGCATACTAATGGAGAATATTCAAGAAGTAATATTGTGCAGGCACATGAGTGGAGTAAGTATTTGTCATGACCTCATATGAATTTCAATTTCTGAAACTTCTACCTTAACATTTTTTTCTGGTCCATGTTTGATTAATATATTGCAAAGCAACATGTATATTATTCTGTAAAGACATAAAAGAAAACTGTCATATATACATCAACCAGAACATGCCACTAGAAGCATTGTTTGCTATGTCTTATTTCTATACTATGGATATCTTTGAAACCTCTGATATGCCATGCGTCATGAACACCCACAATGTAGATAATGTGAATCTTCCACTGAATGATAATAATATTCAATGCACTTACAGCACAGTAAAAGGCCTGGAGGTCAACGTAGTAGAACACGATGTATGTACCAGAGCCAGATTTGTCAAGGTCGGCTGCCGTCCAACTGTCCACAGCCAGAAAAACGCCGCTGAATGGTGTTGCTGCAAAAAGGTAGCAATAAGTTAGCTTCTGTTCAGGTGCATGTTTTGTAAGAACAATTATTTCTGTATAGTGCCGAGAAAACTAAGTGAAATGTGCACATTAGATAACTGCAATATAAATATATTTTTTTGAATAATTTCAAACACACCCTATCCTCATTAAGCTATTTTCCCATGGGCGCCACTTCCTGCTGTTCTTATAGCACTTCTCTAAAACTGGCATTCTAGATCTATATTATTTACTTATTTGTTTTCTTGCTTAATATTTGTCAGATAAATAATATAATAACATCATTTTGAAGCTTTTTAAATGTTCTATGAATTGAAGTACATCTAATATTCTAATGTGAATAGACATCCTAAATATACATAATTTATTTTACATATTAGATGTAGGAGGTTCGGAAGCCTCATTAAAAGGCGTGTCCCGTGTAGAGGAGAGCCACACCTCTGCACGTAAAAGAACTCACCTAGTTTGAAAACTATAACTAGTGTGATCCCCTCACCCCTGAGGCTCAGTTGGCTACCTAGCCTGCCTCTGGAGGTCCATGTACCAACACCACATGGCCTCCCGTTGCCAGTTAATGTCATATTTGATTGAGGCAATGTAACTTTCCAGATTCCAGATGTACAATATAAAACAGATAAAATATTCCTGTAAACACAAGATCTCTGGGATACTGAACTTGTTATCATAAAGGTTTGATGAAAGCATGCCACATGCTTCTATCCATATGAAAGTGCATTTTGAACACATCTGAGGTTTAAAAAGTATATATATCATATTTCACCAGGCAAAACCAGACCAACGCATCATGTGCACAATGTCATTTTTTTATCTGTTTATTAAAGATGTATAACAATACCTCTCATGTAATTGATCGTTTTTCACATATTGTAAAAACCGCCCATCATAAGCGACTGTCCTTCTGTGACAACTTGCCGTTATAAGTTCCTGGGGTCAACCCATTATTACCTCAATCACATAAGTACACAGGACTAGTTTTTATTTTTACATCAACTCACTTTTGAGTATTCAGTGTAAATAGCCAATCACTAACTAATAACTAACTTTCACCAAAACTCACTGTACAACTGTACTCACTGCACAAGACAATCTCAATGAAGGTCATGGTCCCCACAGCGCTAATTATAACCTCAAAAATTGGTTAATTTTTCTTCAATCCTATTTCGTGTATTCAGTTTAACAAACAGCACTGTCTACCATTAACTTACTGTATGTAGCTGTGCCTGTGAAGCAGCTGGTGATGGTCATGGTGCCCACAGCTGTTACCTCCACCTTGGAGCTGCTGTCGCCGCTGCATTGGAAGCGACCACCGACTGAGTAAGTAAAACTGAAGGCGGCACCCACAGTAGATAGGAATGACACTGATGTGGTCGCGGTCACGCTTGACAGAGAACCTGGGTGCAACATTATGAGGATAGTTATTTACTTTTGACCGGATTCTTTTCTGTAGGTTTTTTCCCTACTTTTTGTTTTCATAGATTAGTGTCATTGACCTATTTTCTTAACTGCCATTATTAGTGCGAGCAACATAAAAAACAAAATTCAAACTTCTATCTGAATATTACTTTAGAATGTCTCTGTATCGGTCCCATCTTTTCATATCGTCATGTGAGGTAGGCATGGTTTCAACAGTTGATAATAAATTGATTAGACATTTGTCATTAATTAAGATACATGTTGAATGTGTTCAAAGTTACCTATGCTGGTGACATCGATGGAAAGACTGAATGAAGTGATGAGCAAACAATCATTTGTATAATATATTTAGACATTGTCATACAAATGTAAACTTTAAAAAAAACAGACATGGTGAGCGCATAGTGATTCAATATTCAAAAGAAAAATAATATTTCCAGATAAACTTTAATGCAACATATACTGTTATCATTCTCTTATGGCTGTCGATTATTTTGTACATACGATTGACTATCATCGATAGTCACAGTTGTTTGTGGGTTTGGCGACCCTGGCTATTCTAAATTTAGAACACGACCTATGAAACGTGCAAATACAATGTTGCTGGTTTTAAGAATTTAGTCTGAACTGCGTGGGAGTGAATTTGAACTCCAATGCAATGGAAAAGAAAGCGGCGATGTTTACGTTGATTCATAGCCTCGTTTAACCAGACTCTGTATTGCATACAGAGCCTGGTTTTAACCAGACCATTTCAAGTGATCAACACACTTGCATACTGAGCCTGGTCCAGTTGACACATTTGGTTTGTAATCCGAGATGGCGGCCAGTTTATGTAAGACATTCAGAGATATGCGGGGCACGTTATTGTTTGGAAGGTTGACGTTTTAAGGAACACGTTGAACGCACTGTGTCCTACTTGAACGCTGCACGTTTTACGCTAGTCGCTCTGTATCCTCGGAAGTATGCCGCCATTAACATTATTGTAAACAAAGCTAGATATTTTATTGGTGATCTACATTTCGGGCATTTTAGTATATACGTGTATTGTTAGTACGTATACAATGTGTCGAATAAAATAGATTGTAATCAAAATATCATGGGATCATTCATAACACCTAGATATGGAACCCAATTGACGTTATCAGGAAGGAAAGAATTGAATCGGCAGTCTGTTGTCAACATCAAGCTGTCAATCACACGTCACGTACAAAATAGCCTCGTTCAACCAGACTCTCTGTTGCATGAAATGAGCGCCGCCATTACAGAGTCTGGTTGATCGAGACAACGTACAAAAGGGACTAGTCCGTGAGCCACATTCTCTTATAGTTACTTTGGTGGAAGTGGGCGTGGCATCATGAAATAATAACGCTCTTTTCTGAAAATATTTCCGGGACTTTGCGGGAGTGAACTCTACATTAAAGGCCGTGCCTGCCGGCCCGTAATATAAGTAATACAGTTATACAATAATTCAAGTAATAAGAATATTTATCTAATGATGCACAGTACATCTTACCACATCTAAATGAATTTCCAATATAATTATAATAATGTCATACATCTGAATTTTATTTAGTTTTTATGTTTATGTTAAGTTTTTATGGACTGACACTATATGTATAATTCATTTATCCATTTATTGTCATTGTCTGAAATAAATAGATCAATAAATGAATAAAAATAAATCTGGATTTGAAAGAGTTTAGCACAAACACTCCACATACCTCATGTATGAGTATTCAAATCTTTGATTTCTCTATATTGTATCCCCTCCATTATTACTTATACTGAAGTGTGAAGTCTACAATCAAACCACCCTTACTGGCTAAGAAAGAGCCTACCTGGTGGTGATGTACCAATTAAAGAGACCAAGCTTGAGGTGCCCACGGAGTAGATACCCATGCAGAAGCTCTGTGAAGTTGTAACGTCAAACATGGAGAATATCTGAAGGTTTTTTCTTGAGGCTGACACCAGAACACCTGTGCTCTCCCATACTATAAAATTGAACATTAGATATCATACATGTACACATTATAAAGTTTTAAGGACCATCAAAACATCTATCAAAAACAAAATTTTTGATGATCATTATGACATTTTACCTATAGATAGCTAAAAAATATTATAATGAGGAAACGTTTTCAGACTAGATTTCATTATGGAAAAAAAATGTGTCAATATTTTAGGGATTCTATTACAATGCAATGCAATGAAGTACCTGGCCTGTCAAAATTATTTGTCCTAAAAGAATTGCAAGCAAGACGATCACTTTGACTTTTTTTCAAATGAAGCTCAAAGTTTGTACTTTTAAAAAAAGCAAAAATATTATTACTGTTTTGTCTAGATTTTTAGGTATGACTATCTAAGATGGGTCTCAGATATTCTCAACAGGTGATATTAGTGTAAATAACTATGAAAACTTAGAAGTACATTGTACATGTACAAACATATGTTATAATCAATTTAAAATAGATATTGATTTTGATTATGAACTGACTATTTACACTTAATATTCAACTAATTTTAAGTAAAATAACTGATTTGGCACCTATTCAGTCAAAGCTTAATTTTTTTACCATATTTATAATCAGTAAATGGTCGGAACCACACACCCTTTTCATTTATTTTTCAGTTCCCAACTGCGCAGAAAAGTTGCGCACTCGTCTTTTTTTTTTTATACATTTGAGACATAAAAGTCCATGGGTACTTCCGGTATATGTTATAAGCCCATTTAAAATCGCATTTAATGCTATATCATTCAAAGTGTGTATTCTACACAACATTGATGGCTGTTACACTGATAGACGTTGGAAAATTAAGTAAGTACATCTATTTGAAGCGTGCATTCTTCAATATAGTGAAGTTGTAAACTTTTTTTTTCACTGGCTGTCTGCAAATTTGACCAAGACCAGCTTTCGTCAATTTTTATGCTAACTAAAATCCGATTACATATTCATAATCCTCATTAAAAATACTACTAGGAACGCTATTTGAGGCATGCATTCTTCATAATAGTGAAGTTCAAACGTTTGTATCATTCACAACCTACACAGGTCGTCTGCATTTTTTTCATGAAGACTGGTATTCTGCCCATATCTTCGTCAATTTCACTGCTAACTAAAATCCGATTACAGATTCATAATCCTCACTCAAATTTCTATTAGGAAAGTACTTTACATGAATGACATAGGATAAGTGATAGCTGAAAATTACCTTAGAATATTGAAAGTCGTGTTAGTTTACAATGATGCGAGCGACCGGAAGTAGTCAATGGACTGTTTGTTAAGGATTAATTCTACTGCGCAACACGTCCCGCGCTACTGGGAACTGAAGAATAATGGCATATCCCGGTGCACCCAAATGTTCGGACTGAATTTTTGTTGATTTTGCATTGATTTGGTTGTCTGATTCTTAATGCAGAAAAGGCTATGATACTTGAAGTGCAGCCTATTAGAGTCAGTCTAAGATATGGTATCACATAGGCAAAGGACTTGTATTCTATATGGGTGTTTTGACAAGGAGGAAACTAAATACAAATAACTAAATATTAAATATCATAGTCTTAAGAAAGGCTAGCTGTATACAACTGAATTCACATATTCCCAATGGAAAAACCTAATTATGGTACATGTACATGTAGGTGAATTCTGTACCAGCTAGATTACAGTGTACATGTATATCATAATTGTCGTATGCTCTAATAGTGTAGTAAAAAGAGTTAGGCCTACATGTATTAGAGTGATAAATGATAATCAATGCACGAACAAATAGTATACCATGATCATAACATTAATGACAATTGTACATCTCTTTGTCTTGAACCATAATTTAATAATGACCAACCAATAATTAGTGATTAACATTTTGAAATTGGCGAACTACATCAACAAATGAAGTGATAGATGCCTACCTTCAACAGTACCACTGGTATAGGTTAGAGTCATTGCATATGAAGAAAATTCAACTGTAATGCTCAGTCCTAACGAAAAACTCAATCCCACTAATGTCGCAGGGAACTGGACGATTGCTGTAATAAAGCAAAAACATTTTGATATTCAGAAATGTTCGGTAAATCAGTACGGTATTAAAAATATTCATAAAAGATTATCTTGTAGTCATCAAAGAATAATCATAATAATAACATAGATTAATAATAATTATACATATTCATTCAAATATCAATGACTGTTCGTCTTCATACATGTAGGTCTTATATGACTCAGCTGCCTTTAATCTTTTTTCTTCATGCCAAATCAAAATTGAATGTGAACACCATAAATATCAATGACATACAGGTAGAAACAATGCATAAAATATTTCTAAAAAATCAAGAATTTTTCCAACAGTTGTAAGGCTTTGGCTAGCTAATTGTGGACGGAATGAGATGTTACCCATCATTCACAATAGCAGATATACAGTACTGACGGCGTCAGGACACAGAAACAAAGCAAAATTGCAGGAATAAGCATAATACAATGTAATAAATCGTAACATTTCGTAATAAAGTTACGGTCATCATGGTTTTCTTGGGACTGCTTCAATTGCCAAAATCATGACAGTTACAATTAGTCAAATTAAAAGAAAAATATAAAATTCTAAATATTTTCTGCTACTTCCACAAAATGCCGTCCATCTTGCATATGTTTTTGCTCATAAATATTCAAATTTGTTTGAGTATTCTTATGACATTTCAAGCGCACAGACAGCGCTGATTGGCTAAAAAGGTGCAAATGATGTTTAGACACTCATTTAACAAAAATCTGTCAAAATGGCTGGCGTGGTCATGAAATTTCTTAAAAGAAATTTATCACGGGGAACCTCTGTAAAATGTATAATCTAAGCATAAAAAAGGGAAACCACTTACAGTACTGATTTCGTCAAAAGGATACAGGACCGAAACGAAATTAGAGGAATCAGCGTAAGAAAACATAATAATTCGTAACAATTCAAAATAAAATTACAGCTATCACGGTTTTCTTGGAACTGCTCAATCACCTAAACTACGATACTTACGATTATCGAAATAAACAGAAAAAATGTAATAATCAGAATAATTTCTTACACTTCCCACACAATGCCGTAAATCTTTTACTCATAAATATTTGGATTTATTCGGGCGTTCTCGTTTATTCCCGCCACAAAGTGAAAGCGGAAGTGCGGACGCCGTACAGACACCCAATGAATCAAAAATATGTCAAAATGTCGGCGTGATTTTGAACTTTTAGGAATATTCTTTTTATTATGGGAAACTCCGTAAAATGCATAGTATAAGGGGAACAATTGGAATAAACGTAACTTCAGGTGAGTTATGAAGAAAGCTGTAATTTGTGGAAGCTACAGAACGTTTTTACTTTCGTAATAGTCGCAACAATGAGAAGATTTGGGGAAAAAACGTATGGAATCATAGCGTAATTCTCAAAATTTTTCTTCCGTATCCATTTGACGGTATCAGTACTGTAACTTCAGGCAGAGCAACTAAATAATGGAAGCAACAGAAGGTATTTTCGTTCTTAACAGTTGTCACAATGAGAACAAATCGGAAAGAAACGTAAACAATCGTAACATAATTCTTTATTTTTGCTTCTGTGTCCCTTCTGACGCAGTCAGTACTGTATATTCATTCAGCAT
>CM032664.1:10940061-10997313 GCA_019095985.1 Streblospio benedicti | reverse complement strand
TTGGTTGAATATTGTGGTTTTATTTTCTAACTTCTATAGAAATTCAACTTTGTCTGTAATGTATTTAAGTGAATAAAATACTTTATCTTGGTCGTAATGACTAATGGATATCTGCTGGTTATAATATGGAGATACAATGTAAGCATCCATCAAGAATGCCTTGTATCATCACTGCTCTTCATAATCATCATTTAACATATTTGTTTCACTGTTGTTTTATACCAGATGTCAATAAATAAGATTATCACTTTGGAAAAAATAAACTTGATGTATTGAAATGTCAACTGCTTTTACTTGCATTGAAAATGGCAAACTAAGTATGATAATTACCTATAAATTTTATAATAGTATAATTAATATACATAAAAATATCTATTTTCAATACATTATTCTAAAGACAAAATGACATTCATTTAGCTTAACTAAAAATATTGTGTAAAAAACTAGTTATTTAATAAGTAATGTAACTTTGGCATTTTTATATTAGATTCTTCTTTATGCTATGTATGTCAAATAAATTTTTAATTAAAAAAATATCAATATCATGTAAAATCTAATGATAGCAAAAAATCATAAAATGTTACCTTGAGTGGTAGGTGTTGTCGGAGTGGTAGGTGTTGTAGGAGTAGTTGGTGTAGTAGCAGGAGTAGTTGGAGTTGTAGGAGTAGTGGGAGTTGTAGGGGTAGTTGGAGTTGTAGGAGTAGTTGGAGTGGTAGGATTAGTGGGAGTTGTAGGGGTAGTTGGAGTTGTAGGAGTAGTTGGAGTGGTAGGATTAGTGGGAGTTGTAGGGGTAGTTGGAGTAGTAGCAGGAGTAGTTGGAGTAGTAGGAGTCGTAGGTGTGGTGGGAGTTGTAGGGGTAGTTGGAGTTGTAGGGGTAGTTGGAGTTGTAGGGGTAGTTGGAGTGGTAGGAGTAGTGGGAGTTGTAGGAGTAGTAGGAGTGGTAGGGGTAGTTGGAGTTGTAGGGGTAGTTGGAGTTGTAGGGGTAGTTGGAGTGGTAGGAGTAGTGGGAGTTGTAGGAGTAGTTGGAGTGGTAGGAGTAGTTGGAGTGGTAGGGGTAGTTGGAGTAGTGGGAGTTGTAGGAGTGGTGGGAGTAGTTGGAGTAGTTGGAGTGGTAGGTGTAGTCGGAGTAGTTGGTGTTGTCTCCACTGTAGTAACTATTTCTGGAGTTTAATAGTAAAAAAAAATATTATTAAATTGTTTGAAATATTAAACCAAGATACAATGTACCTGGTGAAACAAAGTATTGCACAGACAAAGAAACACACTCTATGTACATTAAGTGAATAAAAATTGTGCAAAACAACTACCATAAATCTTCTAATAATGACCTACCTCTAATACCAGCCTACATATACCTCTATGAAACAAACCCCTGATCTGGTAGGTATTCTGTTAAATGCCTACCTCTACATGTAATTAATGCACCCTCTACCTCTAATAAAAGCGTTTACCAGTAATGATCAATGTGGAATTCTGTTTTGATTTCATAATGCATTAGAACAAGACTACATTGTGTAAAGGTCCTGAAAAATCATGCAGTGTTTGAAACCTACTTTATTAACTGCCTACTTCCATGAAATGCCCACATCTAATAAACGCCTCCCCCTCCAATAGAAGTATGCCAGTTAAATGGCCGCCAGGCCGTTAATAGAAGATTTACGGTACTTAAATGCATACAAAACATGTGCATAACAAATATTAAGATATCAAAAGTCACAACCATGATTAGGGCTCTGTAGAGCAGAAAAGCTTTAATAAAACTTAAAACAATTAGGAAATTTGTTACATTTATAACCTATAGCATAGAAAGAAAACTTAGTACAAAAAATAAGTCACAACAATCTGCATGTGCTTGGCAAAGATATTTGATAAAGTCAAAACAGTATCATAAGAAAATAGAAATTATAATTAGAATAAAGAAAGGTAGTCTATTTGATACAAAGGAGGAAATAAAAAAATGCATTTAAAGAAAAGTTCACAAAATAATCAAGTTTCGGGCACTCTTTACAAAATGTAACATAGTAAAACTTATGGTAACTTTGCAAACAGTTCTACATGATTGTGAAAATGTCTCCACTGACCATTGAGGTTGAAGAGTATGTCGTTAGTGGCCAGGCTGGTGTAGTCCTTGGTGGAGTCACACTTTGGATTGTCCTCGTCAGCTGCATTCAGACTTATCACAATCTCACCACCAACCTCAGCAAATCTCTGAAAAAGGCAGACATACGCATGTGATAAAATGAGGCCCAATACAACAAGAAAACTGATTGTAAACATGATCTTTAGCAGACCTCAATGGCTTCAAGGCAAGATTTGAAGCTATACATGTATGTATACAAAGGTATAGGGTACATTTGATATTGAGCTCATTTACATGAGTTGAAGGGATTTTTAAATAGGCTGGTACTACATAGGTTATGTGACAGGGTAACACAACCATTTTTAACCAATTTTAACCTATAAAATAGATACACTGAAAATCCTTATCTATGAACACGAGACACACACACACTTCTTCTGTACAGACATTATATTACAGAGACAAGAGATAATTTTCGAGAGTTTTAAGAGATTACATAGACACGGACATGTTTTTGGAACCCATTTAGTGGCCTTCAAATATAAAAATCACTATTCATGAATACCAATGTGCAAAAAAGAACTGAGGTACATGTACATGTATGACCTCAAAATTTACATATAGAGATATTTTAGGCATGTTTTATTGATCTTATAGACATCTCAGATGTGCCACACTTCATCGCTTCCTAGACACCACCCATTGTAGATAATGTGAATCTTCCACTGAATGAATACGCTGCACTTACAGCACAGTAGAAAGCCTGGAGGTCAACGTAGTAGAACACGATGTATGTACCAGAGCCAGATCCGTCAAGGTCGGCTGCCGTCCAACTGTCCACAGCCAGAAAAACGCCGTTGAATGGTGTTGCTGCAAAATGGCAGTAACATTATTTTCTTTTCATACATGTTATATAAGAACCATGATTCATGTTTAAATCTGAGCTAACTATGTAGATATAGTATAGATAAAGCTGTATAGATGAATGCATGGTTATGAAAAAGCATGTTAAAACATGAAAACCCTTGACAATTGCATGCACCAATATCAGCATCAAACCTCACAATGTTTGCATTGTGAACCTCGAGGCCATACATGTCACTGTAGATGTACACCAAACCAATGCATTGTCTGCATTATGATACGAAGACCAATACCTCTAATTGGATACTATTTATATGTGCATGTAATAGTGATATTAAAGGACAACTCATTGTAAGTGACATCCAAGAGTCTGGACACTTACATGTACAGTACTGATTGGGAATTAAGGACAGTGAATTTAGCCCAATATTTCGAATTCTAAATGACTGAGCGCATTGAAGTGAACTAATTAAAAAAAGCCAAATGGTAAATTCTCATTTTACTCACTTTACTAGACATTGGCGTTATTACAGGAAATTCACAAATTACGAAAATGAAAAAGATTCTGAACATGTGGAAATTCGCAAAATTCTTGAAATGTGCGTAATTTGGGATAATAATTGGAATCAGTGTGTTGTCATGACCTTATATTACACAAATTCTGAGAAAAAGAAAGAATTATGCGAATTTTGAGAATCTCTTTCGTAGTCAATTCTGTAAATTTGTGAATTTGTGTTCTTTGCAAAATTTGTTATAGGCCTCGAGCTGGCATCACACAACTGTTTTGCACATTTTTTGGGGTTGTGTGTCATCTAAAATTAGGGACCATTCAGAATTTATCACAGGGTGGGATAGGAGGATTTTAGGGTGGGCCATGAACTTTTGTCACAATGTTTGGAGGGGGGGCTATCAATTTTTTCACACACTTTTGAGGGGGGCTATCAATGTTTTCACAGAAAATGTACCCTATTTTTAGAGATCCTGTACTAAAATTTTCTGTTTTTTGGATTGGATATCCATCAAATCGGATTTGGATTAACTCTGACAATGATTGCGTTACCTGTTGGGGGTGGTGGGGGGGGGGTCATCAATTTCTATCACAGGAAATTGAGGGGGGTTACCATTTTTTTCACAGAGATCTGAGGAGGGGCTATCAATTTTTTCACAGCATTTTTGGAAAATCCTCCTACCCCACCCTGTCATAAATACTGAACGGTCCCTTACTGTTTCAAGTTTATTTGCTGCACTATAACATATATAGCATTTTGCATCCCCGCTGGGTAACAAATCCACCCTTTTAAACTGCCATGGGGTGGTTCAGCAATATGAGCAAAAAAATTCGAAATAAAACAAATTTGATTTCAAATTTGGCAAATTGTCCGAATCTGTCAATATTTTTGGGAATATTCATTGAAAAAAATTATTCAAAGGGAATTTTGTGAATTTTGAGAAGTAGAACTGAAAAATGCGAATTTCCAAGGTAGACAAGGTATTTTTCTGAATTTGTCACTGGATCCATGGTGTCGGGAACAGAATTTATCGTAGAAAAATGTAAACACTGAATAAACGAATAGAATTTTGGGAAGAAGAATTTACAGAGTATTCCCTGTCCTTAATTCCCAATCAGTACTGTACTATACATGAAAGTGACTGTCTAGTTGAAGCAGCTGGTCTTGATTACAATCACTGCAGCTTCCATCTCAATCACAGGCACATCATGTCAGCTGTTTGCTTTATAATTTACATTAACACCCTTTGGAGTATTCAGTGTATCTAACAGTTATAACTACCATTAACTTACTGTATGTAGCTGTGCCTGTGAAGCAGCTGGTGATGGTCATGGTGCCCACAGCTGTTACCTCCATTGTGGAGCTGCTGTCGCCGCTGCATGTAAGGCCGGGCCCACCAAAGGCGTATGAGAAGGTGAAGGTAGAGCCCACAGTGGACAGGAAGGACACCGACGTGGTCGCCGTTATGCTCGACAGAGAACCTGGGGCAACAGTGAGGGTGCATATTTAGTTTTAATTCGATTAATCTTTTTTTGTGTAGTTACCTTATATTTCTTTTTGTTTTCTTGTCTTTATTTTTGCAATGGTGGTGCAGGTGGACAATAGTGAAGTTTATGTGTCATGCATTTGAAATTCAGTAAGCCTATTAAAGGTGTCAGCAACATACATGTAAATGATCAAGAATTAGGCTTCTATCTTAGTATTGCTCTAAAATGTGTCATATCACAGTTTTGCTATGTCTCTGTCATGTGAGGAATGATTAACTTCAATACTGTTACAGCTGAAAGCAACCACATTGACATTGTCTACATTACAGTAAGATACATATTAAATGTTTTCACAGTTACCTATGGTGGTGATATCGATGGAAAGACTGAATGAAGTGAGAGCAGTCACAGTAGTACTGCATTCCTGGATTGTCTTGGAACTGGCTTCTGCAAACAATAGTCACTAAACATTCAAGAAATGGAGGCTTCTTTGCAATATTATTACTAAATCATCTACAATGATACAAATATGGTAATAAGAAAATCCTAATACGCAATGTCTAGAAGGCCATTATACATACTCTCACTGACCCTTAAAGATAATGCTCAGTCAAAAATATAAGTGATCTGTAAATTCCAGGATCAATAAACGATGTCTCTTCCATTGGAAGTGTAAGGAGAATAATACAAATATTTTTCACCTTAATTATATATTACACCTATAAAAATACCATGAAGTCTTGTTCGCTAAAACACACATCACGTGATATTGCATAATGGAATGATTTTCGCCAGACGTACCATGGATTTCCAACGGCAGACGTCACAATAAATATGGCAGAGATACGAGGCTTCTTACATGCACCGTGCAAGTTCCCTTACCAAACTGAAAGCCTTCCAATAGCATGTTTATAGCATTTGATAACATGCACATGCTATGATTGGATAGTAATTACGTCTGACGAAAATCATTCTGTTGACATTTCGCTGCTTCACGTGTTTTGACGGTTACTAGCCGGCTGTTTATGTTGTGGTATTTAAATTGGTCTACATGCTTTAATACGTTGTATAAATGAAGGAAACTTTTATAATGCACATTACACATCATATTGCTTGTCTACAAGCATACTTGGTCGGCCACTGAGCATTACCTTTAACCATGAAATAATATGCAGTTTAACTTGAATAAAAGAAAAACGACACACATTACATTAAAAATACCCAATCAAAATCTTGGATGAGTTTTCAAGGGCTTTTTTAAAAACATTTAAATTATTAGAATCTCTCAAGGAATGCTGCAACCTATTCCACAGTTTTGGTCAGTATAACATTTAATCTAAAATGCATACTAGATCCTGAAATGTTGATAGAAGTTGCTAACCGTATATTCTCAAAACATATCTGTAAGAGTTCAGGACAAATCCTCTTAAGACCTCATAATCATCTGTATTCAAATCTCTGATATTATTTTTTTATTCTGGATTTTCCTCCATAATTTAATAAAACTGGAGTCTAGAAACTAGTATCAAACCAACTTAATTTGCTGAGAAAATTTCTCGCAAGAACTTACCTGGTGTGGACGTGCCAATTAAAGAGACCAAGCTTGAGGTGCCCACTGTGTAGATGCCCATGCAGAAGTTCTCAAATGTGGTGGCGTCCAACATGGAGAATATCTGAAGGTTTGTCTGTGTGCTGGACACCTGAACGGCTGTGCTCTCCCATACTTTAAGAAGATGGGACATCAGGTATGATATGTATTAGGTTACAATAGTGTTATAGTTAAGCTAGTCAGCATTATTTTATTTGAGATATAATTATAATCACTGCATAGATACACAGTTTAGCACAGTCATAAAAGAAATTGCAATTCTATAATCTATATCTTGTCTGTCTCTAGCCATAATCAGAGAACAGCCAACCAATCAATTATCCGACTACATCAGCAAATGAAGATACAAATGCCTACCTTCGACAGTACCACTGGTGTAGGTCAAAGTCATTGCAAATGAGGTAAAGGCGACTTCAACAGACAGTCCTAATGAAAAACTCTTTCCTACTAATGTCGTAGGGAGCGTTACAAGCACTGTAAGAAAAGGAGACATAAAAATGTTGGACAAATTCTTGCGGAATTAACAATTTACATTATAAGGGTAATGGTATGTTATAGTGTTGAGATCCCCCTATCTCTGCACGAGTGGTATCTTTGTCTGCACAAGTGAGCGTCAGCGAACGCGTGCAGACAAATATACCACGAGTGCAGAGATAGGGTGATCTCAACACTAAAACATACCATTGCCCTTTTTCTCACCACTTTAACATAATTATTTAACTTCATGGTGTTTTTCGTTCATGCACCTCATGATGGACAGACTGCCAATTCAAATCTTCCAGTCCCAATAACGTCAATTGGGTTGCATATCCAGGTGGCTTAAACAATCCCATGACGTTTTTATTACTATCTATTTTGTTAGACGCATTGTATACATACGAATGATCCATGTATGTGCTAAAATGGCCAGAATTCAGACCGTCAATAAAATAAGTTGAATTTTCAGAGAAGTTAACATTAATTACAGATATAGTTGTCTGATCCTTTGGGGAAAAAGACCGTAAACCGGCTATTTACATTTACATTTATTTACAAAAGCAGATTCATAATACTTATTATTAATTGATATTAATTCTCCTGAGAATGCACCTACCAATTGAGCATGTGAGTCCACCCAAGCCAGAAGTACAGACACACTTAAAACCATCAATCTTTTGAGTGCAAAGCCCACTATTTTGACAAGGATTGCTTTCACAACCAGTGGCTGGAAAAAAGATCATATGCCATCAATACAATCACTGAATTGTATTACATGTACTTGTACTTAGAATAGTATTATTATCCTGAATAGATTACAGAACCAATGGACGTTCATTCTTGGCAGCTACACCGCGAGATACTGATAATCATACATGTACATTAAGTCCTGTGCATTAAATGCATATGCCTCAATAATGCAAACCTGATAATAGAATCTGTACATCAATGTAATTTTCTTAAACAATTGCTATGTACATTATGTACATCAGCTACTAAAACTTATACATCTAATAAATGCGCTCATAGACCAGAAACAGGCTACCTTTGAAGCTGAACCTCTGTAAGTGGTGTGCGTGCATATAATTACAAAAATTGAAGGTGAGCCATGCCTAGAAAATTGACTCTATAGAAATATGTGAACCCACTTCATTGACAAGACTCACCTTTGAAAGAGAACCTCCTGTAGACCCTGCTGGTCGCTGACACAGTCCCCACGCTGTTGGCTGCTTGGTCCTTTTGGCAGTATGTGTTGTCCTCCGAACTGACATCCAATGATATTGTTAACTCTGATGTGCTTTCGTCAATTGAGTATCGCTGGAATGAGGAACATTTGCATATGAAGAGGCAACATTATTTGCGCTAGGACTGTTGTATCTCTGTAAAAGAACTAACATGTACTGTTATAGGAAAAGAATTCATTAAATATATGTGTTCAATTGCTTCACAAAGCAATATTTCAATAGTATATAAGGCTTGTATATGAAATTCAGTCATGCATGTCCATTGAAGTAAGCTGGAAATCCACGAAAAAGGCTACCAAATGAGAATACGTATATTGCTTGTTACTTACAGCGCAATAGTAGTCATATTCAGTGGCACTGGTTGCAGAGGCTAGCACCAGACCTTTGTCTCCGGCTGTGCCCAGCACCACTGAGGGGTCAAATTCGGCCACGCAGAGGAAGGAACGCTTGTACGGCTCAGCTGAATCAAGGGTAGGTTTTGAAACATTTTTTAGTATCAGCCAACCCTGGGACGCAAGGGCTATATGCCCAACTTTTCCCCAAACGGTCATTTTGATTTTCTCATGTACAAAACCCATGAAACATATATGTTGCACCCTCAAACTTCTGTCTGTGTTTTAGGTGATAATTGAAGGGGCTGTGAATTAAGGTAATCCTATTGTGCACTATTGTGTCCTTCCTTGACCAAATGGATAGGGAGTCGGACTCCTGACCAGAAGGTCGTGGTTCGATTCCCGTCAGGTCTTGTGGTGAGTGTTGAGCAAACGTACATTTAACAGGTTGCACATTGCACCCACATTAGGACCTATATGTTAAATAGGTACAAGTCAAGTAAGCAAAGGCTACTGTAAGTGATAAGCACGTCTGCGCTATAGTAGCAATCATGTGCTGTATGCTCCCCTGACGGTTGAGAAAAATATTATATAAACTGTGAATTGCGACTGTAAATAGCCACATTTACATTTACATTTATGATAATGGTTCTCATCATTTGCTCTAGGACCATATCAGAAAATATGGATACCTTAAAGAAATGTGACCATACATTCTATGTGTAGTTTCACTACGTTATTGATACCTTTCCTCTATTGTTATCATGTTTGAAAAGGCGAAAATAGGCTACACAACGTACCCAACATTACATTTAATAAAAATAACCTGAGCATCAGACTAGAAAGTGCTTATGTAATTGCCCTATCGTGCCAAGAGCTCAAAATATTTCATAATTGGCCACAACAGGCCCGTAGGAAGCAATTGGTAAGGCTATTCAAACGTTGTGGTCTTTAACCATGGATTTTTATTTTTTCACAAGTGATTGGTCAGGCCATAATTGAATTATTGCATTATGTTTTTTCCCAAACACAAATTATTGGTCGGGCAAATGCCTTACTGCCTTAGCCCTTACTACGGGCCTGCACAACCAGAATAGAATAACCACTGTGGATACTGACCATAAGTAGCTGTATCGACACACGGGTTCAAGACCATCTGACCATTAGTGATGGTCATGGTAGACGATGTGTCACCATCACAGTTCTTCTCAGAGTCACTATCAGCGGCGTACACCATCTGGAACACTCCGTTAAAGGGGCAGGAGCTCTTCGAAAAGTCAACGGGGGCTGCAAAACAGATAACATCTCTCATATTGGTTTAAAGATATTAATTTTCTATGCGATAGTGCTACAAATTAGTACCACTCTTTTGGTCTAAAGCTATATAGATTTCTATTGGTAAACATATAACCAATAATTATGCACAAAATATTGAAGAAAATGTATTTTAGTTGGCGCTGTTGTATTTGAGAACTGCTGGCTCAGATTACATGTAGATCTGTTTTAACAACACAACGAATAATATACAATGTAGTAGACAGTTTGTTGCTTCCTCCTCAAAATTATTAACTTTCAAAGACAAGTGTGGTTTCTAATATATTTATATTATCATTAGCCTTGTGAGCAATGTAAGGTAAAGATGATCAATATGAAATTTCCTTACTCGTAAAATAGACTTCATGTAGGGCAACTGAAGCAGCAGCCAGAGTAGTGGGGCACTGAGAGGTGTAGGTCGTGAGATCATCTGATGGCACTGAAATGTAAAACAAATGCTTGTTTTAACTAAAAAATCTACTACACAAGAAATATTACAATAATAGCCTTATTTATCATTTTTACATTTAAAGATTCTAAATGAAATCCTTTACCTTTACTTCCTATAACTCGAAAAAAAATCAGTCCATCAGTCCCAGAAATGTAGTTGGATTCTAAGCAGAAATATGTGGCTTGTCCACCGAGTGATATCTGTATGTATAGAATTATAATGTTATTGTTTTCGTTGTGGAAATATAGGGAATGAAGGAAAATAAAATGAGTAATAATATCATAAAATGTATGAAAATAATTCAAATTTTATAAAGTTTTATTCTTACATGTATTACCTAATACTAATTATCAATCTTCATAAAAATTGTTGTTGATCTTCAATTCATAGTATTTTACAATTACATTACACGTATTCATATTTTAATGCAATGCATGTATATATTAACATCTTTATGATATCAAGACTACAACAAGACTACAAAATTAATGGCATTAATAACACTGTTTTAAGTATCTTAAAATATTTTTCATAAAAATGATACATGGTACAAGCAATAACATTTACCTCGTAGGTGCCAATCACCCGTGTGTCGGTAACTGTGTTGTCAACACATGTGAATTGCCCTGCAAAAGCAGGCGTGATCATGAACATAATCGAATGGGATGAGATGAATGAATGGGAATAGAATGGCTGGCTTATGTTAAAAATAACTAAATCATACATACAGCACACATGTTCCTCATAATTCAATGTTCAAAATATGTTCACAATGTCCAATCTGGAGAGTGTGATACACAGAATATTACATGTATGTGGTATGTGCACAAGCATCATTCTAATATTCCAATTAATGACCATTTGCCACCCCCTTAATATACATTGTAGAAAGGAAACCACTCTGCCACTCTATTTTAGAAAAGAGGAGATGAATTCTAAGCAATATGACAGTGAATAAATAGATTTATAATAAAGCATTAAAATACATGTAAATAGGTATGCCACAGAAGGTATGTTAGGGACAGCAGTGTCGCGGTACCAAACGTACAATGACAGATCCAGTATATTTTAGAAAGGAGGGTGTGAAAATTTGTTGAAATGGAGTGTGGGGAATGGGGTGCAACCGAACGTCAGAGTTAAGAGCCTATTTTTTGATATACCATTCAATCTGTATATCCAAACGCAAGCAGTGAAAACCAGTCCTGAAAACCACTCTAAGATGTATTTTAGTGGCAAAGTGGGGGAGGGGAAGACCATCAACCTGCCAATAAGATAGGTACAGTGTATATGGCTAATTTCGTTACTTACTTATGGCGCTTCCTGTGCCGGGTATCACCACCGTCTGCGACAGTGACGACGCGCCCGAACTGTATATGTTGATGAGACCCCCTGCCACGTTGGTATACGTGCCGTCCAGGTCCGTCACCAAGGCACATGACTGCTGACCTAGAATGACCAAGGGTGGAGTGATCACGGTGTGTGTGGAGGTGGGTGGGGAGTTTGTCAGTGATCGATTCTGCTTGTGTATGCCTATGCGAGTCGTGTTATGAACTAGATATTGGTCATCAGTCAGTGTATGGTCAATGATACGTTCATGTATATGTATGGGTCAGCATTAGTTTTGGGTGATTAATACTTGGAAGAAACGTTGTCAGGGAAAAAAAGCAATATTTCATATGGTCAATGATACGTTCATGTATATGTATGTGTCAGCATTAGTTTTGGGTGATTAATACTTGGAAGAAACGTTGTCAGGGAAAAAAAGCAATATTTCATAGTCCACAGTGGAAGGTCAGTATCTTTGGTGGGTTCTTGCTACATGCATGTTGTGAGTAAATGTGAGGGGTTCGTTATGGTCATTCAGTGTTGGTTAGCAGTCAATGTGTGTTGGACAAACATGTCTTAAGAGAGTTAATGAGTAATACATGCAGACTGTCGACAAGTCTTTCAGTGGAGATTGAGCAGGAATGGATACATGTAGGTGGTATCTCAGAAATTGGATTGTTATTAACTCCATTACCAACTCCATAACTAGCTTTTATCATTTTAACTAAAATTTATGGTACACTGGTAACTAGGTACATGTAAAGTAGTAGTGTTGATAGGTTATTTTCAGTTTGCATCTCATATAATTCATTCATTAAATTTCTTAAATTCTGCCTTATCAATACGTATCTTGTAGACCTAGATATAAATATGAACTAAGGAAATGTTAACTATGGAAACTTATTAAGATGGAAAAAAACTTAATTGTTAGTCATGCCACGCTCGCTACAAAGAATAAAAGAGCAATGCATGCAATGGACAAAACAAAAACTGCTTTTTGGTAGAGATTTCATTGATATCTCCTACGAATTTGGTTTGAAAAAATTGCAATTACCTTGTTTATGCTTAAACAGTTGGTAGCTTATAATGTCTGGTGTCAGTGCACACACTATCTAAATATGTGATATCTATTTATAGACAAACATTATTTAAAATAGTTTAAACATTGCATATAAAATCAGATATTTATATCTATACACATATTGTATCTAGATTGTACAAATATATGTTTAAGGTGTACATTATAGATCACCCTCTTAGCAAATTTGTTATATATGATTCTGAACTCCATCATAAATTATAACTTAAATATTTCACTCATTTCATATACATATACAAATGTAGTCAGTTGTTAGAGGGCATTCAGTGACCAGACAAAGGCTACATATAGTTAGGGAACCTATGTTCATGGGGTGGCTATTATCATAGTTGACCTCTGGGTTTTTAGTTGGTTAAGTCCACATGTTTATCATACAGTATGGTAACATCATCACAGAGTTTTTAATGGAAGTGTTCCAGGTTTGATAATTTGTAACTCTTCTATATCCATTAGTGTTGAATGAGATGTAAAGTAGGCTAACTGTGGGCATCTAGTACATACATGTATGCAAGTCAATGATTGTTGGATAAAGTTAAAATGATATGCGGCCTTGACATGGTATTGGCACACATATGTGGTAATCTGATAGTAATGATGTTTCTATATCTATATGTAATAATAAAATATCAATGTAAATTGGTAATGCAGCAAAAATATTATTACATTGAGTACAAAGATTTTTGACAATGACAATAGGAAAACATGATAAATAATACAAAATGCCTTACCTGAGACTTGTTGGCCGACATACGCGACCTACATGTACAGAAATACAACAGTTATAAAAACATTCATAAGTATATGGAGCCTGATGCACTAATATAACTGCATGATCTATGATCTATGACACATCAAAGTGTGCCTAATGGTCACCATCCCCCTTAAGATAAATGTTAATGTAAATGTGGTGGTTTATATTCTAAGTCGAGATCAAAGTCTTGCTCTCATGACTTCACTTTTTACATAAGATTATTTCTAATATATTTGTGCATTCATTATACATGTACGTGTAAGTGCACCCCATATATTTTCAAGTGCCTAACACCTCAGAATAAAGTTCAGGCCTCCCTCCTACTCTCTTCCGTTAATTTTTTGTCACGGGCCAACTGAAGCACACACACCTCTGCTTTAATTGACAGCCTCCTAATAATTTTTGTTTTAATTATTATCAATAATACTTTACAAGATGGTGTTCAGGCGTATTTCAAATTGCAACAAATCTTTCAAACGTACATTGTTTTCTTTATTCACAGAAACTCTGTGGAGAGTAGTTTTACCAAAAAAGAATCTACATGTACATGTATGAACCTTATAAGAACAGATCCATTTTGGCCAATCCTCTAAAATCATGGGAAAAGAATGGACTTTTTTCCAATGCTCTATATGACTTTAAGTCATGTGTATATTTCAGGGTAAAGCATATACAAATTAACGTTTATGACCATAAATTGGTTTCTTTTCTGTATTAAAGTTAGTTTGATGCATGTAAGTATTAAGCTTGTGAACATTCCACGATACGGTCAATGGATTTATTTAAGGTCGTGGATGGAAATACTGGTTTTACAGAACTCTTTCATGCCATCTACATATCGTTGACTGAATGGTCTAGCTTTCGGGGCACAGGCTACAGTGTAAACGTCAAGGTGGGGTTGTTTCATTAAACATGAATTAGTTAGGCTGAGAAGACCCATTCAACATTTGAACACTATGAATTGGTATAGAAAACATGTGTATTTAAGGGTACCCTATTTATGTTTGCGTACTGGATAACTATACACATTTTCATTGTATGAAGTCTCATTCATAAGTATTTAGTGTTTGAATAATTTAACACTGAAAATAACGAATAACATTACCAGCTTACTCATCAAAAGTCCGAGGTTTAGATATTTAGGTAATTCTGGGAAACATCAAAATTCAAGATTTTGACGGTACTTGTGTGGGTCAAAGATGGAAGAAGAGTCAATTGAGCAAAATTATTAGTCAGGAAATGCAAATTCAAAGAAATATTGAAATCCAAAAGATTGTGATAAGAGATACTGCCAACATCTACCCTTGAGAGGGTGACCAACATTATTGGTCAAAAACTGTTTCGGGAGTGTCCTCGTACTCTGTTTGAAATTAGATTTTTTTCTATTGAATTCATTGCTAAACACTGGGGAGATACGGCTATCAAACTATTTCAATACATAAATATAGTATCAAAGATGAGGTGTGTTTTATCTATTGGCTTAAAGCCATTCTTATTAATTTTTGCATCTTACATTATCAATATCCATTTAACTTTTAATTTTCCACATAACCAATTCATACTTTTTAACCATGTTTATATCTACAGCAAATTGGGCCCACAATATAATTTGAACATACTGATCACTTATAGCCAACTTTAGAACCTGTTGGGCTTGTGTGATACTTATGCTAGCAATTTATGTAACGCCACATTGTGAAAATAAGGTCGAGAAAATGCCAATTAGTTTAATCATTGCATCCACAGCCTGCTAGCAATAAACCTTTCCGATTTGTACATCTAACGTACATCTAACGTAAAAAAAAGCCAGGTGCACTGAGGCGCGTTCTCACTAACAAAGATTTACTCCATTTTGCGGAAAACTAACAAAAGTTTTGAAATGATTTATGATTTAATGGACTTGGGTATATATTATTATATATGGACTTGGGTATATGCTTCCGTGGCCGAGTGTGGATAGGGAGTTGGACTCATGACCAGAAGGTCGTGGGTTCGATTCCCGGTCGGGTCTGATGGTAAGTGTTGAGCAAACTTACCTCTAACAGGTTGCACACTGCTCCGTGGTACCTACATGTTAAATAGGTACAGTTAAATAGGTACAGGTCGCAAATGTGGGTAATAAGCACGTGTGCGCAATAGCAGCAATGCCGTATGCAGCCAGTGTTGTATGCTCCCCAGGGAGTTGAGAAAGATATATGTAGTGTGAAAATGATGCTACTGACCTGGTGTAGATGTAAAGTCGCTAGAAAACAGCATGAGCTGTTCATTGAGACTATAAACCAATACATTTACATTTACATTTATATATTATTATATGTATTATATGTAATTAAGTCATTAGACTTATGACTCCAATATAACTCTCTAAGAAAACTGTCATTTGAGCCATGGTTTTAACCTGGTTCCGCTGGCAGAATGGACTTGGGAGTTAGCCTGAGCTGCTAGGCGATTTGGTGGCGTATGGTCATGGGTTCGAATCCCACCAGAGACTATGTGATATTGTCCTAACCTGACTTGGAGTCATAAGTCTAATGACTTAGTTTCATATAATAACAAAAGTCTGTTAAAGAATATGACCGGTTTCTTGTGTAAACGGATAAATAAACTTCACAGATTTATTATTTGCATCCTCTTGCTGTTATATAGACATACTGATACGGATGTTTAATGCAGTCATAAGATTATAATTCTCATTTATAAATCTGAGGATTGCCGGGGGACCCAAATGCAAGCAGAGCACAGGGTAAAGTTTACCTTTGATATGCCACTTAGTAATAAATGGAATATTGATATTTTCCCGAAATCCTACAAAGCATAACCATAATAGCAAGTATTCAATTCAGCACGGAGGAAATCATGATGTGAAAGTTAAATGTATTGAGCGAAAATATTCTTCTTTCAGGGGATTTCACATTTTCCACAATATTCACGTATAAAAAAATGAAATTAAATATTACCATTAACCATTTTGTATACCTATATAATTGCAAACCTCTTCTCTTTTCTACACTGCTATAGTTGCAATCACATACTTATCATTTAAAATGATATTCTATCACTTTGCAACACACAGTTTCCAATCACGTTCACAAAAATGACAAGCGATTTCGTGGTACTTTATAAATGCTTTATGTACGGACTACAGTACTGATTCTGTGTGTGGATGTCAGTAAAACGTTTTTCTTATCCTAGTACAAATGTCAATATAGTGGTGACTAGTCTGTTTCATAATGACAATTCATCAACGTGACTGCTTCATTTGAGGCACCTGTGCTGCCTTTTCTTACGTCAAATGTACATTCTCGGAAACGTCCATTATTTTTCTAATTCCCACTTCTATTTATCAGCACACATTGTCACGGAGAGAGACTGGCAGTGACATGTAGCTTTGGGAGTTGAGTGAGCGGGGTACGCTTTAATTTAAAGAAACTATTAAAGCAGTTACTTGTACATGTATCATACAATAATTCAAATCATGTTTAAAAGGAACACAATAAAAGAAATATATGAATGACTTCCTTCATTTAAAAGTATAATAGGGTAGGGCAATGAAAAGTACCGCATACGACCATCCAAGTGCCCACCCTCGCGTAACAGCCCTCCCCACTCTTTTTCTTAAATGTCCTTAAGAATTATGTAGTAATTACACTCTCATGTAACAGCCCACATGCACCCCTCAGTTTGAGAAAATTTTAACTTAACGGCCTTGGGTGCTTGGATGGTCGTATACAATAATCTACCTGAACAAACAACACTTCTCACCTCCTGGCTCTCATCATTTCATTTGAATCGAATGAGCAAGGGGTTCGTGTGCATTATTTCTTTCACAAATGTTAAGTGGAAAAACAAAGATAAAATTATCTGTGACAATGTAAATGTGTCCCTTTGCCCTAAAAGTGTATGAACATTGAGAAACGTTCGCATATCTTTAAAATGCTTGCACCTCTTTCATGATACTTGTTGACACCCCGATGCTACTGATGTTCAGATAAACAATATTATAAGGGTAATGGTCTGTTTCAGTGTGGAGATAACACTAGCTTGCACAAGTGGTGTCTAAGCCTGCTCGAGTGAGCGTTAGCAAACAAGAGCAGGCTAAGACACCACAAGTGCATAGCTAGTGTTATCTCAACACTAAAACAGACCATTACCTTTTTATCTCCCCAGTTGAACCGAATTATTTAACTTGGTAGTGTTTACCATTCACAAAGTAGGGAGAAAACCTGATCTTCTACATCTCTTAACCAATCAGAATCGAGAATGAACGACAAACTGGGGAGAAAAAGTTTTTATTAAATATACTTTTTATAAGTTCAGTTTTATATGCTTAATCTGTTTTAATTGCATAAGCTTCTAGTATCTAGTATACATGTAAGGTCTGGTCAGCTTCAATTTTGAAAATAAATCACTACCAATATTTTGGAATAGCACCTACATGTATGCCAAAGATAATTTGCTTTAAATAACATATTGGTCATAAATCTTATGATTGTTAAAGAGAGGGACAATCTTGAAAACTATTCAGAGAATTTTTTTGTATCTATCTTTGAAATACTATTATACATGTAGGTTTATTTTCATAACTACGATATCCTCATTTCTCACATTGTGAATTAAAATGATAATATTACGAAATGTATTTAATAATGAAAACCTAAACCTACAGAGTATTTTAAAAATAATTCTTCAACTGTTTATGTAAGTACATTGCAAATTTACATGTACATTTCACAATATTCATCACTGCTATCACCTCTTAAGATGAGTTTGTGATATGGTGGACTAGTGGTTTTGAATATTTTTTATTTGTATAGATACATGTATGAGGGCTTGGACCTCTGCACAAATATCTGTATGTACCTTCCAGATGGACAAGTAAAAGAAATATGCATCATATTTGGAAACAAATACATGCACATTGATGATTGATACAGAATTTGTCAATTGTTCTGCCAAAATAGCCTGAACAATAGAGTAAACTATCCATAGAACACTTATTTAATTTTCTCTGTATGGTTATAATCCATGTAATTTAGAACGCATTTGCCTATATAAAAACTTTTAGATATTATGTGCATACTAGTAGGGATGTAGCAGTTGACTTAGATTTCTGAGCTTTAACTGTTAAACATTTTATTTCCCAATCCATCTGGCATGTGTTATAGATGCTCATTTAATTGGTAGGATAACCATTCCCATTCATTTTGTGTGCTTCCGTTGCCCAGTGGATAGGGAGTTTCACACTGTTATATACACCATATAATCAGTTGTTCAATTCCCGCTCCTGCCTGGTGGTTGGTGGTATTAGCAAATTTATCCCTAAATAGCTGCATACTTCTAGTGGCACGTAGCCATTAATTAGGTGCGGGTCATTGGTTAGAAAGAGCATTTCAGTAATAAGCATTAATTTGTGCCCTGAATGTGCTGCAGATACAAGTATGTGAGAAATGATTGTTTGATCGCCAAGTGTGCCAATGACCTGGTGTAAAATAAAGTCCTGTGAACAAGACTTGGATCTTGACTACAAACCACCACGGTTACTGGCAAGCTACACGTATATCGATTATAGGTAGGACATGGCATATCCAGAATCTCCCATAAGGTGGAGCCATCACCTCTAAACTAGCAAATGGTGGTATACTTGTTCCAGCATATGGTTAAAATGATAAATGATAAGAAATTGGTCCCCAGAACAATCTACTGCATTGCTCATGACCATGGTCATGAAATTTGTTTTGGCCACATCAGTTACTATTCTGAAAACATTTCAAGAAAGCGAATGTTTTGCATTTACAGTACCAAGTGAATAACATATGTATCAATCCTATGGGTGTGCCAGATAAGAATTTTTCAACCATCTCAACTGAAGACCAAAACCATTTTTCCTCAGTTTTTACATTTTGCTCATATAAAATTCATTCAATGGCCGATCCAGCTTTTTGGAAATAGGGGGGCGCACTTAAGGGATTTCGTGGGTTTCGTACGCGCGATCGATGGCGGACACGCCAAAAACCCTACAAAAATGGAAGTATTTAGGTGGGGAAAGGGGGCAGGCACCTACTGCGCCCCCGCTGGATCTGCCTATGGTCATTGGATTTATTGCTTTCTTCAAACGTCCTGGCCACTTATGACCTGGTCCACACACATATACGAAAAATGTACTCACCCCTATCACAGCTAAAATCACGAGATACTTCATTGCGAAAGTCTATAAATTAACCTAAAATATCCTAAGTATAAATATCATGGGATTACAAGATCCCAAGTATTATCTAATCATATATCCTGACAATTATAAAATTATGTATCCACTTTCTGTCCCTAACTTAAAAAATTCCAGTATTGTCTGTCCATACCATGTCGTATTGAAATATCACACTACAATATCCAAATGAAAGTATGGATACTATACATGCGAATATCCCTTTGATACTATATCATGTTGTATTAACTATATCTGGAGGCACTGGGATGCAGTATCCTGGACTCTGGTTCATTCACCCATGGTGAAGTAGTCTTCCAATCCTCGTGATGTTGCTGCAATTAGAAGGTAAACTGTGGGTTAGGATTTTGAAATCATTATAAATACCACACGTAATTAAGAAAACAACACTGAATACGAATCAACTTATTGAATCACCCATCAAGACGAAGTTGAATGATAATTGCAGATCATTGTAGTATATTCATTATGTACATTATACAATATGTTACATTAGGAATTGAAAAACCCACATTGAGATCCAGCCACATTCTAGAAGACAAAATCTCTCTTGCTTACCAAAACCAACTATATTCAAAGAAGGACACGGCCAACTAATTGCCTATTTCACGTTGGAATTCTTTTCCGGGGGATCACGATCATAATATTGATACAATTGATGGTATCTAGTAAGTTAGTCAGGTTAAAGTAAACTATATTAATTTCTATAATCCAAGATCAATATTTAGTACCAATACACTGCAACTATATATCGACTTATATATTTATATGAAAACGACAGTTTGCCAATGACCACTCTTTATATATTAACCTGGATCTGGTTTGATGTACGTAACGGAATAAAACAGACTTCAATAGGCAACACTTGCTCTACATATGGATCTCTCTTTCTTCCAATCAGGCCTCTAAAGATAGTTGTAGCGTATGAATGATAGAGATCAAGATCTTCACGCATGGTGTGCTAGACGGTCCGTTCACACCCAAATAAAAAAGTCGGCAACTCAGACCATGTGACCTAAAACGGGTAGCTGCTAACCAGTACACGTTTTTTACTATCTCTAGCTATAGGCGGCTATGTGTGTTATGTTACAGTAGAACCTCCAATGAAGAGCACCTCTCAACCGACTCTATAATAAGATAACTATTTGCGGTCCAAAACAAATATAAGATGACCAAATTAACCTCTAAATAAAAGACCACTTCTCACTTGAAGACATCATACAGGTGGTCTTGATAAAGAGGTTTTACGGTACCAACTACATTGTAGGTCTACTTTTGACGGGCGAATCTTTACTGCAGACGTTATTTAACTTTTCTTATAGACTCAAGGTCAGAGCCTTAAGTGGTAGAGTACTAACATATTGTGAAGTCGTTTGTTCAGTTGAAATCTATTAATTATTCTTAAACTTTGTCCGGTGATAACGTCAATAACCCGTTTTCCCTTGTATGTCAAGAATTATGAAAGGAATTTTAAACTTGTAAGTTTTATTACAAAACAGCTGCTACAAAACCTCAAACATTACAATGCTAATGCAAAAAACAAACAAACTGCAAACGCATTGTGAGTGTAATTGATACTTGCAATAAGCTTCTTTTAAAAACTCTATTACTGCAATAAAAGCATTTGAAACGCTTCTGATTTGAAACAGTGACAATAAGCATAAGCATAAAGCATGATGAGAGTTCTAATTATGTTTAAATCGTACTGTATCATAGCATTTAGGTGCTAAAAAACATGAGATAGCGGTCCCAGCGCACATTTCTTCAGTCACCGTGAAACCCGGCTGACAAACGTACAAACAGTATAAATACCGATAGAAAAAGCACTGCTCTTAATATATCAGGCATGCTGATAATAAGATATTCAACAAGTTGATGGCAAATTTCATTTTCTATTTAGATATTTCAATTCTTCTTTACCCGACCATTATTACCTAAGTTTTATAAAAAGGCAGATGGTCTTTGAATATTAGCATCGACCTGTTTTGAAGCTACATTTGTATGCATTGGTCCTTTAATAATCACAATAAATACTGTATTAAAAAGACAAATCAGCAAACGTAATTGATTGAAGAATTTTCCCTACAGCGTAAGTTACTGAAAGAAGTTGGCTTTTTGCAACTTCAATGAAAATAGCTTAGGAGACCAAATATAAAGAATCTTAGATTTGACAATAGAATATATAATTGGCAAGGGTTCTAATAAAATAGGGTCTACACTACAGGGAGGTCAACTATTGTGGAAAATGGCCAAAATAGAAGATGAGGAAAGAGAGTTCAATTTGGGGAGAAGTTTTGCATGTGGTCAAGACGCGTGACCATGGTGACTGGAGTAATGTGTCAGCAAGAGTTGGGACGTTAAATCATGAATAGAAAATGTAAAATAGAAATATACAGGTTATGGGACGGGTATGTGGCATTGGGTGTTGAATTATTAGAATGCTGAGGACAGGAGTTGGTATAATGAAACTAAAGTTGGGTAAAAACTGCGGACTTGTGTGAGAGAAGTTGATAGAGGTCGGTTTATACAGACCTTCTTATTACATTTGTATTGGGTTATGTTCATAATAACGCTAGAATGGTGAATAGTATGTTTCAATCCACGTGCAAACATACATTTAAAATGTGTTATATAATTATAATAGACCAAAAACCGCTTTTGAACAATATGAAAACGTAAATTTTATAACTACATGTGTAATTGTGTATACAGTTTGTAGTGTACCAAGGAACATATTTAGTTGCTTATATTTGTTAAGATAAATATATGATTATGTGGTTAAAACAGTAGAAACGATTATGTAATGATATACACATTATAGTCCATTTAGTTGGGTAAAATTATCCAAGTTTGTGTCTCAGGGGAAATCAAGTTTTGCACTGTTATGTATTGTTAATGCACTGTAGATAGGGTTGCCAAACGTATTGAAAACATCTACTATACGCGTTCATATAATAATCTATACAGGTTTTTGTTCTTGCACAGTGTCAGTTTCGTTGCCGTTATCATGACATTGTTGTGAATATTGTATTGCATTAGTCACTCTAGGATCATGATAGGCAGATTGTGGTATATGTATGCAGGTTTATTGTTTATCGTGATGCTAAATCTTTTATTCACGAATTCAGTGTGAATACTAGAAAGCTTAGATTAAGTTCAATCCCAAATCTGACAGTCACTAATTCGCTTCCCCGAAGGTTGACAGAACTGTTGGTGCGAAGAAATACATTATGTGAACTATAATTCTACGGTTAAATCATGCTGTATATTATATGGCAATATATATAATGTGTTCATTTATAATGGGTCCTATACCAATAATAACATATTGATATAAACATATATATGTACGTAAATTATTATACTTGACTATGCTACGACTGTAACAAACATAATACTAAGGCGTATATTCCAACGCATTAGTATGTACACTTAAGCCTGTGAACTCATCATAATGCCAACAAAGGATCCAGGGAATGAAATAGCGATCCATCTATTCGTTGAGTAAACAAATACTTTATGACTGAGGTCCTTGAAATCTAGCATGAGTATTTATTATGTCCTTGAGTATGAATACATTATAATAATCTGTATAGGGTGTCAAAATACATAAGGTCAATGACATGGGTCAGGCCATGGTGTAGCTATTTTGCATTATTCATTGTTCCCACAGAGATACTTCTGCAGTACACTCAGAAAAAACGTACATACTTCTATGTAAACTGTGCCATGCAAGCCCGAAAATTATGTTATAGGGTCTAACTCCGTGATACTCATGGTGCTAAACGTTTTGGTAAATGACGAAGATTTCCGAAGTTGATTTACACGTGTGATCATGGGTGGATGGAAGATGGGAAAGGCAGAGGATAGCACGTGATTCTCACTGAGAACCAAACGGCAATGACTGGACAATGTGCCGATTAACAGTACATAAGTGTAGCTTTGAAGATCACGCCGACGGAGGCTTCTGTTATTGGTTAAACGCTCGCAGCGTTACACATCGGATGTGTATGAGGCAGGGACATGGTTGTCACATAACCCCCGTGTCAGACTGGCGGCGCGGAATTTGAGATCGCGTCCATTCCGGACGCGGTTCGGGCACTTTTCGAAAATTATCACTGAATATTCTCCGTGGCGTTTTTGGTGAACTCACAATGGGTCATACAATATGTTCGCCAATGGTCTGGTGTCATTTTTAAAGGTTATTTATCAACAGTATAAATCTACTACACGCCATTACTTTTTGACCATCTCAGGTACAGTCAACTATGGTCATTTAGTGGGCTAGTCAGTCCCATAGAAAGGCAAACGTTATCATTCATCTATAATAGTCTTTTCACATCTGCTTTCATCTAATAAAGTACTAAGAGTCATGTTCCCACAGACCCTGTGAAACAGGTTATATACGATCACATGCACGTGTCCTGAAGTACTGATATAGAATCATGTTCCAGATGTCGTGTAAACTTACGAGCATACGCTATACTTCGAAAGTACACTGTTTTTTTACATACACAATTGTAACTTTACCATAAAATAGTGGAACATCCCTTTTTGCCAGTTTTCAACAAAAAAAGTTTTTACGCACATTACAATGCATTTAAAACATGTGGGTACAATGTAATGCAAACGTGCATTAACTACTATGAGTACTCTTCACACAACTTCTTGTACTTTACTTACAAAAATAATATTGAGAAGTAACGTTGTGTTTTTAACTGTGTTACATGTGTTCAAATGAAAGAAGCCATGTTCACAAAATGATATAACAAGCATCGACTTGATCTATTTCATACATGTAGCTCATTTCTAATGTAGAAACACGCAATTTTCTATTTGAACATAATTTGTATTAAATCGACACACGTGAGCTGTCAAATTTAATCAAATCATATAATGTGAAAGTAATCAAGACATGGCGCTCCCAGATGTCCAAATGAAAACCTTACTTTAAAGAGTATCTCAAATGAGCGTCAAGAATTCAATGATCTGAAATGTTGTCGCACAATATAATAATAGTTTTTTTCAGTCTTGAACCTGTCAATAGTAAGGACAGATCATGGAACTAAATATAAAATGTTTCAATTTCATGAAACGGAAATAGGCCCTAAAATCTATAATAGTAGGTAATCCAACCAACCATCATTTAACGCTCGTTATTTGATATTTGCACATGAAGAGAATTATAAGATTATCATATATAATATATTAAAAATGCACATTTTAGTCATAATGTACACATCTGTCAAAAACTGTACACCCGACAACTCCCTATACCTTTTTGTGTTTTGCTCTATATCCAGATGTTGTCGTAAAAAATAACCCAATGCTCACTCCGACACGCTTAGTGTTGCATCTTAGAATAACAATTTTATTATAGACTCCCGAAAATAGGTATCCGCTAGTTTACTAATCTCATTTTCCGGTTTCATGCCCGTCAAATCACGAAGCACACCACCACGCAGTCCAAACTTACCGTGTCAATCCCAAAACTGACCCAAACACCACACGAAATCCACGGCGAAGATTAGCAAAAACTCAACCACACTCACCCAAACACAACATATTATATCATCAACTGAATTAGCATCAATAACCGATATACCAATAAGTTTATTATTATAGAAACCCACCTCGCAGGCTGCCGGGGTCGGTCGGGCGGTCTCGTGTTGGTGACAGCTACTGCCGGCGGCTCCACGCTCCAATGGGCCAGGGACAGGTTCCGTGGTCAAGGCGGTCACCCCCAGCAGCCACATCACGGCTGACGGGCTCCTGCTTTTGCTACCATAGCTGCTGCTGCTGCTGCTGCTTCCGTTAATGATGGTGTGATGTTGAGGGGATGGGGGTGGGGGTGTTGATGAGTACAGTCCAACTTTTAATTTGCACATTTGTGTTTATAGTTGGTCTGTGTATAAGAATTTGTTATATAACGTTTAGGGGTGGATTACTGTCGATAATATAATTGTTTTAGAGAGATTTGGTTTGTAATACAGGGTGGGAATAGGGATAGGGTTTCATTAAAGGGCACTTTCATAATCTTTACTTTATTACTTTTCCAGACGTATGGCCAATTTCTTTACAGTAAATCTATTTGTACTGTTTTCTGATAACTGAATTGTAATGTGACTACCTGTTGAAAGCGAAAACCCAATGTGAAAATGCAGCCATGGAATGAAATATATACTGTACGCTCTTACTTAAGGAAACATCAGCTCAAGAAGGTTATAACTAAGGTTATACGGAAGTTACTTCAAGCAGGTTGTGCTGCATTAAAGACGGGTTTAGGGCCTCAGTGGTGCCTTTTATATAGCCTTTAATGGGTGCGACCTCTCCACTTTGCGTGAATCGTATAAGATCAAAATATTCATTTGTAAATACATGTACTATTTTGTCAATGATTAAATCGAAGACAATGGGACAGATGGTTTTACAATGTCACATACAATAACAATATTGATTTTAAACAGGTTACATGAATAGATGCCTTTCGACATAGTAAGCATACGTAAAGCAAGTAAAAAGTTTCAATTCATAATACAACATTGCTCGTTATTACGTCTTATTCTGTGGTTGGAGACTAAATTTAAAATATAAATAGGCATTGAAGAACAATTTTATTTAATTTCATAAAATATTTCAATTATATTGAATGCATTTCATTCTTAATATTGCATTTTTGATGTTTAGTCATTGTTTTGGGCTGTTTCTTGATTATTATGAAAAAATATATTTCCCTGAAGACGACACTCACGTGTCAAAACGTTGGCAAGATCTTGACAAATTAACTAAAAACATTCTTCAATGGAGCCATACAAGGAGACATGGGTCTGTGGGTGCCGGTCCAGCATCAAAGACTTGAGATACTTCGGCAGTGGTGCAGGTTCATCAATATGAACCACAATAGGTTAAATTATAAAGTATTCAAATGGTCACACGGTATCAATGTAAATAATGGATATAAGGTGGTTCAAATGTTCATAGGCATGGATAAGAGGTACTATATAGATGCAGAGGAAATACATAAGAAATCCTTTTTACATGAAATTAGAGAAGTGCTAGAGAGGGGAAATGAACACCAATTGTTTGAAACTGTGCAAAGAAAAGACAGTAAAGTTTTAAAAAAAGGTGACAATAAGCTGCGGACGTATAGTACCTTTAAATCTAAGTTTCTAGGTGAGTGTTATGTGTACACATCAATGCCTAAGTTACACCGAAGTGCATATGCCAAGTTTCGTAGTGGAACGGCCCCTATTAGATTAGAAACTGGGAGATATGAGTCGTTGAAGGTAGAGGACAGAATATGTCCCATGTGTCATATGTGTGTGGAAGATGAGATCCATGTACTGTTAGAGTGTAATGTTTATAGTGATATTCAGGCCCAGCATTTAAAAGATATTGTTAATGCCCACCCAAATGTTTTAGTGTACAGTAAAAGGGAGATTTTAAAGTGCATCTTAGGTTGCAATAATGAGATTTCTAGTTAAGAAATGTGCAAAAAGCCTGCCATGAAATTCTGTCGAGGCGGCGACAAATGCTTTACACTTAATATATTGTATCATACCCATGTTTTAGCTAGTCACAATATATTGCTATTAATGTTAAATGTAAATATATTTTTGTTTGTAATAGTAATCTTTTTATATGGTTAAAATGTTTGAACATGTACTTGTACATGTATAAATGTCTAATGAGTATATGTGTATGTTTTAATATGAAAAACGTAATAGTCTCTAAATGGGTCAGCTTATGACCTTCCACTGGATTATGTGCAATAATTTTATTAATGTTTTAAGATATAATGTGGTGTGAGACATAATTAAACACTTTCTTAGTCTTAGTCTTAGTCTATTTTAAATTTTCGCTTTCCAAATTCAGTATGCAACC
Organism: Streblospio benedicti; assembly: GCA_019095985.1. NCBI lineage: Eukaryota > Metazoa > Annelida > Polychaeta > Spionida > Spionidae > Streblospio > Streblospio benedicti. Next base: position 10,969,663 of record CM032664.1, on the reverse strand, counting down.
ACCGTATAAGACGCAACGACCAGCAATGAGATCATCTGTGATATAAAAAAATCAAACAAATTGCAAATAAACAATACAACACATAGACCAAGATACAAAGACGTTTGATAGTTCCTTTGAATACATACAATCATTTTTACCTTTTTTTCGGGGTATCAGTAAAAGTGTTGGATAGTTGTGGTCACAAATGAATGAAAAGTTAATCGAATGTGCATTATTCAAACTATATTACTTAATGTGATCTTGCAATGAATATTTACACATACACAGCGCGCGCACGCACGTACGTACGCACGCACGCATATATATATATACATAAATACATGTTACATGTATATGTTTTGCAGTGCGAACACAGGAAAGGCATTCGAGAATAACATTCATATCTAGTGGTTAATCACCCTTCCTTTTGAAGTCTTGACATCTGTTACATATGAATAATTATTTTTAAAAAGCTCTAAGAATGTTGACATTAGGTCGCTGATAATGTATCTTAAACGAGACCTTGACGTAATGAATGTACAATGGAATATGCAATTGAGAGGGTGTTTCGAGTAAAGCCTCTATAGCTATCCTACTGCAACATTATACATAACTTTCATTGTGTTCTGGCGGTTTGTGGTATTTCTTTAAAACCGATTGTGCGTGTGATGACCATTTTCACGGCAATGTAATACAGGTGGCGTGCAAAGCCATGTCGGTATATACTTGTGACAGTTATAAATTTATACTAATTTTTATCATCCAATTTTCAGTACTTTGACTTAATTGGACCCACCCTGTCGTGATGTTGAAATCATGTTCGAAATGCCCCCGTGTTTTGATTATAGTCTTATCTGTTGACTAATCCCATTATGTTTAACGTATCCAATGCTAGACTTACATACCATTTATACTTGAAAAACTTCACTAAATGTGACAACCAAGCGTGCTGAACTCCGCTAACGTCCACATGAAATCGCCATAATTCACATTACACATAATATTTGCAATTGACCACACGCTCTAATGCTGTGGCCTGCAGAGGAAGCGCGTATCGGATGGACCGTGGGTGAAACAGGGTAATATTACAGAATTAAGGACCGGTCACGCTGGGTTGAGCGTACACATCACGTTAAAAAATCACGACCATTTTGTAGACGTGGTTGTCTGTGATATTGACGCGCTACGGTCGATTTATATACGTGGGAATACGTGGGAATACACCAGAACGTCGTTGGACGCAAAAACAAGTTCTGTATTCTTCTAAATTTTATTCCGCGCACAACCACCTACGGTAGACGTGATTGAGACGTGCAGCAAACGCGAAACACGGGTGAAAAGATGTGTCACATATCTGCTATTTCCATAACTTAGATCATCCAAACTCAGCGGTGGCGTTCGCTCAATATAGAGTCTGGTTGAACGAGACTACTATTTTCACTTTTGGGGAGGTGGGGAGAGGGTTCAATAAAAAGAAAATTGTGTTCCATGTTTTGCGGAGCGTGACAAAATGTACTTCACCCCTGATTAGGATGCACGTGCATGCCAACTGAAACAGGGGAATAGTTTAAGGCCTAAGTCTTCACCGACCTTTTATGACGCAATTGTACGCAACTAATTGTCCCATAAGCTATATATTCGTTTATCTGTTTGTTTTTGATAACATATTTAACATTTCACCCGATATTAGAACATAAATGACGTGCTATATCTTCGTACAGTGAGAAAGTAGCATGAATTGGATACCTGCATGATCAACATATGTCAGAGCATATCGACGTCGAGTCTAATCCCAGCTATAGGGCATAACAGGCCGCAAGGCTAGTCTATTGCCAAAAACTATGGGGGGCGTGACGGTGCAGCAATGAAATAGTTGCCACTGCCACTGCCACAGTGCTACACGTGCCCATAACTTTTTGATTGTCATTGCATGTGGAAAACACCATAGGCACCGCAGACCTGAAAAAGCCGTCCTACTAAAATGTCCGCAAGGTCGGTTGTGCCCTTAGCTTTAAACATCGTCGGTGTAAGGAAAAGGGAATCTCGTTCACACCGCTTGTATGCGCTACTTCATGGTCTACTTATTTTTTGTATCTTGACAATTTTGGCCTAACTGTACGAAGTATAAAACCACCAGTTGTTAGTACACGAAGTTGAAACGATCATTTGAGATCATATGTATGTACAGTGAGTTGGGTTTTTTTTTAACTATGGATCATCGTATAGATCCATGGCTCCTGTAACCGGAGGTCCCCTGGAGGAAGTGGACCACCACAAGACCTTGTATTGAGACAGGCACGATCCGCATACAGTGTGGGTGCACGATGTGCAACTTTGATGTAATTTGATTATATAGGGCGAACGTTACAATTGGTAAATTATATTTGGAGCGCTTAAGTTCATAATCTATCAACACGATAGACAAACGATGGCGGTGTAGCCGGTTCCGTTATGGATTATTGACGCACATGGATGTTTCCTCTATGACTTCAGGAATGTAGCAATAAGTGGTCTCACTCTTTACAGCACTCATTTACGAGGCTCAAGTTTATAATGAAAATGATAGATGTTTGAGACACTTGATTGGGTGAAATATATTTAATGGTTTCATGTTAGTCTGAGGTGGTGGTGGTTTGGCGGGGAGGGGGCGAGGTGATGGTTGGTTGTGAAGAAATGTGGTGAAAGGGGGGAGCATTTAATCTGCTCCAGATCTAATCAGTTGCAACCCGAGCAGTAGCTGGGGGGCATTAGACGGATCAATCATTGCCATATACATGTAGTGTGTATATGTCTGTCACATATGACGATGGAAGGAAGGTGATGGAGGTGTATTTAATCTGTCCCAGACCTGTATACTGACGGGAGCTGTTGTGAGGGATGTGGGACTGATCGATGTCTGTTCCAACCCAGATTTATTGAGGTTTGGTGGCAGATGATATGTTGGTGAGGAAGGGAGGGGAAGGGAGGAGCATTTAATCTGTTCCAGATTCCATGTTTCGAACCCGAGCAGTAGGAAGGGGGTGATGGAGATACATTTAGACTGATCTGGACCTGTTAATATGGGGATGACATAGAGAGGGTTGGGGAGAGAAGAGGGGGTGGCGGCCGAATGAAGGGTAGAGGAGGGCGGAACATTGTATCTGTTCCACACATGTTTACCAGGGGTAGCAGAAGTTGGTGGGAGGGATATTAGAGGGTTCAATCATTGCCATATACATGTAGTGTGTATATGGCTATGGCTTATGCCGATGGGAGGAAGGTGATGGAGGTGTATTATATCCGTCAGAGACCTGTATTTTGATGGGAGCTGGTGTGAGAGAAGGGGTGCAGAGGGAAGGATGGGGAGGGAGAAAGATTCAATATCTTCCGGATCTCTTCTGTTTCAACCCGAAAGCACCGGGTATACAGATAGTATAACATAATCATATTAGTAGCCTTTAGAAATTATATGGCTAACACCATTAATTCCGTTCACGAAGTTCAACCTGTCTATCTACCCCAATAATGCAACTGCATCTCCAAACGTTAATAAGAGCGGGAACATGGAAACAGATCAGAATAGAAATACAAAGCATATACTAATGCTCACGAGTAATCATCATGAGTGTTATCAGCATCATTCATCAGGCATCACTCTGAAACCCTGATGCTGGTGCCAGCATTTATCTCTTATAACCATGTATGGATTTATACATTGATTTCGTATGATAATGCTCGATGGAACTTGTCTTCGTGGACTTCACAGAAACATCACTTTTATTTTTAATTTCATAGTAATGAAAAATAAACGGTGTCAGTAAGTTGATCATCTTAATTTGTATTTGGCAAACGAAAAAGTGTACACACGTGCGTTTAAATTATTACACATTTAATTACCCCCGTTCGTTGGTTCTATTCACATCAAAGGTAATCATCCCAAATTCCTGAGCAAAGCCACTATCATTTATTACACACTACCATTTATTACGTATGGAAGGAAGTAAAGACAGACAAATAGTGCGGTTGGACCTGCGCATCATATATCTGGATCTTTGTCTACATCGGACGACATTTTTCATTGAGCAGTTCGCATACAGGCGTAGCCGCCACACACATCCAAATGCAATGGCATGACCAGGATAATCTGCTGAGAGCACAGCAGTAGTGTGTGGAAGCATGGTCTATTGTTTATCAACAAGCTATTCATGCATTGTCATTAGTTAGGAAATCTGATAGCAAAATTAACTTATGATGGATATGATGTTCTTCTCTCTGTCACTCTCTTGAATGAATTAGCATGTACCACAGCAGAAGGACAATAAAGAGATGTAATGCAAATAGCGCTTGACTGGACATATGATGTATACAATGAATATGCATGCCGACGGCGAAGGCGAAGGATAGATATACAAACCAAGTTGATAATATACACTTACATGTATACACACTTTGCAAGAAAAAGACGCCACGCTGATCGTAGAAGTGGACTTAGTTATCATATATACACAGCAGGAGTTAATGTGCTGCACCTGGTGTTTCATTGGCATTTAGCGATTATGAGGAAATGATGCATCCCCGCGTGTTGTATTCTTGTTCCTATACATAGGAAGAAGTCCCTTAATAATGCACTGCTGGTGCGCTCCTTATCATACAGACTAAAAATCCACACAAAATAAACTTTGTCTTATTAATTGTTAAAATATATATAGGGGATCCACCTGTGGTTTCATTGCTGAATGACTATGCAGTTGTAATTGCCCCGGTGAGGTGGTGGGTTTTTGTGACATGTATGGTCGGGCGGTTTTGGTGACAAAATTTATCTCCCAGACAGATTGTCCTGACAATTTGCACCCGGTGGAGAGTGTGAGGCCAAGATGCTCAGGGTATCTCTGTGACTCTGTCACATTATCTCAGCACATGTCTCTGCAGCGTAAATAGTTATATGTATAAAGAAGGCGATAGGTTGATAATGATGGGTTAATAATGAATGGGACTGTTGACTATTCCACTGAATTCTCCCCAGAGGGTTGAAAAGAATATGTGCCTATGTGGATCTCAAGCGAATGGTGGGATACCATCCACGCTGAAAGCAGACTGCATATTGCTGCACGCATTCACAATGTTCTTCTTTTACAACATTTAATGATCTACTACATGAAAAAAGAGCACGGTTATTTTCATTTATTATAGCATTGAAAAATACCAGAAATGCAATGAAACGGAATATAGACCTAAACGTCTACATGAAGTTGGATTCACAGCTTTTATGTCAGTTGTGTAGATCTGTACACTTTTATGGAGCAGGCCCATTCTGCATTATTGGTTATATGGATATGCCTAAATGTATTCTTTAGTGTGGATTATTGTCTTAGACTTGTGCATGTATAATCGTAGGATATTTATTTGACACAGTGAAAACTCATACATTCTGTGTTCATGTGTATCAGGTCAATACAGTCTCAGACATCGGATGGCATTTCATGCAGATGTCCTGCCTTGTGTTTTAATGTATCACAATATCATCTAAGTTTCCGTTGCTTTCTTTTATAATCTATTTTGAATATTTGTGTGGGGGCATGGCGGAAGTGGAATGGTGAGCCCTAAGGAAAACTAACGCCCTTGGATTCGTGTAGATAGTGCATAAGTCACTACAAACAAAGTGGGGAGCCTTGTTTTACACCCACCTCGTTATACCAACACGGCGTCTGTTCTACATCACCAGAGAACAAGTTCGTGATATGGAGATTCTCTTAGCCTCTCTTAGCCTGTCTTAGCCTGTCTCTTCAATATCAGCTATTGCATAAAGAAGATTTGAGGTCAATTACATTTTTGCATTACAACATCATTACCTGGTTGTGGTCTGACTCTGATAAAAACATATGCGTTCGAGGGGAGGCCGGGAGGGGGTGGGGGTGTTAGGAAATCAGGAACTTGGCCATTAATTTTTATCGTAGAGATTTGAGAGGGTTCTATTCCAGACACTTTTTCGTAAGGCAGGGTATTTGGGAAGGGGGGGGGGCAATGTTTCCACACATAATTTACTCTTTGTCATTTACGCGTTGTATTATATGAAGTAAATAATAATCTTGCCCCCTTTCCCCATACAATTTACTGATTATTGTACCTGTAATTTCTTTACCAGTTATCAGGATATCTCATCATTTCTAAATGGTTCGTTACTATGCTATTTGCGTCGTATGACTGTCGTATGACCATCTTTGCCGCTAGGTGGTTACAAACTGTTAGTCCCCGCAACCACCCCCCGAATCCAAATCTGCCTATGACACCTGTAGCAAGGTGGCCACATTGGTCAAGTGTTCACCATTAATAGTGTCCAGTGGCCACAAACACACTATTGTTCCCAAGCTACTTCAGTCATCCAAGTTTATAAAATTGGAGTCCACATAGAGCATGTGGTCTACATTGTACCCATGCTAGAAGAGGTCCCTGGTGGACGTTTTGTGCATACTAAACCAGCATCGTGGGTGTGATTTGCCGTGTCGTGTTTGATTTATGCAGATGACATTACATTACAGATGTTACAGACACATCCATTGTGTGTATATATTAGCATAAGAGCTCCACGCATATGTATCATTATACGTGTATACATGTATATATTATATAACGGTAGGCGACATCTGCTCTTGCCTTTGATAACAGTATCATCATTGACATTTCCCGTTGAAAGCTACACAATTCTATTTCTATACTATATTGATTAACATGGATAAATTAAAAGAGGCCATGTAACAATGGTCTGTCTATTTCCAACAAATATGTAGGGGCTAGTCGTCTTAATTGGCATTTTGTAGTTGTAATAATAATATCTTGAGACATGTGTCAAAATATGACAGAGCTAGGGTTCCGTGCATACATGTTCTCGGCGGTACGATCCATAATTGAAATGCTGGAGTTGGACAGCATGTGTATTCTGGAGGGTGGAAGGGTAATACAAATAAATGAGGTTCTGGTAGAGACATTAGGACCCTTCTGAGGCTTCAAAGTATACAATATATATTCGGGTTTAATTTAACTAGGTGAATAGAAAGCATGTATTGAGAACTGATTTGGGAACTGAATGGTTCGCGTAGAGTACAGTTAATCAAACCTAGTTGAGTGGAATAATGTAATGTTCTGTAATTTTTCGACCGGGTTAGGTTATATACTGTGAATGTATTCACATGAGGTACTATTATGGTTTCACAAAAAGTGATCCCGTTGCTTCATTGTACCATTTTGTTATATTTGGCAAATGTAGCATGTTTGCAGAAATCTAACAATTACATATCTCTTACAGTGTTTACTATCGCCACCTGTAATTGAATATGTTTGAAATGAAGTCTTTGATAAAGAAAGCTCCAATCAAAGCTACATATATGGATCAGTGAACAAATACGGTGGTACATGTATTTACTCACGCCTTTAACACCAAATACAATATATGGAAGTGTGTGTTTACATTTTAACTCATTATCTACATGTTGCGGAACATTTATTAAAGAGGCATGTTCTGTGAGTATTGCTTGGGGTGGTGGTCAGCTGACATAGGTTGGGGAGAGAGTGCAAAATAACTGCTATGAGAACTAGCAGATTCAATATAAGAATGAAATAGCAGAGTTGTTGGGTGGGGTGTGAGTGGGGGTGGGGGATAGGGACAGGCATCTAAATGTACACAGAATACTAGCACCCCAAACCGGGAACACGGTCACAACTTTGTGTGAACTCAATCACGGATTTGCTAAGGCAAGCTACTTATTGCGCGTTTTAATGGGAAGTTTTAATGATTGTATTCAATGACTGATATGAGCGTGACTTACACACGAGAAACTACGTAACAAATATCAAGAACCAAATTTAAACAAATAGATCTAGAAATTGCAAAATTTCTTTGACTGGGTTGAGGGAGCAGACCAACAGTAAAATAACCACTAATTAGACTTACTAAGTAAAGCAGTGAGATTTTCTTGCAGCAGCCACATTTCACTGATGGCTGCACAAACTAGACTGTACATACTGTACATGTCTAGTGCTTGGCTACTGCTTGTTAAACACAGGCAGAATTGAGAAACCAACGACCAATAGTATAATATGACAGCAGACAAAAACACCCAAAGGTATAATTGATGTGCACATAATAAGTACAACTATGTGTACTCTGAAACGGCTCCAGCCATTAGTCATATTTCACAGACCATGTAGTTTGCAAAACATTTTACAGCTGATAGGATTTGGTAAACATGCACCCAGCCATGCATTGAGATCGGCACTTTAAACCTGCAAATAGATTCAGTGGACACAGGATCATATCACAACTCAATACAGGTGCTAAGGCGTGGTGCTCCCCACACGCTCACAGGGCGATGATTGGGATATATGCGGCATTACTTTGACAAGAACAACGCCTATATTGGAGAATAGGTTTATACATTGCGTGGGCACGTGATAACAGAAAAGAATAATAGTTGAGTTTCATGAGTAGTGATGATTATTGTAATGACAAGTGTTGAGTCATGGTGAAGTAGAGTTATATGTTCGGTTACATGGAAGGTTTCGGAAAGTAGAACGGTGTAGATTAAATCACTCTTCCCTAGTACGTGGATACATTCTGTTTTTAGTGTCGTTTGAAATTGAACACTATATGTTTGAGTTATCAAAACGAATACTATCATGGAAAAAAGCCTAGCCTTTTGTATAACGACATGTATTAATTGATTGGTATCTTACTGAAAATTGGAATCAAATATACAATTCCCTTTTATAGCATTTCAATAATGTAATAGAAACACCATAGGGTTTAGTTCTATTACTGCTGCTAAAGAAATTATGAAAAAAATAACATTTGAAAAATTGTCACTGTAATATTTCAACATTTATCGTGACATATTGGTCAACAGAATCACTTTATAATACATGCACGTTGCTAATAGGATATTGGAATAGAATAATGACAGTGAGAATTACAGGGAACAACTGTAACCCAGATTGTGCAAACTGCGAAGAGGAAAATTGCTAATTTAGAGGGGAAAAAATGTTTAAATTGGGATTGGGAGCTCTTGGAAGTAGGATATAGTTCATAAGGTAGCATTTGTTGAAAATAGTGTGCATTATTTGTTACTCTCAGATACCTTGGTGCAAAGACGCCAGGGTTTATTAGGAAAATAATAGTGATTTTTTTGGAATGTGTGGGACAAGACACAATATTGCCTCTTAATTTGATCTTGTGAAATGAAAATGAGTAAGACGATTGCACATACTCGTGCACAATTAATTGATTATTGATATCTCTCAGATTCCCCTCTGAACGTTATAATTCCTAATGGTCTCTCAATGTTTAGAGGTTACCTGTAAACACTTCCTGCTCTGTGTGAGAATGTTGGTCTAGGTCTCGTATGCGGGTATGTGTGTTGATGCGTACGTATGAGGAAGATAGTGTGTGTCTCACTTCTACCATATATTGTTTAATGCTCTTCGCTTCTACCATTATATGCATGGCGATTGCAATGTAAAACTAAGTGTAATGTGGTTCTTTATAGTCGTAATTCACGAGATCATTGCTCGCTACACCAATTACATGAAATTGGGCTTGTTGGCATACACATTTCGTTTTCGACTCCCTGGGGAGCAAATAGACATTGCTATTTTTCGCTTATTGTGCTCACCATTATCATAACTACGAAAGCCCCACAGGGAACTCACACGTCCTACTTCAAGCTTATTTCTTATGCTATGATTTATTGGTGAACAATAGCCCCAAAGGACACTTCACAGTTCATACTTCACACCTCATACTTCAAAATTCACACTTCATTGTTTATACTTCACCCTGTGTAACCCGTTTTAATGCAGAATTATAGTAACCATTCAAGGCAAGTCATTTCATATTAGTTGAGTTATCTCCAAGTAATACTATACTGTAATATATGACTTCCTTGCTATATCTTAATTTCTTTTATTATGTAGCTCTTATACTGTAAACAATAGTGCTATTGACTAATTACGGTGTCATATTGGAGATCAATGAAAATTAATTTTAATTGGTGAGGGTGGTGTGCTTCTCCTTCAGTACCTCGGAGCTCGTCTTACAGTAGCAGATGATGCTTCTCATCACAGTTGATTGCATCGTCTTAATCGTGTTCTATGCAAAAACTGACATGAAGGTGATTGCCAAGCTTATTAGAAACAACACAGGAATTATCACGAAATCATTATCCTTTCCAAATTTATTACAGTGAAATTCTAATTCCTTCTAAATTTAAGACCGTTTTGTGGCAATTTCTCTATATTTTATTTTTTGGAAAAAAAAATAAGACACCGTTCAGTTTTGTAGGAAGAAAAGCTTTTCATAGTCCTGAACTTCTTAACAAATACAATAAACCCAGTCATTAATAGCCTTCATTTTAGTTCAAGACCTGCACTTGGGTGTAAAAGTATTGCTTTTGAATTAGCTTTTTTTTTAGTGCGTACGCATATGCCATATGCGCTCCCACCTCCAACCTTCACCGGTGCACCATACTCAGAGAATGTGAAGAGAGTAGTTCTTGGTCAAGAAGGGGTATTTTACATTTGGTGTAACAAATCTTCATTCTCTGAACAGTTATCTTCATGGCAGTTTTTGTGTAGGTCACAATCGATATGAAGTGATCGACAGTGATGAAAAGTATCATCTGCTGCAAGACGAGCACTGAGGTACTGCAGGAAAATCACACCACTCTCACGAGTATGTTATTCTACTATATATAATCAAGGTATAACACGGAAATTATACGGTACAGTGTAGTAATACTTGGGGACAACTTAACTAAAATAAAATAAATTGCCTCGAACTTTTAACGGTCAAAGAGAAATCAGCTGCCATCACTTCGGTGTGGCTGAAATCTGCATTGAAACAGGTTACAGGTTGTGTGGTATAAACTGTGAAGTGTGAACTGTGAATATGAACTGTGAAGTGCGAACTGTTAAGTATGAAGTGTGAAATATGAACTGTGAAGTATCCCTGGGTCTTTTGTTCACAGACAAATCATTTGATAAAAAAATAAGTTTGGCGTGTGAAGTGCGATGTCCCTTAGGGGCTTTCTTCGTGTAGTAGCGTTCTCTAATCCAACCTGAACTTAATTGGCGTATACGTGCTGTGGAAAAGTTGTAATGTGGCATGTTCATGTTAATTATGTGGAAGAACATGCAGGGAAACTGCATGGGTATTCTTAGTTTGATGGATAACATTTGATTCAGCTCGCAGACTTCGGCCATCATTAATAATTGCATACAGTTGAGTTTATAATGCGTCCTGTTCAAGAACCAAAAGACTTCCAAGGCCCAGTCTTAATTGCAATAACATGTAATCGACTTTTCATGAATAACAAATGGCTTAGTTAATCACCATCGTTATTATGTTGATTAGATTAGAATAATTAATTAGCCATGCACAGAGGTAATAACTAAAGCAGAGGGGCACAACCGCGCATGCGGACATTCTAGACGCAATGGGTTTTTTCCCCAGGTCTATGGTGTCTACGGTGTTTTCCACATCCAGTGGCAATCATAAAGTTATCGGCACATGCAGCACTATCTCCGTGCATTATGAGTGCTCCGGCAATTGAAATTACCTTGTTACAGTGGCCGTGAGTCCAACATTCGTCGAACGTGCATGCCCTCATGTAACAAATTGTACGCTCTGTGTCCACGGTAGATAGCAGGCATACGTTCATGTATTGTATTTGTACACGGAGCACACTGCGCCAGTGCTGTATGTGTACAGATAACGTGCGACTAAATTCTTTGCATGTCTAGAACACTTGACGTAAGCTACAATATAATAAACCTACTTACGGGGAGAGGACTGCGGACATTGGACATGGACCGGCAGTTTGGCATGTCAAACGTCTTCTGCGGCCACCTTACGCCTTGAAAAAACGCCCCCCCCCCCCCCCCCCCCCCACCACTCCACCCCTACGAACATTCACTGATCGTCACGGTCTCCATTAGTTTTTGGCTGTGGACTGGCAGTAGACTAGCTTTGTGGCCTGTTTTGCCCTAGGCATAAGCAAACTAGATTTTTTTTATCATAGTAACCAACTGTAATTACAATTCTACTCTCACTGTTCTGCCATGTAAGCTCCTACCACTGTATTGACATAGCTGAAGAGACCCCCCCCCCGCACGCTGCTTGGGATTATGGTATCATTTTGGTCTCACAACCTTGGGGTCGTGAGTTCGAGTCCCGTTAGGGCCACTTGATATAGTAAAATGGAAGATGTATCTTCAGCTATGTCAATACAGTGGTAGGAGCTTATTTGGCAGAACTGTGAGAGTAGAATTGAATTCACAAGCAAACTTGGGGAAACTTTATATAAAAATATTCATAATTGTAATTACAAATTGCTTTATTGTTGTTGTGTATTGTAAAAAATGAACAACATTCGGATTCTATTTCCTCCCATGACCGCGGGCACAGTAACCACTTGTAGATTATTATATGTCCTGTCTCACGATGTCGAGTCGATGATACGATACTAATAAGTTGAGATAGTGGATCACCTTTTTATGTATAAATAATTAATATTTTATTAATCAACATCTGCAATGTAAACTAAGTGGGTTGTAACAAGGGATCGTGCAAAATGAAAGTCATATACTTGACTTGCTTGTTTCCCTCAAGTGAGAACTCACTATAGCGACGTTTTTAGCACTAGACTGAAAACCATGAGATTTATATGCATTATTTGCTCGTTGGAATGAATTAGATGTTCCATTTATCGTTAAGATAATACCAGAATATGATATATGCGGAAAGGGCGATAATATGAAGGGGATTGGACACCAATTATTTGTGTTCTGTTACTTGAGCAGGGATTTGGTGAGATATTTCTAATGTAGCAATTCTATACAATCAGCCATTATGCAATGTGTGAAACTCTATGTGTATATAGAGAAAAAAACAATGACAATCTGTCGAAAGCATACGATTCTGCTTCAGCAACAAATCGTGATGGATACGGTAATATAACTCCCACAAAGCTACCAACTAGAGCAGCATTTTGTTCATGCAAATGGTATGAAGACCGCACCTTCATTATATGGGAAACACTGTTCTACCTAATTGTTGATTAAGCTAGCCATTCTCTTTGGGATCTTTGCTTTTGTCATGCAACCATCATGCATGTAGTATCGTGTTGTACGTCTTAAAGCAGAAGTGCAACCTCTTACACCGACCATACAACCGTGCATGCTTATTGTTTGACACTGTTCTTAACAATGTAAGCATTGTTGGTATCAATATGTATATACATGTGATAACGGTTGCTATTCAATCTTTCAATACGATAACCGAGAGATATCAAGTAGGCTAGTCTAATCAAAGACTGAACACAATGGTCGCTGCTGATTCACGTTGCCGGTTCTATGCAAGTTGCAACGTAGAGTAGCTGCTTGGTTGGAATACATTTTGCATCAGGTGCTTGGGTGTAGCACTAATTAGAGCTATCGCGTGATGATCATAAGGACCATCTATAGGTCATTCATTTGGATTAAATTCTTAGTTTCTGTGAGTGCAGTCATTCTTCAATGTACTTCGTTCATAGTGATGGTGGTCCGATCATGGTAACGTACCAAGTTCTGTGAGTGTAAAAGTGTTCTATAGTTCTTGGGAGATGGGCCCCATTTCTTATGGGCCCCATTTTATTTTTAACACTTACACCAACCTTCCAGCAATATAGGCACATGAAACAATTAACAGGCCGTGCCTTATTTATACACGCGCATTTGTGGGGTTCATTATATGTAGTTGAAGCCTCACCAAAATACAAAATTCAATGGGTCATCTGCAGTAGCTAGACGCATGACTTCAGCACTTGTATACGCATAGCCGGACCAGCTACCCACTGCGCCATGTGCAACTGGATAATTTAACCATATTGTGCACACTTGGGAAATCCATTCAATGCGTTAAGGGGCTCAAATATATTGTATTCTTTTAATAAATCAAGACATCACAAATCATCAATACGCTTTCATATCCTCATTCACCGACTTAATGCGTGTTACAGTGCCCTCGATGAATACGCGTACAATGTGTGAAGATAAAGACTGGCCCGTGCACGAGCACTGACCGGCACGGACCCGCCTGCTGAGCGACGATGCTGTGGGTCTCCCGGTTGGTGGTCGGCATGTTGTGGTGGCACGCGACATGTGGGCTGGTGTGTAACTACTGCTACCAGGCGGACATGAAGGAGGACTGCCACCTCAACAAGCGCGAGTGTCGCCACCACGAGGTAAGCGCGGCTGCAAACGACCGACGTTCTTCTTTGACGAGTGGCGATAACGCGTGGACAGCCTTAGAGTAATCATGTATTGCTGTACTGCTGTTTCAACTAAGGTGAAACCTATCTGGTGGGAAACGATTGGAAGAAGCCACAAATTGCCAGATAAAACACGTGTTCTTTATATGCACACGTGGGTCTTTCTATTTGTGAATCGTGTGATACATGGTTGAGGACACTCACCAGGATGTTCTTGAAGTTGTGAGGGCGTTTCCTCCAAATGCGAACGGAACGGAACCAGCACGTATTAGGTCTGTGGTCTAAATGATAAAACAAACCTGGAAAGGAAGAGGCTAGATAGATGCATGTGGCATAAAGAAAGGGATAACCGATAGTTTCAATACAAATTGTTCGCCAATTTAATTTCCATGTATGATATATGAACAGTTCTAAGTGTGTTTAAGTTCTACCTCCAAACCAAATTTGCCACAATTAATTAAATTTGAATTTATCTGTATCCATTGGATTTTCTATTAGGACATTCAATTTCAGAAGCGTTACCACAGAGATTGTAGATTGGGTTTCAGACGTACTTTATGTGAAGGTCGACTCTGTGTTTATGTGTTTTTTCTCCATTGAAGATTGGTTTAGTACACTGTGTATGGTTTTGCTGGCAGGTGTGCCGGATCGAGCAGACGGTGATGCACTATGAGATGAACAACGAGCAGAAGCAGTACACCACGTACAAGATGGGCTGCGAGCATTACGGTGTGTGCAGGGACCGCGCAGAGAGGTGAGGCCACTAATATTGTAAATACGATATCAATGCTATTACACGCATGAAGTACAGTAGAACTTTTCTATTAGGAACACCTTCGAGACCAGTGTTAGGTGTGGTCTCGGTAGGGAGGTGGTCTCTATAATTTGGTTAATTTGGATAGCTTTATGAAGGCTTGTGACAGTGAAAAGTGATCCTGTTATAGATGTGGTCTCAATAGACAGGTAGTCTTAATATGAGGTTTTAATGTACCGATGAACCTCCCTCACCCGTCCTCTGTTGGTCTCTAGGGGCCCCGGTCCGTTCGGTTACTCCATCATCACCACGTACTGCTGCTGCTCCGATCAGTGCGAGGCGCCCGACGGCGTGGGCCAGAAGAAGTTTGACCACTGCCCAGTGCTGTGGGACAACGTGACAGTGGACGGCAGCCGCGCACAGAGCGCTACGGCCAATCGGGCGACCACTAGACCAGTGACCGCTACTGTGACAGCTTGGATATTGGTGTGGCTGTTATTTGTCTGTCTAGTGAAATTGTGATGCATCGTATTTCCGGGGGGAGGGGGGGGGGCGGTTCTTGTGATTGGTTTCTGGACCGCAGTAACTGGAGTGGCTATGGTGACCACTCAATTAATCTCTCCTGGATACTGATGTGTTTAAACACTAATAAGTAATAATAAATATTAATGAGAGTTAGGCTTATTATCATGGATACGTTTATAATGGGTGTATATTGTTTTCGCATACGTCGTTATGACTGCATCGTGGTCAGAACATTCATTCTACCTATTTGATATTTACAATCTCTTTCTTCTTCTTTTTTATCAAGCCACTTTTTGCCTTGCAAATCATGCTCAATAACTCAGCTGAGGAATGTCTCAAGATATTGTGAAATGCCATCTGTTTGGATGTGACATTATTGGTAATACATCGGTATATTGTGATCAACTGTGAGAGCACATCACGATTGCTCATGTGTGAGTAAACCAATACCTATCTTGCCAGAGTCTTTTTTTTTCAATTTGTATTAGTTTATTTGCATATTACTCATAATAAGTGAAGAGGAAATATCAAAGATGGTGTTCTAGGTGCAAGTGTGGTCAAATGCATATAGCCATTTTGAAAATAGTGGTACCTATTTAAAATATACATGGGGTGGTAAGCGATGACGCTGTCACAGTATTGAATTCATTCAATACCTGTGCTGGAGACATTCATTCTTCATTTGCATATTATTGACTATAGTGGGCTCAAACTGGCTTTCATTAATATTGACGGTCTTAAATGACTATAGTAAAGTCGGCGCCCCGCAATGTGCCAAAGGGCCCTATCTATGGGTGGTCAGGATAGACCACATGTACCAACATCGTTCTTTGTACATTTAGAAACATGTCTAAGAATAAATATGACAATATTTGACCCAGTATAACTAACGTGTACTAATATAGTGACAGTTATGTTCACAATCACCGATGCTGGTGCCTGTGTGGTGACAGAAAAACCAATGAACATTTACGACACGAGAGCATCGAATGTGGATTGGCTTGCCACTTCATTGAAGAAAATAAATGAGTGAATGAAGGGGATGGTGTGGGTGTTATCTGATGTTGTTGTTTGTTTCTAGGCTTAGCTTGAATACGGTCAAGTCATTAAGTATAAACCCCTTTTGCCATGTGTGTTTCTACAAAACATGCCTTTTTACATTGCCTATGCGAGGGTAAATACAATTTAAGCGTATTTTTATTTTCATCGTCATTAGTATGCTGTGATATATATATATAATTGTGTGTTTTTGCTATATTTCTACCATTTTCGTTTTGTCATGTTAAAAAGTGTATGAACTATTTCACTCAACGAGTCCACTTCTCTGTGGTATATCAATTAAGATTTATATCAAGAGACAGTATCACAAGCAACCAGTTTTATATTCATATTAAAAACTGAATTGTATGTAACTTAGAGTTTTTGGTATAGATTAAAGGCAAACATAGGCGGTTAAAGGGGTGTGGATGACACATCATGGAGACAGTTAACAGCAATTGGCTAAATGGTGTTATTTGTGAATAGGACCATCAGAGCAGTTCATAGGCTTCATTTCGCATTCTAAATATTTCAAATAAATGTATTCCTTAAAGATGTATATTAATGCATTGAAATGCTTACATGGTGAGCACATTGTATGTATAGTATATATTTATGATGATTGGTGATGGGTTGTCGTGTGACGAACAGAAGAATTGACGCCCGTCAATTATTTTGCAATAAATGGGGGAGAACGTTATGATGCAGATGGACCCAATCAGGACAGTTTTCTCATTAAGCAGTGTGATTTTTACCCAGCTTTTTAATACTTTATTGGTTATTTTTATACTAATATAATCATAATGAATACTGAGCTTGTGTTTGAATCAATAGTATGTAAACAATTATAAATTTACAGGAAAGCCGTCAAAGTTGATGGTAACTTTTTAAACGCTGGTCAATAATGTAATATTAATTAATTACACTAGTGTAAACCTTCGTGTTTATTAGCTCTTCTCAAAGCTTGTTTTCTCTCACGAATCAGATGCCAAAGAGGACAAGCCAGGGCACCAATAAATACTAATGCTGCTCCAAAAATCTCTACCCAATTTCTATTTCCTGGCTGAATGCCTGACAGCAAGGTGTACTGCAGAATCACAAGTACCACCATTTGCAGGGTGTTTACCATTGCTGCAATCGTGCTGGAAAGATGTTGTATACACCACGGCATAACGATGGTGATCTGTGATGTTCCAATGCAATGTCCCGCTAATAAGAGCCAGCAGAAGCCACTGTTAAGTGCAATCGGTTGTTCAACACTGAACGTCATGATGGTTGAAAATACTGTTGAAACAACAGAGATCCAGAAAGAGAATACTGATGGGTGTGTGCCAGACACAATTCGTTTTAAAAAGTGAAAGTATATTGTGTTACATAATCCCGATATACAAACATAAGTGTATCCAATCCAAGCCTTGTCGTACGTTGAAGAGTGCATGTCAGTAGATTGGTTGCTTTGTGATTGATTAAACATAACCAAGGCGCACGGAGATGTCCAGTTGACACTTGGCGGAGGTGGAAGAATGTCGCCCGGGAACAAGAAAGTCGGTTGAGTGATTAAGAACAGTCCAACAACCACCACAACTGCTCCAATGTAAAGGGCTAGTTGTCTCTCACTTTTGATGCATGTGGAGGTCAAAGCGTTGAAGATAATAGTTATGCTATTTGTAAATGCAAATACAGTCCCCACTGGGAGATACACAGCAGCTTCATAGTAGGCAATATTGAAAATATTGCCATTTATTGTGAGGAGTATCATGTACGGAAGCACAGACTTGGGCACCATCACATCGCATTTTCTCTTCAGTATAATTGGCATAACCAATATGGCATTTGCAAGGAATCTAAAACCATTTAGCTCAAATTCTGGGACAACTCCCCCAAGAACTTGAACACAAACTAGACTTGCAGAGAACAAGACCATAGAACATAAACACAGTACATATGCCATAATCACTTTGGTCCAGTGTGATTTTACTTCTTTGAGTTTGGAAAAGTCCTTTTCTGCGTGTTTAATACTCCCATAGTGAGAGTTAGTATCCAGATTTACAGATTTAGCTTGCTGCATTTTGATTTTTTTTATTTCAACGTTCCTTGCTGATTGTGTTAATATGATATGACCTAATGATATGCTGCTATACAAATGAAAAATCGGCGCATGCTTACTTGGAGTACGCTGACAGCTTTTCTTACGTATGTAGCATTGTTACACGTGCTCAAATCACTGACAAAGAGTGATTGTGTCACGTGGAATTTTAAAACAACAAAAATATCTGGAGCAATCTTGTTATGTCTATTTAGGTTGATTATGACAAAGCTTTATATCACACTGGTTCGTTATCACTGCGGTCAGCACCGTAGACAAGGATTAATGGGCAATATCATACACTCATTGTGAATTGCCCATAAAAAATTGATTGTGGTACAATTGCACCTACTACAAGGTTTCCTATGGAAAAGCTAAAGGGAAAAAATAGAATAAACACGATTAGTGTAAAAAAAATACAGTCTTTTCGTACACGTACTTGCATCATAATTTTCTCTGTGGTGGTTTGAGCATCAATGAGTATCATCTTCCCATTTCAACGTACATCGACTCATCAAAATGCTCCAAATTTTATCAATTGTTCTGGTCCTGGTGAACGTGTATACAACAAAATATTTCGCATGGCAGAATTTGCATACAAATCGCCGAGTAGAAATTCTGCTATGTGATGTATTCTTTCTTATTATTAGATGTACTGCAGAAAAAAAAACTTTCACATTGATACTTAAAAATCACTTTAGACTAATTTCTCTGTTGTAGGTTTTACACGTTGAACCTTGAATTATATTTTGACATAGATTCATGGGGCATTTACCTTCAATTTTACCTTTTATCAGTTTCGATAACAGTGAACCGATTATGAACATTTATTTTGACATACCCATTTCTTCCGAGTAACAGATTGATGCAAACCCACAATAGTGATTGGTAGCTGTTTACGGATTTAATATATAATAATAATCTTCAGCGGATATTTACTTGGTATGCACGTAAAATTTCACCCAGCAAGAATCATCAACTCGCGTGCAATGGCCAGTCAGGTGAATGATTGCCTTTTCTTCTTCAACTCCCAGTGTCGTAAAGGTGCTGCGTGTCCTTTTCGTCACTCTGAGGCAGCGATACGAAGTGACCAGATTTGTCCTCAATGGCGGAGTGGAAACTGTCACAACTGCAACTGTCCAATGAGACATGCTCAAGTGCAGCCTCGGAGGTTTGTATTCAAGGAACGTCAAACTAACAACAGCAAGGATCATAGTAACAGCAACCTGAACAACAGCAATATCAATGACAGAAACAGCAGTAGCTGTATCAGTAACAATAGAATCAGCAGTAATAGCAACAGCAGGAGCAGCACCAGCCCTGCTAGTGACGTTAGCAGCATCAATATTAACGACAGAATCAGCAGCAGTACCATCCGAAACAGTGGCAACAGCAGCAATATCAATAACAGCACCAGAAGCAGCAACACCAAAAGATTTGTTACTAGTAGCAACAGCAGAAGCAGCACGCCCAACAGAAGCGACAATGGATTGGCGTCGCTGCTGACAATCAGCCGTATTGATAAACCAATACCTCAGGAGGTCGATCTGACAACGTGTAGCGTTCAACTATTGGTGAATAAGATGAAGCGTCTTGGTAGTCAGCCAAAGTACATACAACACGGCAAGGATCTCTTGAAAACGCTCTCTTCCACTGGCGATGACGATGTGGCCGCCACCGGGATCAAGGTGTCACTTATCTGTCCGCTGGGGAGGTCCCGCATGACCCTACCGTGCAGGTCTCTGACCTGTCACCACCTGCAGTGCTTCGATGGAGTGATGTTTCTGGAGCTCAACAAAAAGAAACCCTCCTGGAAGTGCCCTGTGTGCAACGCCCCCATTGTGTTCTCAGATCTCTACACCGAGAAAACGGTAAGCACTTTCTTAAAGAGGTCGCCGAATGCAACTGAGTTAGAACTCGATGGGAATGGAAATTGGAAGGCGGTGAACGCCACCAGCAGCCGACCCGAAAAGGGAGATAGTTGTCTGGATATCACGGACCTCACATTGTGAACTAAAAAATGTCATTCCCTACTACAGCAATGATATATAGGCCCGTTATAGTTGGACGGAAGATTGGTCGTGGGATTGTGTTGCAAGAGAAGTGCCTCAAAGATACTTTGTGAAGCTAGACTGCGTTTTTGTTTTTAAAACTGGCTATATAATTATTAGTTGCAAAGCAAGATATTTGTAACCATCAACATATATGTTAACACTATTATTGTGTTAATGTCGAAGACGAAATCAGACATACAGCGTTTTTATTACACGTAATTAATTTATTCTTGCAATGGCAGTTGGTAACAATACTTTCATTTTAATAAAGGTCGTGCAACGATTACCATTTCCTCCTTTATGAGACACCGTCTTTAAACTATCACAGCGTAAACAGTAGGCCTACTCAAAATATTTGTTAGAGGTGGATGTCTTTTTGTTGGGGACAAAGACTATTAAGATCCGAAAAAGGCATAATCAAGTACATTTGCAGTAAATTTAATATACTAATTCAAACCAACGAATGCATTTTATTGCTCAATTTTATTGCTCTATATCAATAACATGATATACAATAAAAGGGGCGTCGTCAGTAGCAGAACCAACCATGTTAGCAAGACCTTCACACCCAAGTATCTAAAAAACAGACAAGTATTCAGTTTTAGCACATGCCACTGACAGAGCTTCATTGGTTTATTCAATTGTTTCAAAACCTGTATTAGCCAACAGCATTAATCATTCATAATATCATATGTCCATCAACACCAAACTAAACATTTCTACGGCCGGGGATTGCGGCTATATGTACTTGACAAAATTCTGAAAAGTATTACCAGCTTTTGGAATTGTTAATCTGCAGCATAGTCAAATTGAATCTATAGAGAGCATGTAAGCCTCCTTTTATGAAGCTAGGAAAAGACAATTCTTTACCAATTCACGGACATTTGAGTGGTTGACCTTGCGGCTTCCATGTGCCTTCGATCTCCTCTCCTGTGACAGGATCCACGCAGGCGCAGCCATCGGGGGACGGGTGGGCAAGAGGTTCTGTGAGGAAAATCATAAATGTCCATTGAACATTGAAAGGATTTGTTGTTACATAACTACTAGTTAGTAGAGACGAATATAGAAATATCAATTTACATGTATCTTTTACCTTTTTTATTTATACATGTAGCTTGAACCTGCGCATGATTGGAAATATACAAAGTCATAGGTGATTCTCTTGCCTTGTCATTCACATTATAAGGAGGTGATCACAGAAAAGGTGATCAGAGTATAACTTACCCAAGCCAGCACCACACTGTTTGGATTTGTAGAGTCCTTTTTTAGTACATTTTGGAAGCCAAAGAACACAGTCGCAAAAACTATCATCCGTGAAAAGTGCGTGTTGTCTATGTTCCTCGCACTTAGTAAGAATTGCTGAAATAATCAAACCATTCCTCAATCATCTGTGGCCAGCAAATAGCTTAATATACATGTTCTATTTGCAACCATAAATATTACATTCAACATTCCGTGCAAAAATCACCGCCAATAACCCACTCTGATTGGTCGAGCGGCGTGCGTAAATTATGCGATTTACACGTTGCTAATGATTGACTACACGTTGTTAAGGACTGTAACGAGCATGCGCGGAAATCAGCACGAGTAAACATTTTGACACATCTTCCGACTTCCAACTAATATTTGACAAACTTGTAGTTGTTGGATTTATTATTTCTTGGTGTCAAATAAATCGCATATTGATCCTTTATCATTCACAAATGTTTTTATAGTGGATAATTTCGAAACTATGCTAGATTCAAAGGTTTTAACAGCCGCTGACGTCGCATGGTCAAAATGGCAATGAGATTTATTTTAAAATAAAAACGAATCTGACACTCATTTAGTGTGAATTTTAGTCATGATAGAATGGTCTCGTGGTCAAATCCTACAATTAATATCTCTCACCCTATGATATCTGTTTGCAATACGTACAGTCTAATTACATGAGAAAATTACAATAACAGCAATGAAATAGCTTCTTATTGACCTGGATCTGTCTCTGGTACCTCCCCAATGATCACATCACTGTTCTCCACACCGTCGTCGTCTGTGACCGTGAGCTGGAATGCATGAAGTCCTGGATACCGAGACTTAAATGTGCACCTCGCTCGATTGCAAATTGGGCGACTTGACACAAATTCTTGCGATTCATTTGGATCACCGCCAATGAACAGCCTAGAGGACAAAAAAGGGTTTTTCTATTAATTTCATAACTTTCACAAATGTGCACATATTATAGTGGTATATTCAGAAATCTAATATTAATATAACCCTAATGCCACAGTGTTATAATACAGTGTACTTATGTGTGATTTAAATATACATATATATGTACTTAGTAAATTATTACACTGTAGATGTCTAATCAAAAGTGTTTCCTTCAATACCATGTATTGTGACTTATCGTCTTTATGTAAATACAGTAAGAAATGTGTCCTACAATTGCTCCCAACGGTATGACTTTGCATTTGAACTGTTAGATCCATCCAGAAAGACTTTGTAGTTGAACAGGTACGGCTCCATGCCAGATATCTCAGGAACAGACACTATAGTTGAAATTTACAGACGAAAATATATAATCGAAAAGATTATAAACCAATATCAACGATACATTATCTGATATTATATAATCATTATATAAACATTATCTAACAATGCGTTGTTCTTTATTTTCCTCTTTTCACACTTGGTTGTGATTGTATGGGCCCTTGTCCTACTTTGGACCCGTTTTATTTTTTGGGGGGTGGGGGCGGGGGTCGTTCCATAACAATATATCAGATGCTGTTTACTGTTTGTATGTGTAGTAGTAAGGACTAGGGGGTGCACGAGTAAGCAAAAATGAAGTGTCATAGTGTGTAGGGGTTCGGGGGGGCAAAAATAATGACGCACGATGACAAGGGGGGTGTCAGAAATTCCCGAAAAATGCGATGGTGTTATTTGTGAATGATCCCTAAGACACTGCGTCTATGACCATTTAACATCCATATGCCACAACGACTAAAAGAACATGGTTGTGAACCCTTCCATCTATTATCTCGAATCATGCCAGACTAGTCAACGAACACTTACAGCTGCAGGAAATGTCCATACGATCAAGTGCCCTCTTGGCCCATGAAGTCTCCTCGCCACTCTCGGGGTCATAGCATGTGCAGTAGTTATAAGTGCCGAGCTCCTCTGTCATAAAAAGTAATCACTTGGTTTCATACATTTTTACTGCAGCCGATTATATACTAAAGTATGGCAAATGCGTGCACACACCCCTTGTGTACATGGATACCAGCATATGATGCTACCTTGTTTACCAAAGGTGTGCAATATTTGCTCATATATTCTATTGAAAACTTGAAAAGTGTATGCCTGAAAAAAAAACATGCGTACAGAAACATTGCTACCCCTATTATTAACAGTCGGCTATTAACCTCAATGCAAGTATACACATGTAGCGACCACGCCCACATACCCTTTGCCCAGTTCAATAATTTCATATATATAATTATTTTTTAATTTTAAAATCTGAATATGAAAGTATTATTATTTATATACACAATGCAAATATAATCATTACGGGTACTATTTTTGTCATTACGCTCATCATTACTTCTCCTTCAGGATTGTAATAAATATCCATTTGAAAATGACAAAACGAACGCTTGATAATGCAACATTAAACACTGCACAAAATGTCCACATCATCAAGATAACCGTAATGTAATATATCAATGTCGGCACTGTGCAGTTGTTATGATCTTGGGATGCAATCTTTATTATTTCTCCGTTCCCGTTACATGAATGAATCAAAATTATGTAAAATCCAGTAACAGTTCAAACTAAAGTACATTCACGTGTGAAATTTATACTCACCACGTATCTCACTTTTTAAACGTTTGTTGAACAAATTTATAAAAAGACAATAATTACAGAAACTTAAAAAATACATGTACTAGGGAAGCATATAAAAAGTTAAATTTAAAGAATATAAAAACAAACCTAACTACACACTTATATAATCACGTCTAAGTACATTTTCTGCACATTAGTATGTTAAGTGGTTCAAATAAACGGCCAGATTTGGTGCGATGAACACTAGAGGCCTGTGTCTGTGCCGGTCTCGCACGAGCAGTCTCCTAGGCAGCCATGCTCACAGCCGTGAACATGCAGTAGTTGGCTCTATTTCTCGCAATTTTGTGTCGTCTGTCTGAATCTTGGAGTGGAACAATGATGGTGGTTGTTCTTTGCTGAATCGAAGATGTTGTGCTTGTACTCACAGCCATCTCCAGTAGTCACATTTTATGATCGAGGTGTATCAGGCTCTTCTTTGACAACTGCTGGCTCCCATGTTTTGACCAATCGTATACGCCTGACGGGACCAGGCACACGTCAGCACCTTCATAGCCTGACCACCCTGCGTCCCTAACCACGCCTGACGGGACCAGGCACACGTCAGCACATTCACAGCCTGGCCACCCTGCGTCCCCAGTCACGCCTGACGGGACCAGGCACACGTCAGCACATTCACAGCCTGGCCACCCTGCGTCCCCAGTCACGCCTGACGGGACCAGGCACACGTCAGCACATTCACAGCCTGGCCACCCTGCGTCCCCAGTCACGCCTGACGGGACCAGGCACACGTCAGCACCTTCACAGCCTGCAGCTGGCCACCCTGCGTCCCCAGCCTCGCCTGACGGGACCAGGCACACGTCAGCACCATCACAGCCTGGCCATGCTGCGTAACAACGCAAACAGCAGATGCAGATAATCAGGACACGTGCACCATCCATCACCTCAACCACTCTCCTGCAGCTGCCCAGGTCCACGGGCCCTGTCATCGGGGAACATCAATTAGCACGCCAGCGCCACCTCGCCCCTGCTGGCCCTCAGCACTGTCCACGGCGTTCCAAGGGACCCAACAGACAGACTCAACCACTGCCACATCGTCATCATCATCAGCAGCAGCGGAAGTAGCCGAAGCAGCAAGCTTCTTGCTCGGATGCTGACCATATCCACAAACAGTCTAGCCTCACTATGCTGACCTACACAGTTCAGCGCTACGACCATGTCCACACCACAGCCAACCTTAAATACGTCATAAAAATCGTTATCAACTTCACGATAGCGACCACGGGCTCGTGTATCAGTAGGTAATAGCTTACTCCTGCTCAAGGATACCAATGTGAATGACATAACATAGTTCAATCTTTGCAATGACTCCAGAACACAACTCGGTTGTTCTGTTCATAACAGACACGCCACTGATATCTCACATCAACCCCTCACCTAGCTGCCTCAGTTTGAGGATCTGCCACCGGGAAGCACTACACATTACGCAATCGCCAACTTGCCTTGTGTTTGGGACTTCTTTCTCTGCACAGCTTCCCCGCGGCGTCAACGGCCTCCACGGCCTCCACCCCGCGGGGCCCAGTCACCAGGACCTCTAGACTCACGCCGGCTGCGCACCCAAGCCGGGAGTCCATTTACATCCACCACAGGCGCTCGCCAGCGACGTTCGTTCACCTAGCCTCAGCCAGCTCTACTCGTCAGATGCCCCCCTCGGCCTCAATGAGTGAATGGCTATCACCACGAAATATCAGAGATCATCACAATAATACTCACTAAAAATAGCTCAGTTATTTCTGTGCTCATGGACTCTTCAGAGCCCCAGTTTGTATACATTTCTTATAAACAATCAGCGAATCGCACCAGTGAAGGTTTGCACCTACTTCTGCGGACACTACAAAACCTCCTGGCAATAGCTGACCTCAATTCCAAGGTCACGCTATAGCATGCCACCACCAACCAGGCCCATGCAGGCTCGCGCCCACATCAACTTTGAGACTACATACCCAAGGTCGCGCCTGGGCCCATTGGTCCAGCTGCCCACACCCGACGGGTACCGCGTCATCACAGTCCGCGACCTCAGGCTGGCATTGAGCACACTTCTCACAGAGTGCAACAAGAACTCAAGGTCGCCCCCTCACACGGCTCCCTGCCGCTTTCCCTCCAGACTGCGATAATAGTGACTGACAGTGTGAACTCAACAGCTTCGCAGCTCGCCGACTGGCTGCAGTCACCACATGTGGCAGCTGAGCACTGGCGGATGCCATGGCACGAACGACTTGCAAGCTGGAGTGTTGAAACTATGACTGTTTTTTGTGTAACTTCCTTAATGTGTACCAACCACATTCAGGATACCTATCTTACCCCTCTTCTCCTACCCTCCACTACTTCCCCTCTCCTACGTCCTCCTCCCTCGCGGTTTGGCAACTCTCACTACCACATTTTGGCATCTCTCACCTTACCTAGAATATTGTAGAATTGAACCAACTACCATTAAAATATGTTGCCAAACCCGCGAGTTCTTGTCTCACTACCTCACCACATCACACGTAGTTGCACTCAGGAATAATGTGTTTTAAATTCATACGTGCAATTTGTTGGCATTATTCTTGGTGCACTCGCTAACCTCAGGTCACGGCCACCCGACCCTGTCTTACTTTTCACATCTCCCACTGCCCCTAGGTCAGATCCAGGTCACTCTTCTGATAAGCCGACACCCGGCAATGACATCGGCCCGCCGCCGCCTGTCTGACCTCAATCCACGCGCGCCAAGTCACCCCAGGTCAAGGTCTTTTCCCCTGGCGCCGCCTCGGCCCCGCTACGGTCACATCCGGCGCCCTGCATATTCCCAAGGTCGTCTGGGCCCTCTCTTCCCGCCGGCCGCCCGCGGCCGCGTAAAATCCAGGCCCCTCACTTCCGCCCAGCCTCGCCCTCTCTCTCCACTCGTTCAGCCGATTTCACAGAGCACACACGTGATTTCTTTCCCACCTTCTCCACCCTCTTATCCAGTCACCCTCACTCCGCTTCCCTCCTCTCCCCTCTGCCTGAATAATCTCAATTATCACAGTAGTCTGTAGATCAAATAAGCGTAGAAGTTAATGCATACATCATGCTTGGTTAAAATAACTCAGAAATGAACTTAACTTTGTTTACTGTGAGGCATCTCTCACCTTACCTAGAATATTGTAGAATTGAACCAACTACGATTAAAATATGTTGCCAAACCCGCGAGTTCTTGTCTCACTACCTCACCACATCACACCTAGTTGCACTCAGGAATAATGTATTATTTTCTTACTTCGTCTTTACCATTTAGGCGGCCTGTCATTACTGTCCTATATAGCTCTTGAAGCTCTCCATCTGCCTTTGTTTCAGCGATTATCTCTTTAAATGCATTGACATACACTTGGCCCGATTCTATGATATGAACTTCAAATTCATCATCGCCTGTAACACTTGCGTTTGTGTCTGTTTTGTTCAGACTTTGCCATTGCTTTGCTTCCATAAGCAACTGGGCGGGTGTCTTGTAATAAAACAGTTCCAAGACCTCTTGAACTTGCATCAACTGACAGTGTTACGTTCTTGTTTAAAATCAAAATATGCCAATATGGTTCTGCAGTTATAGAAGCTTTTAAGCTATCAAATGCTTTTTGACTATTCTTCTCCCAGATGCCACATAACGTCTTTTTCAAGTACTAGTCGTAGAGGTGCAGCTCTTTGTGATAGACTTGGTATGAACTTGGCTATATAATAATACCTATATATCGTTATACAGCTCTTCTTTAAACTGTAGATAATTCATTTGTAGCACAACTTCAATCTTCTTTGGGTCTAAATGATCTTTGCTTAACGTATAGCGAACATAGGTGACAGATGACATACACAACTGGGACTTATCTGTATTCAAACGTAAACCTCATTCTTAAACCCCTTTCACAAAGCGCGTGGGCCTCAGTTAGGACGGCTTTAAGACAAAAGTACATAAACATATTCAAAATGCGTAAGCAAATTCTGTGATCTTCATACGATTTTCGAGCATCCTACGCTGAAAATACTCGTCTTAACAGACCGTCGTAGAGTTTTGAACATGTTCAAAATTTATGTTCCTGTTATGCACGGACTTACGATTGATGGAAAGGTGCATCACGCCCAAGATGATCCTGAGATTGTAGTGAGCCTGTTATAAGGTTGGCATACGATTCTACTATGATTTTTGAGTATCTTATGTTGTTAAATTTGTATGCTCGTCCTATGATAGATGTAGGCCGAACATATGACCGTCCTATGCTTGATCTACAATTTAACACATTCTCTTGTGCATCCCACGCCCCTTACGTGGGCGTATCACAGAACCATCGTAGGTACGTCATAGAACAGTCGGAGGCTGGCTGCAATATGTCAAAATTATAGCAGTCGTAAGCCGGGCGTAGGACGAACATAGGAGAGTCCTATGTCTAGAGCAGGACAATACCACGATTATACAACTGAAGAGCATAAATCAATCGTAGATATAACAAATCCTTTGTGACAGGTCTCGGCGCAAGATCTGTTCTATGTTACGACGTTACTGTGATTTTATTACGCTTCATACGCATTCCAAAATCGTAGGACTGTGGCGGCCTACGGGCTTTGTGGAAAGGGTTTTACACGGCACGTTATTGCTTATCGTGTTCTTCTTTTGTGGGCGCCCATATCAGTAAATCATCAACGATAACTATACCTTCAAGGTTTTCTACTATATATTTTCTCCATTTCACGTACGTTGAAATACTTCACTTGCACTACAGACTCCAAAAGGTAGGCGTTTAAATGCATAACTCTCGAATGGTGTGTTGAATGTACAAAGTTTGGTGCTCTCACTGCACAACGGTACTTGCCAATAGCCAAGATTGGCATCCAAAACTGTGAAGCACTAGTATTGTGCTTTTAAGATCTTTTAACTTGGCATGTGTGATAAGACGTCCTCCACTGTCCATTCGGCAATATTCACGTCTTATTGCTTTGTTTAAATCTGATGGATCTAAATGTACTCGTAGCTTCTTGTTCTTCTTCATGACTATGATTGGGA
>CM032664.1:10921665-10933478 GCA_019095985.1 Streblospio benedicti | reverse complement strand
TCTGCTGTACTTGTAAATTATAATTTAGAAAGTCATTATATATCTTTCTGATTGTAATCTCACTCTAAGAGGTCAACCTTTTTTTATCAATTTAAATACTTTCACCAAACATTTTTAACTTCATCTGTCAGTAATATAATGAAGAAGCTGTTCTTTATCAGCTGGATTTAGTTGTGTGCATCATGGATGATTTTTTATTTTATTTGATTTATTTTGCTATTGTGACATTGTAGAATGTAAAATATAAGTAACAGGATTTACAAATACTGAATGAAATAGATCATAGTCTTAAAGGTAATGCAAACTTAGCTACACCCAGCCAATCACTAACAACGATCTGATTAGATTATGGACAAATGAAACAATGGGATTTTTGTGAAAATCATCTAAATTTTATTGTATAGGACTCGATCAGCCTATTTCAATAGCGTGGAGTGATACATTATATACTACAGCATAAATCCAGCCTAAACCCTCAACCTAAACCGGATGTCCCGGCTCCCCTTATTTTTGTATAGTTAGTTATGCTTTCTTGCATGAGCAAAAATATTTTTCAGTGTTAATTTTGCTTAATGTATTGCATTGTTGTTTAATGTACACTTATTCACAATTTCAGCAAAACAGTGTGCAATTCTCAGTTTGCATATTAAAAAATCTTTCCAGTTAAATTGGCTATATGTATGGAAATATCAATGCAATGATACAATACGTAACAATGTCATAGCACTTTTCTTCTCCAAAGACACATGTACATCAACAATAATGAACGAGTTAGTGTTAGCAAATTTACATACCCGCTTCATGTGTGACTTATTTTAACTATCCTACATTCCAGTATTTATAACCTTGACCTCTATAGCACTCTGCCATTTATTTATGATCAATGAATTCATAATTGGCACTAATTCAATACTAATTCATAATTAAAATAAAATGGCTTATATCACTGTTGATATAAAATTCCACAAACTCATAGTTTTGCAATTATAACTTTAATTCTCTTTATATATATCACACATTTGCAGCAACAATCACATTAACACCTTTTTTTCTTTTATGCCGTTTCCTTTTACGCTTAGCACTGTCTGAGTGAGAATTTACTTGTCCTGATTTTTCACTTTTCGTTTTCTTCTTCTTACATGATAAAGGATTAGGTCCCTTGGGCCCTTTTCGCTTTCTTTTCTTTAGTACTGGTGCTTCACCAAATACTTCTTTTTTCAATGACACTAAAGTTTCATGCTGATGACTTGATGGTGCAATCTTACCAGCTGGAAATGTTGACAAAGCAATTACAAAGTTATATTACAAATATATGTAGATCATTTGATACTTTGACTAATTGAAATATTAAATAGTCTCATTATTTTCTTTGTATATATATTTGTCAACTGCTTATTAATCCAAACACTAAAATGTACATAAATATATAAATTTTAATTTTAATTTCGAAGCAATAGCTTCCTGTTCACAAATGAATACTCGATCAGCTTATTTCAATACTGTGGAGTAATACAGTATATACTAGAGCATTCATTTGTGAACAGGAAGCAATTGCTTCGAAATTTAAATTAAAATTAATATATTTATGTACATTTTAGTTTTTGGATTAATAAGCAGTAGACAAATATATACAAAGAAAATAATTATTCCATCTACTGCATACCCAATTAACAGAACATTAATTAAATAGTCTGGTTTGCAACAAGTAAAAACAATACATACCAATAATATCATCAGCCACTTGTCTTGTCGTAGCAGAGGGGGCTTCCAACATTAGGGTTTTGTGTGAGAGAAAGAGGAGAGGAGTTCCAGGTATGTCTCTAATTTTTTCCGTCACATCAGCATCCTAAACAGGCAATATTCAGAAGTCATAAACATACAGATGAATGGAGTTATATGCAACAAGTTATTGCTTCATAAAGAACAATCTCAAAAGAAAATCTTAAACTTAATTATTCAAAAGCATATTCCTTTTGAAAAAATAACACAGCTTAAAAACAAATAAATTACAGCTCATATCTGAAAAACATATTACACTCAAAAAATTATATGGACTAATACCTGAGTAGCTATGATGTATTTCTTATTTTCTTTCTTCCTTGCAAACTTAAGAAGACATTTCGACGCAGAAACTGCTTTGTCATGTTTGCAAGGTATTACTTCAAACTGCTGAAGCACTTTCAAAGGCCCATATAAAAGAGAACCTAAAATACAATGTACCAGAGATGGACAATGAAACATCATCAATTGCATCATTAAACATTTTTCCACAACGGTTATGTATGTCAGTCACTTATGAAATTATTTTATAAAAAAAATAAGTACTAATACATATATCACTTTGCTTCAAACAGTCCATTTTTATAAGTGATAGACATGGAAAATCATTTAACGAGAAGAAATTAATTATCAGTAAAATATACAAGTGAAACATAATTTAAATATTACCTAATGCTTCACACTCCTTCTTAATACATTTTGTCGTACAAAGTTTTGTCTCTGCATCTAAGTATTTTTGCAATTGATCACTAATGTTGACTTTAAATTCAAGTGCCGCTTTACAAAACGTTCCATCTATTACTACACTATATGGAGGTTCATAACCAAAATGTACTTTGTAAAACTGTAGAGTCTTTTTAACATGCTTATGCCGTTTGCCTTTCATTGTGGGTAGTTATAATACAGCCTATGAAGACACCTGAAAATAAAGTTATACATAAAGTTATACATTTTTGTTGCTCATACTCTATATCAGTACTCATCAGGCCCATCACCATGTTTTAAATAGGTGGGTCACACAAGTGTACATTCTGCTAAAGTTTGAATTTTCTATAATATAGGGTCCCTCTTTTTATCAAAATTCCATGCAAACATCAAAATTCAGTAAAATAATATACACTCATCGAAATTCCTCTCATTTTAGTCTTGCACCATTATTTCTGGCGTAACAACGTACCTTTGGTATGATTGCTTTTCTTAAGGTAGGAAATGTGAGCTGTGGTTGAGTTAGTCAGAGTTACAGACCTACTCAGCAGTTAGCAACTAACAGCTAAAGTGACATTTGACCAGTTTGTTACATAAGGACAATACTCACTTGTAAGCAATTTGTACTGATGAAATAAAGAAGGCATTTGCATGCAATAGAGGTCAAATGAACTGAAGCAAATTTATGCAAGTACAAATAGATCAAAAGTGCTCCGAGCACGTCGCTAGTAAAATGTTGACTTATGGGCAATAAAGATGTTAACATTATCGAAATCTTGATTAAAAGTACTACACAACTATAATCTATGACAATGTAAGCAAGCAACAAAAATCTATGTGCCACCAATGTCTATCAATAAAAGTAGCTGACGCGTCTACATCATGCTATAACTAAATAAATTTATCTTGCAGCAGCAAACAGCACCAAGTGGACTTTTGCTCCTACTGAAATATTAATCCGCTGCATCGAATCACTTCGGTGTCGTCTCATACCGTACACCATAATTTTGTAGTTTCAACAAAACCAGTTCAATGGTATACTCTCTAGCCCCAATCTTGCTGCGATCTATATAAGTATGATGTTGTATAAGGTATCACCATGAAATTGTCCAATTTCTTTTACATTTAAATATGTTAGGGAGACAGGGGTTGCCATTTTGAATGCAAGTTGGCCTTTCTGTCACAAGAACGTTTCGTCATGACGAAACGGCCCACATTTTGCGAGGTGTTCCATCATGGTTTTGTTTGTTTGTTTGTACTCTGCAGCCATCAATTTTGATGATTATAGCAGAGGGAGGCCACATGGTGTTGGTACATGGACCTCCAGAGGCAGGCTAGGTTGCCAACTAAGCCTCGGGGGGTGTGGGGGATCACACTATCTATAGTTTTTAAACTAGGTGAGTTCTTTTACATGCAGAGGGGTGGCTCTCCTCTACATGAGACACGCCTTTTAACGAGGCTTCCGAACCTCCCACTTGGTGTCGCCACCATCTAGTAGTAACACTGCAGTACTGTGGCGACGTGCTGTGTGGAGTTCAGCAACTCAGTGGCAGATGCACGACATAACAGTTTTGGCGACACTGTGTTTGCCATGACTGGGGCACAAACTTGCGACGCAGGCAAATCACGTTTTCAGGTCGTGCCCTCTATACGACTGAGCTATTGAGGACCACACTTGGTTTGCCAGGCAGATCCGTCATTGTTTGCCGCGCTGATCCATCATGGTAATGGCATGATGAAAAAGCCTAACTTATTATACGGGCGGCAGGCACGGCCTTTAATGTAGAGTTGTCTCCATAAAGTCCCGGAAATATTTTCAGAAAAAGAGCGTTATTATTTCATGATGCCTGCCCACTTCCACCAAAGTAACTATAAGAGAATGTGGCTCACGGACTAGTCCCTTTAATGCGTAGTCTCGATCAACCAGACTCTGTAATGGCGGCGCTCATTTCATGCAATAGAGAGTCTGGTTGAACGAGGCTATTTTGACGTGTGATTGACAGCTTGATGTTGACAAAAGACTGCCGATTCGATTCTTTCCTTCCTGATAACGCCAATTGGGTTCCATATCTAGGTGTTATGAATGATGAGATGATATTTTGATTACAATCTATTTTATTCGCCAGATTGTGTGCGTACTAACAATACACGTATATACTAAAATGCCTGAAATTCAGATCACCAATAAAATATCTAGCTTGTTTACAATGATGTTAATGGCGGCATAGGACGAGAATACAGAGCGACTAGCAAAAAGCGTGCAGCGTTCAAGTAGGACACAGTGCGTTCAGCGTGTTCCTTAAAGCGTCAACCCTCCAAACAATAACGTGACCGCATATCTCTAAACGTCTTACATAAACTGGCCGCCATCTCGGATTACAAACAAATTGTGTCAACTGGACCAGGCTCTGTATGCAATACAGAGTCTGGTTAAACGAGGCTATGAATCAACGTAAACATCGCCGTTTTCTTTTCCATTGCATTGGAGTTCAAATTCACTCCCACGCAGTTCAGACTAACTTCTTAAAACCAGCAACATTGTATTTGCACGTTTAATAGGTCGTGTTCTAAATTTAGAATATCCAGGGTCTCCAAACCCACAAACAACTGTGACTACCGATGATAGTCACTCTTATGTACAAAATAATCGACAGCCATAAGAGAATGATAACAGTATATGTTGCATTAAAGTTTATCAGGAAATATTATTTTTCTTTTGAATATTGAATCACTATGCGCTCACCATGTCAGGTTTTTTAAGTTTACATTTTTATAACAATGTCTAAATATATTATACAAATGAGAGAAGTAATGCTCAGCAACCTGCTGGCCCGTGCTATGACTTGTCATTATTATATTATGTCATATATGTTGAAATGACAGAGCTATGATCTGCTGGATGTGTGGTGTGAAGCCTAATGATGATACCAGTTCAGAGAGCCTTTTGGAGAAACAGTTTACAGACATTGATAGTGTGAAGGAGACTGAATGGGCTTGCAAAGTTCTGGCTGGATTAGCCAAGTAAGAAAGCTTGAGATAGAAGGAAGAAAAGGTCCAAACAGACTTGGGATGCAGTCTTGCAGAAAGACAAGTTTGGGCATGAGTTTGGTAGATCCAAATGACCAAAGGGCTTGGAGGGGATGGTTGAGATCCAGACTGGGCAGCCAGGCCACACCCTCTGAATGAGGAATAATTAGGGGCCTGTTTAAAAATAAATTTGGATTTTTGATTGATTGATTGATTATATCGGGGATAATTCTGGGCTTCGCCATTGCGCCATATAGGCACACTTGTTTTTCTGATTGGCACAATCACTTTTAAGCTTACTGTGCCAAATGGCACAGTAATTTAGGTGATATCTTTTACATGTGCTGATGATGACTGGATGTATTAGACGTTTTTAAACACACATTTTATATGTTTTGTTTTTCAAATTTCTCATCTTCAAGATATTTGATTTGGCTACTTTGTAATATCATTTGCTGGGTCAATACTCCAAATCGATTACCAGTACATGCGTAAACAGTAATTTTCTATGACAATCACAAGTCGGATTTGGCCCACCATCTTGCAAAATGGCACGCTTTTTGAACAAGTGTACCAAAATGGCACACACTGTATTTCACCCAGAATTTCACTATATGTCATTATCCAGTTTCAATATTTCAGCCAGTTTCTACAAATATTAATAAATAGAAGTTCAATCTTGTTTTGAATATCTTTGCCTCTCTTGTCCATAACCATGACTTTTTGCATTATTGAGCCATAAGAAAGCATGAAAGGTAAATATAAGTTGTAGAAAATCTTGTTTTCATTACAGTATCACATAGAATATATAACCCTTGCAACCCCATTTTTTTCATCCGGTGGTTTCACTAGGGGTATCATTTTCATAGTTTCACTGGTTTCCCTAAGTTAAACCCTTGCAACCCCATTTTTTTTCATCCGGGGTATTATTATTTTGGTCCTTCGGTGGCGGTGGCACCCCCTACCCATTCACCCCTGAACCCCCCGAGATTATTAATTGATTAATAATCCTAGATTTGTACTAGATGGATGCCATTGGTTATGAATTCGTTCTTATAAGTCAGTAAGCAAATATAATTAATCCATTTATTTACTTTCACGTGTTGTTCCATGGGCGCAGCCATGTTGAATTCGGTAGTCTTAAATATATATTTTATTTTGTCAACTTGCTGAACACATATAATTTTTTGATACTGTGATAAATAAAAAATACGTTTGAAAATATTTCTAACTAAATATTGTGAAATAAGTGCGGACTACATTCATAATACTCAATATTATTTTGGTTAGAGATTATATATGGAAACAGAACTTTGCGTTCTCCAGACAGAGAAAATAAATCTTAAGGAAAAAATACAACGTGGTTTCTGCACAGATCGCAACCCCCTACACACTATCCAACAAAATGGCGAGTCGCGGTAAAGATACGGGTGTAAATTTAGTACAAATAGACGGATTGGTAAGCGCATTAATCAAATCTTTATGACATATATATCAACAAGAGTATCTACTAACTTAAGAGGGCACAACTTTTTGTACGCCCTCTATCTAAATATGTTGTATGTCGCAAACATATTGTCTGGCTTTGTCATTTCCACTTATATTGTCGCTCAGTTAAACCATTGCTTAACCACATAAAAGTTAATTATGACCAGGCCTGATCAGATTAGACGCGCATGATGGGTGATTTTACGTTATAAGCCTCGTATTTCACTCCTGAATCTAGGGGGCTATGAGACTGCTCCTGTGGGAAGGTCCGGTGCCGACCGGGCAAATATACATAACTAATAAATGGGTTCATTCATTACCACTAGCTGGGGCCTAAGATGTTGGACAGAGTACAAAATGCATGAAATGACTTCCAAGACCATAGTTGTGGCTAGTGTAAAAATGGCCAACACAAGATTGAATGTATTTTGGCGACTGTAAGTAGAATTGGCTTGCCTAATGCTCGGTGACATTCCTGTAAGTGTCCCGTGTTTTCTTGCATCCCATCTTTTGCAGTCTCCTCGTTAAGAACTCAATAGTTACTCTTCAGCCGGACTAGTAACTTTAAAATGATACTTCTCCCCAAACATTACACGTTCTGACAAGTTGCTTAACGTGTTTTGGCTCGACAGCTACTCGTATGTACGATGACTGAATTGAATTCAGAACTAATCCACCACATTTTCTACGTCATGTACTGTTCCATCCCATTCTGTGTCTTAGTAGACACCAGTGTATAGCCGGAAGTCTGCTAATCCTGGCTGTCTAAAGTTCTTCAATGTCAGACTGCAAAGAGGTATTTTTTACCATTGAGTGAGAAAAAAAGGGTGAAATTTCAACTTTAAAACATGGCAAAATTATATTTTAGGTCGTGCTTAAAATTGTAAAGCATTGTCAAGAAGAAGGTCAAGGAGGTTCTGAACCTGTCCAAGGTGTCCTGTTAGGTCTTGTTGAAGAAAAACGTCTTGAAGTGACAAATTGCTTTCCATTTCCTAGACATACTGAAGATGAGGATTTTGATGAAGGTATGAATTATTTTTTCATGTTTCTATACATGGTTTTACCTGATATATATTTTAATTTTACCTAATTTTTCATGAAATAGTACTATACCTAAAGGTTATGCTCAGTGACCGAACAAGTATGCTTTTAGAGAAGCATTATCATGTGTTAACTTCTATGCATTTTGAAAGTTTCGTTTATTTAACAGCATATTAACATATACAGAGCAATAGAAATACTCCGCTATGAAAAGCCAGTTATAAAACTACCAAAACACATGAGACCACAAAATGTAAACCAAATGATTTTCGTCAGACGTAACTTCATGGCGCACTTAAGAAGTCTCCTAGGCTTCTATCTCTTCCTTGTTAAATGTCACATCTGCCATTTGAAACCTGCGGTGCCTCTGGCGAAAATCATTCAATAAATGCAACCTCTCGTGACCTGGTGTTTTAATCAACAAGACATGGTATACTAAAAAGTGATATAAGTATTATGGAGAATATAAATATTATTTTCATTACACTTGCAATGGATAAGGCATTGTCTATTGACAGGATTTTATAGAACAAATTTGTTTTGCTTAGCAAATATCTTTTAAGTGTGTTTAGGCCAGAAAACGTATTTTATGAATGTAAGAAATAAGGTCATTGCTATTATTGTTTTGAGTTTGATTTCAAATTTTTTTCAGTTCACTATCAGATGGAAATGATGCGAAATCTGCGACATGTGAACATAGACCACTTGCATGTGGGCTGGTACCAGAGTTCCACTTTTGGCTCATACATCAACAGAGCTCTTTTGGACTCTCAGTTTAATTACCAGCATTCCATCGAGGAATCCATCGTGATTGTGTATGGTAAGGCATAAATTACCTTGCTTACTTTTATTCGACAATTGCTATTCGATTTAGTCAAGCAGCAAGAAAATGTGCACTTCCAATATAAAACAAATAAACAATAGACCAGGACCACTGAAAAATACCCGTCTTATAGGCTAATACCCATCCTAATAGGATGGGATGGGTAAATTTGGCATCTGGTCGGGTAGATATTATGAGGTACTTGTCCAATGGATGAGTACTCTCAGTGACTTCAAATATAAGTCCCTGTTTCGTTTACATTTAGTTGTGTTGATTTGGACATGTAAATGACGGGTATGGTTCTCAGAATACCTGTCTTATGCTTAATTATGATTTTTCTCCTATTCGTGTCCTTGAACATGTCATGATTTTACTATTGTGTTATTTGTGTATGGTGCTAATCTGTCTTGTAATTTGGATTAAATTTAAAATATTTTTTAGACTCAAGTTTCTGTGCATTCCAATTTTCCAATTAAAATAGATTTGATTTATATGTATTTTACTTTGTGCATATTTCTTGTAGATCCTTTGAAGACAGCTAAAGGTTTCTTATCTCTCAAAGCTTTGAGGCTTACCCCGGCAACTATGGAATTGTATAAGGAGAATGATTTCTCGCCAGACAGGTTTGATTGCTAACAATCATTATGTACCAATGATAAAAAAATAAGTGAAATATTAAAGTTCCACATCAGTTGTGCAAAATGATGTTCAGGGTCAGGATTAAGTACATCTGCCAGTATTGACAAGTTAAAATTTGATAATTTGGAGCAATACAGTGGATATTATATATTATTTGTTACAATACTGACAAGTAGCACTTTCTCACTTGATCTGGACGTTTTATATTGTTCATATCATTATATATAAATGTATTCATGCTTCTTGATAATAATCAATATACCAATTTCCTTGTATCTCGGAAAGATTAAATCTGATTAATTGAAATTTGATGATTATGATCTTGCGATAATTGTGAGATAAATCCATATTAATTCTAATCTTGTCTCATTACCTTTCAGTCATTCTTTCTCAGAGCCTGAACACGTGTTTCACAATATTGCTTCCTCACTAGGCTCTGATTAAGAATAACTGTTAAGTCATTAGAAAATATTTAGCCACAGTGACAAAAATTGGCACTGGCCCGTCGGCCCGAGGCCAGTACAACCTTGGAAGGGCCAGTAACTTTTCCTAAACATTGGCCCGGATGGCGAACATAAAATTTAGTCTTATTTTGATCATATTGGAGGTATTTTATCTGAAAATTCATCTGTGCTGTGTATTTCTATACACTTAGCGCTCAATTTTAGTCACATTTTATCACATGATTTTTTTCTTCTGATTACACTTGTAAATATATTCAAATAAGTATAATTTAACTTAATGTGGCTGCCTTTTTTATTTGTCTAAAATCCTTTAAAATGCTTTAAAATAGCCTCTGATGACCGCTTAGATTTAAAAAATTCTGGGGCAGGGGCATGCCCCTAGACCACCTTAGTGATGTTTAGCTCCTTCACCATTCGCAGGGCCAGTAAGGTATCAGAATGGCCAGTGAAGATTTCAAAACACTGGCCCTTCTGGCCAGTTTTGGTTACTTCCCAATTTTTGTCACTGTAGCCAGTGAGTTTATATTAAACTTTGATTTTCTCACTCATTATTGCTTCAATTCTTACAAATTACACCTTATTTTGTAGATAATTATCTAATCTAATGGCACAACATGTTTTGAATTGTATAGATTGATGAAAAAAAATTTATAAAGCAATTAATGAAAAAATGACAACTTTGCCTGTGAAGCATATAACTGATAGTAAAACATCGAAATGACCAAAATCACTATTCAGTTACAAAATTTGTATATTTATCTAGAAAACCTTGCCTCAAATTTTTTATATTTTTCCTATTTATCATTTTACATGCATTTTAAGTTTTAAAACCACCTATTTTTCGAATTTTCTTGCAAATCAATACAAAAACGTTCATAATTCATCAACGAAATAAAAAAATCAAAATCCCTAGTAAGGTTTTCTTCAGAATGCATATATCTTCAAATATATACACGTTTGTGAAAATTTGATTTCATGGTTAAGGAGAAATATAAAAAGAAAAATTCATCCACTATGCAAACTTAGTTTTGAGAAAATGGGCTTTAAACATGGCCTATCAATATACATTGATAGTAATTGATGTCTATAAAATGTATCATATAAGAAAAACTATTGATGATAACAGGTTCATTTTAAAAAGATGTTGTTCTTTATCATTTATAGCATACAAAACATTGAAAATGTAAAAATTTGATTTTTAGCCCATATAACCTTATAATCCTGCAAAGAATGAGTCATTGTTTTCACTCCAGCTTGGTCTTTACAAAATGCGTTGTAATGGGAAAACTATTGAAGATAAAGGTTCAAATATAAAATTTTTTTCCTTAAAATTTTCGTTTAAGACAAAAATCCCTTTCACAATTGGTTTCTGGTTCTTTTTTACATACAGAGGGTTTGCCTAGTAAAAAATTTTAAAATTTTAGACTTTGGATTTTAAATTTTGAAAGGGAAAAAATTTCAAAAGTTATCAATTTTAACCAATAGCGGTATGAAAATATTTTAAAAGCCTGGGAATAATTATTTATGGCAAAAAGTTAATGTGACCCTAGCAGGTTAAAAAATCTGATTTTTATATTTTTTTTGTTTTGTTTTTTAATTTATTTTTTTTCATCAAATTCTGAAAGTAATTTAAACATTTCTTAAAAACCTGAACTGTAATTTTTTAAAATGACAAATTTAAAATTGTTTTTATGTGATTCCTTAAATTAGTTCCATTTTTTTCCCTTTTTTATTTGGGGGAAAAAGAATTAACAGTTTTAAAATTTTCCATTCAAGAACACTTAGCTTTAAAAATTTTAAAAAGTTCCAATTTTTAAAAAGAATTCCCATTTGTAAATGCTCTGTTT
>CM032664.1:10876159-10921565 GCA_019095985.1 Streblospio benedicti | reverse complement strand
TTTACATTTTAGTGTGTTGATTTGGACATGTAAATGACGGGTATGGTTCTCAGAATACCTGTCTTATGCTTAATTATGATTTTTCTCCTATTCATGTCCTTGAACATGTCATGATTTTACTATTGTGTTTTTGTGTATGGTGCTAATCTGTCTTGTAATTTGGATTAAATTTAAAATATTTTTCAGACTCAAGTTTCTGTGCATTCCAATTTTTCCAATTAAAATAAATTTAATTTATATGTATTTTTACTTTGTTGATTTTACTAAATGCATATTTCTTGTAGATCCTTTGAAGACAGCTAAAGGTTTCTTATCTCTCAAAGCTTTGAGGCTTACCCGGCAACTATGGAATTGTATAAGGAGAATGATTTCTCGCCAGACAGGTTTGATTGCTAACAATCATTATGTACCAATGATAAAAAATTAAGTGAAATATTAAAGTTCCACATCAATTGTGCAAAATGATGTTCAGGGTCAGGATTAAGTACATCTGCTAGTATTGACAAGTTAAAATTTGATAATTTGGAGCAATACAGTGGATATTATATATTATTTGTTACAATACTGACAAGTAGCACTTTCTCACTTGATGTGGGCGTTTTATATTGTTCATATCATTATATATAAATGTATTCATACTTCTTGATAATAATCAATATACCATATTTCCTTGTATCTCGGAAAAGATTAAATCTGATTAATTGAAATTTGATAATTATGATCTTGCGATAATTGTGAGATAAATCCATATTAATTCTGATCTTGTCTCATTACCTTTCAGTCATTCTTTCTCAGAGCCGGAACACATGTTTCACAATATTGCTTCCTCACTAGGCTCTGATTAAGAATAACTGTTAAGTCATTAGAAAATATTTAGCCAGTGAGTTTTATTTATATGGATTCATTTTACAATTATTATGCAGTACTGATTTTGTCAGAAGAACACAATTGAAATATAGAGAATTACGCTTTGATTGTTTATGTTTTAATACGATTTCGTATTGTGACAACTGTTAAGAACAAAAAATCCTGTTGCTTACAAGTGGTGGTTTACGTGGTTTCTCTTTTACATACATGTAGGTTCGCCATAGTAAAAAGAATTTTCGAAATTTCATGACTATGGCATTTTGACAGATTTTTGGTAAAATTGGTGTCTGTATGTTGACCTCAACTTTTAACCAATCAGCGCTGGTATGTCCAAAATGTTACGAGAAAGCCTGAACGAATCCAATTATTTATGAGCAAAATGGTATCAATGATAGACGGCAATATGCAGAAGTATAAGAAAATATTCTGATTTTTATATGTTTTTTTTTGTTTTGTTTTTTTAATTTATTTATTTCATCAATTGCAAATGTAATGTCGGCAATTAAGCAGTTTCTTAAAAACCATGAAGGCTGTAACTTTATTATAAATGTTACAATTTATTAAATTGTTTTATGCTGATTCCTCTAAATTAGTTCCATTTCTGTTTCCTGATGTAGTCAGTACTGTAGGAGATTATAATTATTCCATTGTAAGTTATCTATCTTATGATATTTGTTAAAGCAATTGAACATGTACTTTTTTCAGTGTCAAGAAGGCAGGGCTTAGCTTTGAACATATGTTTGAAGAAGTTCCAATTGTCATCAAGAATTCCCATTTGATAAATGCTCTGTGTTGTGAGGTGGAAGAGAGTAAACCCACAGACAACCCTTACAATTACTTAGATCTTGCCACAAGGTGTGTGAAATCTTCATTTATTTCAGGCATTTAATAAAATTTGCAAACAATATTAAGAAGTGTCTCTCATACTTTACACATAAATTTGGTGGCTAATATATTTTGAAATAAAGCGTAAGCATCCCCATCTGGATTGGCTGTTGCTCTGTTTCTGCTTAAAATCATATCTAATTGGTGTCACTGTCTTAATTGAATTTGAGTAATGTGGACCAAATAACAAATAATTATGATATCTGCTATTTATGTGTATGGCTATTTTTAATTTGGTAAACCATTTGTTATCCAGCTCTATGTTGGAGAAAAACGTGAAGTCCCTGATTGAGTCTGTCGATGAGATGAGTCAGGACGCCAACAAGTTCTTCAATTACCAGCGCCAGCTGATCCGGCAGCAGCAGGCTAAGCAGCAGTTCCAGGCCAAGCGGGTAACCACATGTTTTTACAAGCTTTTATGCCAGTGTATCAGATTCACTGGGGAGGAGGTGTCCCTGTATAAGATGTTCTGGTGTGATAATTTCAATAGAAAATATATATGTAGGATCAAAACAGAACCGGGATAAAGGATTTGCTATCAAGTCAGAACCAGGACTTAAGAAATTAAATCTTTCTCGCTTTCCACTGTTGTGTTTTCATCACTTAAACAGGCAAATTTGACAGAAAGATGTATTTGAAGAGATCCCTACAATGTTGTTTAGAATAGAATTTTGATGGCGATTTTTAACGCATACTATCACAGCAGAACTGAGACAAACTATCACATCAGAACATCTTATGCAGGAACACCTCCTCCCAAGTGGGATGCATAGGAATAATATTTTTCTTGCACTCTAACTTATTAATTTTTTTTGCATGAAAGAATATGATACCTGCCCTTGTTTCTAACATTTAGTTTGAGCGGCCTACAATAATAATGCACACATTTAGTTTGCATTGTGTTCAGTTAATTCAATCTTACTTAGCTGATGTCCACTACTCCACTACCATACATGAAATTGAAAAGTTTTAACCAGGGTTTGCAATATGAGTTGTTTTTTTTTCTCTTTGAGTCTTTGTTTCCTGTTTGACCATGTGGCGCTTCACATTATTATTTCCATGAAGGAGGTTTGGAATAGT
Source organism: Streblospio benedicti (assembly GCA_019095985.1). Classification (NCBI taxonomy): domain Eukaryota; kingdom Metazoa; phylum Annelida; class Polychaeta; order Spionida; family Spionidae; genus Streblospio; species Streblospio benedicti. Next base: position 10,918,733 of record CM032664.1, on the reverse strand, counting down.
ATGTCGAGCACACTGTGTTTTACTCTGATTGTTTTATCAAAACAACCAAATTTGTATTATTCGAATGAGAACTCCACACTCAACTCTTTCATACATTCTGTAACTGTGTATATGCATATAGATACTGGACATGACTGCACCCCTGCACGCATTACGTATGATTGTCATTTGTATATGAATACTTATATACTTTTAAACTATAGTTGTTACCTAGTTAGATATCTATGACAAAATCAATATACAGTATTTAATAATTTTAGAGGCGGGTGGGTAATTGAGATCTCTCTTTCTAAATTATTACTTGCAAAAATGTTAACTTCCACAAGAAAGTCATTGAACATCATCCAGAAAGATCAAGCTCCACATAAGGCACATATGCCGGCAGAGACCCAACCCCAACAAGACTGTTAGTGTTAGGGCCCTCGAATTAGCACACAGTTGGGACAGTGTCCTGGATATTCACCTGAACAATGAACTTACATGATTGATATTCCTGTTATTAGATATATTGCTGGGACAAAGCATGTTTGAAGCATTAATAATGAACAATATTAGCGTTATTTAGATTTTAAGCACTGTTGAAAATCTAAAAGCCATTTTATTTTATTTTTTTCAATCAAATAAAATATTTCGAAGCACTTTGGCTATCTTAATTACTTAATTACTTGACAACTATAAGTGCGCTTTCAAATGTCAACCCACCAAACTATTTCTCACCATCCTTCCGCGTATTACGTACTGTTTTGTGTGATGTAGTATCGCATGTATTATGTTAATGAGCATCAGACGTATCTGTTTTATCCATTCACGGAGTAGTGATAAGCACATATCTCGTACAGCTCTTAACCAATCAGAATTGAGAATGAGCAGCAAAGTGGTGAGAAAATGTGATCACAATCATTTCTAACTGACTGCTACATTTGAAACTATGACCGAAAGGTCAATGTGTCATAATCAATGTCTGATTTTCAATGATGGTCAATTCAACATCCAGCAGATAATTATGGTGACGTAATATTTTTCTCGCATTTATGTAGTGTGAGAATTTGTCAGATGATTAGTTGAGAAAGAATGAATTGCACAATTTTGAATCTAGTAATTATCTTAACAGCAAGTCAGATTCATCGATTATATGATTGTTGGGAAGATTTTGATGCATTAAGGTTGTCCAATATTGATAGATCCTTAGACAATGTGGCATAGATTATTTGTTTTATTTAGCCTAAACAATAACCTTTCTGATTTTAATTATTTGATATTAGAGGTACCTGTAACTATAGGTGAACTAGTTCCAAGTTGAAGTGAAGGACTACCTGTTTACATCAAGAGCGGTGTGAGAGAGTGGTGTGAAAAACCTGATGGTTTCAATGACCAATTAATGGCCGTTATTGTGAAATCATTGATGCGGGCATAAAGGGATTGCCCCCAGTGACCTGTGCTAGTCTGGGAGGCCACCTGCTGGCCGCAAAAATTGGTTGCCTTGGCCTTAATCAGCGATTGTTTACCCAGCAGGCATTGCATAAACTGATCAAGTCTATCAAAGCAGTCGTATTACTAGATTCCTTAGCAGCATGTGTCACGGGTAGTTAAGATCTGACACTTTTTATAAGACTTTATGCGTTGGCGCACTCTCCCTAATGTGGTTACATCATTAGAAGATGAAGAATAACGGATTAGGAAGTGAAAGAAAGAGTAACATTTGGTCAGATTTGTTTTTATGGCCTTTGTTTGGAAAATTTCTTTGTTGAATCAAATTTGAGATTGGTAATGTTAATAAGATGTTAAGTCATTTTATGCATCATTTAAAAGCTTCAGTGACATTTACTCAGATGTTGTAGATACACGTGTTTAAAAATAATCTTTGTCCCCCTGTAGACGATATTTAAAAAGCCTACTAAACTAACTAGTCACTAAATATTTGATAGTGAAAATATTGCTCAAGTCATTTCTAGGTGTCTGTATTGTATGTATGTTCAATTTAATTAACTGTAATATAAATTAAACTCTTCTTGAAATTATTTCCATCTTTTTTTATACTGAATAGTAATGTGTATTATACTTTGATATCTTGAAGTTGTAGTAATTTTCATCTGCACATCTCCCATCTATTGTAATTTGCAGGCATCTCAGAATGTAATGCGAATTACATCAATACTTTTATCAACTAACAAATACATTAGTATTCAATCATACTGTGATTAATTCTTTAAAATGATTTCTCAAATGCATTCTGGTGTTGTACATTTGACGTGTCTTAAATCAATTTATTACTTCAAGTCTTCACATATCAATTATGGGTCATTGTAAACAAGTATTTTCACTACAAATTGTCGGATAAATACATAATTCCTTCCAACAATTGTGGTGATTCTTGCAGGCGTCCGAAAATGCTCTGCGGGTTGCGCGTGGTGAACAGCCCCTGCCTGATGATGATATCAACCGCATGTTCAAGCCACCTCAGCCGCCACCCAGACTCGACAGTCTCCTGCTGTCTCAGCAGATCAATGCCTATGTGGAACAGATCACAGAATTCGCCACCCAGAGCTTTGGAAAACTCTTTATGGCCGACTCCCTTCAGGTGAGCCTTTTATTAATGTATTTCTATACGAGGTTTTGATGGATTGAAAAAAGTGTGGCGAGTGACTTTCAATTTACACTCGCCATACTGAATTCACACTCGCCAAAAATGTCAAATATAATGACTCTTTTATCATAATTGATGGTATGAATAAACACTTGTAGGCACGGTAATTTCACCAAACGTAACTTTCCTGGGCGTATATGTCATTACATATGGTTTATTATGAAAGAAAGTTCAATCACGTGTATACTAGATCTGCATCATTGCTAAGTCGTGACGTGTTGCCATGATTCTGGGTGTCAAATCGATTGAACATGGCATTTGTTGATTGTCATTCTCAAATATAACGATGTATGATCTATTAGTAACGTTATTCAATCAATCTATTACGAATGCTTGCCAGAAAATAGAAATAACTTGCTTATTTTGCAATGTGAAAAATATACACACACACATGTTTGCGGGTGTCAATGCGCATGCTCAGTAGTTCAAATGTTGAGCCCGCGCAATTAGAAAACGAAAGTAAGTTTGCGCCCATAGCAGGGTATGAAACTCATCAAAATTTGTCCACGGACCACAGGACCGGCAACTTCAAAACGTAGCCAGCCCTGACAAAAAGTGTACTGCCCTTAGTTACGTTAATATTGAGAACTCCCTAAAAATAGCCGACCCACTGGGCCGTGAACTTTAGAAACCAGCCGGCCCAGGCCAAAATCAGCCGGCACCGGGCTGCCGGGTAGGCTCTATTTCATACCCTGCCCATAGTAAATGTCTTATTGTGCAACCTGGTCGCGCCAATTACAGCTCCTACGACATGCGGACCATTAAAAGACACAATGGCGGTGGTGACGCTTTGTACCTAAGTACATTTTAAAATGGCTGCGCCCATGTACAAACAATAACACGACCTCAATCAATCAAGATCGAGTCATTTTGTGTGATAAAACTCATAAAAAGATTTAAAAAATTACACTCGCTAGTCCTGGCGAGTAGCTTTGAAGTCATACTCGCTAGTGGAAATTTACACTGGCCTGTGGCGAGTAGCGAGTGTCGAAACTACACGCTGATAGTACATGTCCTTTTTTACACTGATCCTCAAGAATTCAATTCATTAAAGCTTTGGTTTCCATTTTAGTTTATATATACTTAAATGGTCATAAAATAGAAATCTCATAAGTAACAATGTAGTTATTTTTTTTATTAATTATATCAGAATAAAACATTAAGTACATTCCATAGGAAAAAAAATATAGTTTATTACAAAAAAAACGCTGAAACATCACCGTGTATTGTTTTGTAAAATAACAGTGCTTGTTGTATGTAGTGATAGAGGTATAAGACACTGTCCCATTCAACATTTATAGAATTTATAAGAAATACAACTGAGATGTTAACAATTGTTAACAGTCAACATTTGTTGAAATTAACAAAATTTTGTTACTCATTTAAAATGACTGTAACTAAAATCAAATATTAGCTTTATCGTTAGTTTTTAGAAACTAAAAATTTTGCTTTCTTGCCATGAAATCCTTAATGCTTTAGTGACATCTAAGGTTTGAAAGTATGTGAAATATATTTTTCATCAAATAAGCTGATTTTCTATCAAATTGAATGATTTTGTAATATATAATTTACGTGGAAATTTTTTTTGTTGTTTTTTTCAGGTGAAGGAAGAAGAACAGCTGTAAACTCTCCCCAGCTCCTCATTTTGTTGGATTCTCAGCAAGGAAATATTCCATGCTGATATTCTGCTGACGACACCGTCTGCCGTTTAGCCAATATCACTTGCTGGGAGTATTCACCCAGTTTGTTAGGAAATTTGAAAAGCAAGACAAAGACTTGTTTTTAAGGATAGGCCTAAAGCCTTTATGGCTGAGAGGTCTTTATATGTATATCCCTTTCGTGGATATAGAAAGAATTTCTTGTATACTAATAAACTCATATGCATCATACATGTTTTGGTGTCATTATACATAGACAAAACCGGGTGAGTTGGTAGCGTGACTTATTTTTATCGGGTGAGTTCTTGGGATGTATCACGGCGAGCCCGTAAGACTATTGGTGATACGTCACAAGAACGAATCCCAATAAAATAAGTCATGTTACAAAACGGAACCCGGTTTTGTATTTAATATTCTTTTCTAAACAATTACAACACTGTTTTCAAACAGACTTGAAAGAATGGTCGATTAGTTTCATTTGTACAAATCATTGTTAACATTTAGATTTACATTATACCAGCATATAACATACAATATGGGATGACTTGCGTACACCAATAAGGGGCCACGCATCGTTGAAAGCGTGTCACGGGAGAAAAAGCCGGATCTAGACCAAGTAATGTTTTATTTAGTGTGCACCAAGTCCAACATTGAATATAGAAAAATAGACACATTTAAAAGAACTTTGCCGTTATTGTGTCTGATAAATTTAAATCAGTGCATCTTGAAACTGGGTTATAAATAGGCTGGCTGAGAACTGACCAAATACAATGTATAAGGACAATGCTGATACAATTTATTTTTGCAAGGCAGAACTGGCGCACAATAACCAATGAAAGTACTTCCAAAAGAATGATAATCTTGAATTTACGCAATTTTCATATATAGATATATAGAATCAAAATTTTCATGCAATAAAACATCCAAAATTCATGAAGACAAATATTTTGATGTATTATTAACAATGGCTATGGAAAATAAACTTATGTCAAAATATGGGGGTATAAGAATGGACCAGTATACCATTGAACTTCTGCCCCTACACCCACCCACACAGATGTGCAAATCCTTCAATACCAACATAAAGTTGAATATCTTACCCTCATGTATTTGCCTGAAAAGATACTGTTCTTCCCCCACCTCCCAGAAATATATAACTTGCATAAAGAATGCAGTACTCTCATTCTACAATATCTTGTGAAATAACTACAATATCTAAGAATTGCCATTCGGCCCTATGGCGTTGTTGGAGACCATTACAAACGTCTCACCAACATGACCGGTACATGGTTCTTATTTTACTCTTCTTTTTTTTGGACATTAGAATTGATGGATTCTATTTACCTTTAGAGGGGGTCCGGGGGCATGTTTTTAGGTAAAAATGATGCATTCTGGGAGGTTATGATAATTATTTCCATTATTGGGGGTGCACTAGTGACCAGTGTTTTTCCAGAAGAATACCTTATTTTCATAGGGGCTTTGGCATGTTTGTCATCGATTGGGCATTCGAGATCCCCCCTTCTAATATCCTGGATCTGCCAGTGATCAATGCTGGGGTGCATGGACTTCACCCAGAAAAACTGGGGCACATCACTTAGTTCTATATGTATATTGCCACAGAACTGGGGTGATGGACTTTAATAACGACATTGAAATATAAATGCTTGATCCTCAATTACGACTGGCCTCTAGTTAATTAACTCATTCTCATATGTATCTATATAATAGTAGTAAGGTGTATGGTATAGTGTTTGTAAATCATAGTTTATATATACCACACACACCCTCCCATGATGCTGGGGCCCATGATTCAGTGTACAATGTATATTGCATTACAGTACATGTACTAGCAATTCAGTTTTGTGAGTACACGTACGTGATTGAACTCTTTTCCACCCACAAAAAGAAGTTGCATTATCATTTTTAGAATGACTGATGAAATACAGTCTGGTGCTTTATGTGGAGTATATAACATAACAAATCATTTTTTTATAAATACATTTCTTTTTATTTTATTCTTATTCAGATATACAACTTAATACATGTATATTGACATGCACTACTATTTACATTTGTATAAGATACAATCATTAGAAATTAAGCACAACTTTGCAAAGAGATGCATACTCAAATTAAAATTAAATTGCAACTAGTCAAACTACATGTTTTATTATACTAGAAATACCTATACACATTATGTTCAATAATACATATTACATACATATATATATATGAATTGTATCAACTCGTTCAGATACAGATTTTTATAAACACACATATCAACCACTTACATGTACCAGTACTCACAATAATTTACCAAGACAACACGCGATATTACAACAGAATCATTAAAAATCATAAATATTTAAAACCAATATAAATATTAAATAAATACACTACGCCCATGTATTTGTAAAATCCATAAAAAGGACGGAAATTTGATAAATAAATAAGTGTAAAAAGCAACTGAACAAAGACAGCAAGTTCCATTTTACAAGCAAACCCATTCCTTTGTCTCACTAGCAGATGCACATAAATCGCTTATAGAAATCTGTCACCCTAAACACCCCAGTTTGCCATATGCTGCCGCCCCGCACGCATCTGATGCAGGCGGGCAGGTGCCCGTCGAGGGTAGACCAAGGGTTCCCCGGGCCAGAGCACCTGGCCGGGGCCCACAAGACAAAACCCCGTATCTGCTTGGCCCCAGGATACAGGTGGCCATCCAGCCATTCCCATACAACACACACGCCCAAGAATTTGAATAAAAGAAAAATAATAGAGTCAGTTAAATTTCAAATTTGTAGCATCAGGTGCCCACTGTCATACTATAACTTTCAGTTCTAGGAATTTGAATGAAGAATGTAAAAAATCACATGATTTTTTTTCTTTCTTAAAGTTTCAAATCCTGCACACGCATACTGAGATCATTATGTGAATATTGCACTAGGCCTGCCGCGTCTACAGTCTTCCCATCTCTTTCTGACAGTACTAACTGTAAAATAAATGAATAAGTACAATATGATAAATTGTAACACAAATACACCAAAAATTGCCCTAAACTCATACATAGTGCTCGCTACACACGGAATGCAAGAAGTTGCTGTACACATTTGACTAGATTCCACTCCGGAGATCTTTTGATCATTTTAAATAAATAAATTAGTATAAAAATCAAACAGACACAAAACACCCAATAAATATACATGGAGAGATAAATGGATAAAGGCAGTTTCAATTGTGCGTCTACAACATTCAAGTCCCATAATTCAAACCTGATTGCGCGGCGCAACAAGATCGTCTGCCTATCCCGAGATTCGGCTCCAACTGCTATGTTTGTTCCACCAAACCAACACATGCACACAAAGCATGTACGGAAACTGTACAACACAATTTATCCTGGATGTGCACAAACTCCTGTTACAATCATATGAACACATTTGAAATGCATGATTGAATAAATACAAGATTTGGTTCACCAGTGACTAGATTTCACACAATTTCTTAAAATACATGTACACGCACATATAAAAAAGTCATAATATAATGGCACCATTGGAAAATTACATAAAGGTATAGCATTTTCTTGACCAGCACGAAAATACCACTGGTTTAACACTGCATTGAGGATTTACATTCTTCTTGAGGTACATGAACAAAAAATGGCATTTGTTAACGATAAGACGGCAGTTTTTTGTTTGGTCGGTTGCAATATCTATTGGTCTTTTATGTTGTTTTCAAATCCAATTACCTATGAGGTCAAAAGTTATTTGAGCTGTGTCTGAAAACGTTCATTAGAACAACGGACACTAATATTCCACACGTCAGCTATAGCCTTATCGACCATCAATAATTAGCAATTCAAAGCCAAGAATGATATCATCACTCAATAGAATAATCTTTTCATGGAAAAGCAAAACAAAGGACAGCTGTGTTTAAAGCGTAACCAGCAGCCAATTTAACGGTTATTCCGTATTAGCGGGTGGGAATGAGCCACGCTGTTTAAATCCTTTGTTTGCACTGTAGTCGTGCACCTGCTGCCATGATAACATTTCAATTTGCTCAATAAATTTAAACATCCGCAGCACTTAGGTCTGTTTTCCTTTTTTTTTTTTTTTTTTTTTATACTTGAGCTTAGTTCAGATGGCTTTGAACCTCAGCGTTAAATGATAAACTGATTAGAAACGTTACAATTAGTCTGAGAGGAACTACTGGAATGAATACACGTGCCAACCAATTAATGTATTAAATTATACACGTATATCATTTCTGATGTAATTGTTTGCGTTTTGTAAATCCATGTTACTATAATCCTTTTGGGTACATATAGTCTACTCGATGACCATTGATCTGAAACGGGTCACTACATACAACCAAAATAACGACCATTACGATCAACCAAGGACGCCATTTTCCTGGTGGGTTTAAATATAAAATTTATTGTATCTTGCTAGTTACCAGCAAACACAGTCAATGTTAGTAGAATATGTGGACTAGGTTATTTTTTGCTTCAATTTTATATATTGCAACCAATCTAGTTTGGCTTTCCAGTCTTCTATCTGTATTATCTTGGCAGAATAAATTGTGGTACGTATAGTAAAATAAATAAATAAATAAATGAATAGATGGATAAATAAATAAATAAATAAATAAGTTCTAATCTATAAGTTAGTTTTTCTTCCTAAACTATGTTAACGGAATAAATGGGGTACTACATGCTATCTATATTAGAATAAATAAGTTAATTGCTTCTAGTCTACGTTAATAGTCTACAAATACATAATATAAGTTGGTTACTTTTTTCTAATCTATGTTATACAGTTGTTAGTTTTGTATTTAATCTGTGTTAGAATAAATAAATTAGTTTGTTTCCTAATCTATATTAGTAAGATGTATAGGTTAGGTATGTGTTCTAAGCTATGTCAAACTATGTGAGTGAGTTGTTAAGTCTATGTTATAATAGAAGAATGATTTAGTTTAGTTCTATTTTCTAATCTATGTTAGAATAAATGAATTAGTTGTGTTTTCTAAACTATGTTAGCAGGAAGAACATATTATTGTTTTATGTTTCTAATGTATACTAAAATAAACACGTAAGCTGGTTCTAGCCTAAATTATTTGAATAAACAGTTTAGTTTTGTTTCTTAATCTATGTTGTATCAAATAAATTAGTTTTATTTCTTAATCCATGGTAGGACAATGCATAGATTACTATTGCTTTCTAATCTATGTTAAACTAAATAAGTTAGTTGTTTTCTAGTCTATGTTAGAAGAATAAATAAGTTAGGTTTTATCTTTCTAGTCTATGTTACAAGTAAATTAGTTTCGCTTTCTACATATTTAATATTAGAATAGATATGTTATCTTTGTTTCCTCACCATTTTAATAGGAGGAAAGGGTTAGTTTTATCTCAAACTAGAAAAATTGGTTGTTTCTAGTGTATGTTAGGTGATTAAATAAGTTGATTTTGTTTCATAATGCGTATTAAATAAATTGCAATGAATGTATTATTGTTTTCTAAGCTACGTTAGAATAAATAAATCAGCTTTGTTTATCAATCTATGTTAGCAAGATATTTAGGTTATTTTTGCTTTCTAATCTATGTTAATCAAACGAAATGTTTTAGTTCTATGTTAGAATAATAACTGTCGTGGTTCTAGTCTATGTTGTACATAAATTAGTTTTGTTTTCTAATCTGTGCTAGAATAGATAAATTATAGGGTAGTTATAGGTTAGTTATATTTTCTAATCTATGTTACCTGAATCTATGTTAGATTAAATAAATAAATAAGTTTTGCATTCTAAACTATGTTAGCACAATGAATAGGTTAGATCTAATCTATACTAAAATATATTTTTTATTTATTTCTAGTTTATGTTAGTAGAATAAATAAGTTAGTTCTTTCTCATTTAATATAAGAATCTTATTAGTTTCTTTTTAATAAAAGTTAATAAAAATCAACATTTTCAGTGATAGACTAGCTGTGACAGTGAAGTCTTTGACTTTAATCTTTCACTGGACGACTATTACTGAAGGTGAAAACTGTGACTAGAATATTTAATTTTGACTAGATTGTGTTGTTTACCTTTTGTTTTCTTTCAATTCGCTTTGTATGAAAGTTCAATTAGGTTTAGTTTGTACTACCTATGTTATTAAACTTTTGGCCATGTTTAGTAAAATACTAGTATGTGATTAGCTCTATTGAAATGTTAGTAAATTGTTAGCTATGTTAGTAAACTGTTAGTCGTGTTAGAAATATATTAATAAACTGTTAGTCTTGTCAGTAAAATGTTAGTAAACTGTTAGTGGACTGCTAGTATCACTAAATTTTGAGTCACTTTAGTTAAATGCTAGGATGTGGTTAGCCATATCAGCTAATTCTTAGCTTTATTGAAATGTTAGTAGATGTTAGCTATGTTAGTAAAATGTTAGTAAACTGTTAGTCATGTTAGAAATATATTGATAAACTGTTAGTCTTGTCAGTAAAATGTTAGTAAACTGTTAGTCATCTTATTAGTTTCTTTTTTTATAAAAGTTAATGAAAATCAACATTTTCAGTGATAGACTGTGACAGTGAAGTCTTTGACTATAATCTTTCACTGGACGACTTAGTCAACAGTGTTTACCTTTTGTTTTCTTTCAATTCCATTTGTATGAAAGTTTAATTGGGTTTAGTTTGTACTACCCATGTTATTAAACTTTTGGCCATGTTTAGTAAAATACTAGTATGTGATTAGCTCTATTAAAATGTTAGTAAACTGTTAGCTATGTTAGTAAAATGTTAGTAAACTGTTAGTCATGTTAGAAATATATATGTAAACTGTTATTCTTGTCAGTAAAATGTTAGTAAACTGTAGGCCTGCTAGTATCAATAAATTTTGAGCCACTTTAGTTAAATGCTAGGATGTGGTTAGCCATATCAGCTAATTCTTAGCTTTATTGAAATGTTAGTAGATGTTAGCTATGTTAGTAAAATGTTAGTAAACTGTTAGTCATGTTAGAAATATATTGATAAACTGTTAGTCTTGTCAGTAAAATGTTAGTAAACTGTTAGTCATCTTAGTTAGTATCACTTTAGTAAAACGTTTAAACTGTTAGTGGACTTGCTAGTATCACTAAATTTTGAGTCACTTTAGTTAAATGCTAGGATGTGGTTAGCCATATCAGCTAATTCTTAGGTTTATTGAAATGTTAGTAGATGTTAGCTATGTTAGTAAAATGTTAGTAAACTGTTAGTCATGTTAGAAATATATTAATAAACTGTTAGTCTTGTCAGTAAAACGTTAGTAAACTGTTAGTGGACTCTGGCCTGCTAGTATCACTAAATTTTTAGTCACTTTAGTTAAATGCTAGGATGTGGTTAGCCATATCAGCTAATTCTTAATTTATTGAAATGTTAGTAGATGTTAGCTATGTTAGTAAAATGTTAGTAAACTGTTAGTCATGTTAGAAATATATTAATAAACTGTTAGTCTTGTCAGTAAAAATGTTAGTAAACTGTTAGTCATCTTATTAGTTTCTTTTTTAGTATAAAAATTAATAAAAATCAACATTTTCAATGATAGACTGTGACAGTGAAGTCTTTGACTATAATCTTTCACTGGACGATTTAGTCAACAGTGTTGTTTACCTTTTGTTTTCTTTCAATTCCATTTGTATGAAAGTTTAATTGGGTTTAGTTTGTACTACCCATGTTATTAAACTTTTGGCCATGTTAGTAAAATACTAGTAGGTGATTAGCTCTAATGAAATGTTGGTAAACTGTTAGCTATGTTAGTAAAATGTTAGTAAACTGTTAGTCATGTTAGAAATATATATGTAAACTGTTATTCTTGTCAGTAAAATGTTAGTAAACTGATAGTGGGCAAATTAGTATCCTGCTAAGTTTTGAGCCACTTTAGTTAAATGCTAGGATGTGGTTAGCCATATCAGCTAATTCTTAGCTTTATTGAAATGTTAGTACACTGTTAGCTATGTTAGTAAAATGTTAGTAAGCTGTTAGTCATATTAGAAGTATATTAATAAGCTGTTAGTCTTGTCAGTAAAATGTTAGTAAACTGTTAGTGGACAGGGGCCTGCTAGTATCACTAAATTTTTGAGCCACTTTAGTTAAATGCTAGGATGTGGTTAGCCATATCAGCTAATTCTTAGCTTTATTGAAATGTTAGTAGATGTTAGCTATGTTAGTAAAATGTTAGTAAACTGTTAGTCATGTTAGAAATATATTAATAAACTGTTAGTCTTGTCAGTAAAATGTTATAAAACTAAACTGTTAGTCATCTTAGAATTTTGAAACTTTTTTTAAAAGTTAATAAAATATCAGCTTATTCATTGAAATTTTCAGTGTTAGCTGTGGTAGTAAAATGCAGTAAACTTTAGACTGTTAAAAATATAAACTGTTAGTCGAGTTTAGTCAACAGTGTTAACCATCTTAGTTTTCTTTCAATTCCAAAGTTGTATGAAAGTTTAAATTAGGTTCAAATTGTACTATCTTTCATTGGATGTTTTAGTCAACTTGTTTAGCCATGTTTTAAGTAAAATGTTAGTAAACTGTTAGTCATTATTCTGAAATGTTAGTAAACTGTTAGCCATATTTAGTAAAATGCTTCATGTAAACTGTTGCTTATGTTAGTAAACTGTTAAAAAATCATGTTAGAAATATATAAGTAAACTGTTATTCTTGTCAGTAAAATGTTAGTAAACTGTTAGTAATGTTAGAAATTGCTAGTACCCATGTCAATAAATTTTGAGCCACTTTAGTTAAATGCTAGGATGTGGTTAGCCATATCAGATAATTCTTAGCTTTATTGAAATGTTAGTACACTGTTAGCTATGTTAGTAAAATGTTAGTAAGCTGTTAGTCATATTAGAAGTATATTAATAAGCTGTTAGTCTTGTCAGTAAAATGTTAGTAAACTGTTAGTCGTTTTAGAAATATATTAGTTATCCACTTTTAGACATGTGTAAACATTAGCCTCCCCTACGGTCATGTTACTGTTAGTAAATTGGTAGTATTTGACTAGAAAATGTGACAGGAAATTGTAGCTATATTAGTAATGTGTTAGTATACAGTATACTATTAGCCATGTTAGGAAACACTTAATTTACATGCTAGTAGTATGTGGCTAGCCATATCAGTTAATTCTTAGCTTTATTGAAATGTTAGTAAACTGTTAAATATGTTAGTAAAATGTTAGTAAACTGTTAGTCATGTTAGAAATAGATTAGTAAACTGTTAGTCTTGTCAGTAATTTGTTAGTAAACTGTTAGTCATGTTAGAAATAGATTAGTAAACTGTTAGTCTTTTCAGTAATTTGTTAGTAAACTGTTAGTCATGTTAGAAATATATTAGTAAACTGTTAGTCTTGTCAGTAAATTGTTAGTAAACTGTTAGTCATGTTAGAAATATATAAGTTATCCACTTTTAGACATGTGTAAACAGTAGCCTCCCGGATGGTCATGTTACTGTTAGTAAATTGGTAGTATTTGATTAGTCATGTTAGCAAATATGATAGGAAATTGTAGCTATATTAATAATGTGTTAGTATACTGTTAGTATATACCATTAGCCATGTTAGGAAAAACTTAAGTTAAATGCTAGTAGTATGAGGCTAGCCATATCAGTTAATTCTTAGCTTTATTGAAATATTGGTAAACTGTTAGTCATGTTAGAAATATATTAGTAAACTGTTAGTCTTGTCAGTAAAATATTAGTAAACTGTTAGTCATGTTAGAAATATATTAGTTATCCACTTTTAGACATGTCTAAACAGTAGCCTCCCGGACAGTCATATTACTATTAGTAAATTGGTAGTATTTGACTAGCCATGTTAGCAAATATGATAGAAAATTGTAGCTATATTAATAATGTTAGTATACTGTTAGTATACTGTTAGTATGCTGTTAACCATGTTAGGAAACAAATCACTGTTAGACGGGTTAGTAAAATATTAGTATGTGGGTTAGCTCTATAAACAAAATGTTAGTTTACTGTCACTCATGTACCAAATGTAAAGTGTATTGTTAAGCATGTTAGTATAAGATTAGCAGTGCTGGAATGCTAATTCACCCTTAGCTGATATTGATAAACTTTTAACCACTTTAGTTAAATGCTATTATGAGGTTAGCCATATTAGTATAACATCATTGTTATCTGTGTGAGCTATGACAGTAAAATTTTAGTTCAACGTCAAAATGGTCACCATACTGCTATGTAAATATTTAGGATAATGTTAATCTTGTCAGTAAAATGTAATCATTCATGGTTAGCTATGTTAGCAAAAGGTTTAAAGGTATGTGGTTAGCTATGTTAGTACACTATAATAGTCAATTCTTAGCTTTATATAATGTTAATAAACTGTTAGGTATGTTAGGAAAATGTTAGTAAACTGTTAGTCATGTAAGGAATATATCATTAAACTGTTAGTCTTGTCAGTAAAATGTTAGTCATGTAAAGAATATATCATTAAACTGTTAGTCTTGTCAGTAAAATGTTAGTAAACTGTTAGATATATTAGAAATATATATGTTAACTTTTAGACATGTGTAAACATTAACCTTCAAGTCAGCCATGTTAGTAAAATGAAACAATATACATTAACTCTTTTAGTAAATTGGTAAATTGATTAGCCACGTTAGCCAAATATGACAGGAAATTATCTAATGTGTTAGTAAACTGAATATATACTGTTAGCCATGTTAGGGCTAGAATGTTAGTTCTCTCTTAGCCATGGTATTAAACATTGGCAATCTTAGTAATCAACTTTTACAACAACGACCAGATAGAATGATATCTCTCTCCCACCATGACCTTTCATTGTGACAATATTTTGAATGATCAGATTGATATGTCCACCACCGAGATTAGATCTGACCGATTAGAATGATTAACCAATCACCATGACTATATTTTGATCAATTAGAATGATTGTCATGCCATCTCGACTAAATCTAAATGACTAGCCAATGACTAACCAGTTACTGTGACTAGATACACTGAATGATTAGAATTATTGACCCACCACCATGACTAGATTTTGAATGGTTAGAATGATTGAACCACCACCATCACTAGATTTTGAATGATTAGGATGATTAACCCACCACCACCATGACTAGATTTTGAATGATTAGGATGATTAACCCACCACCATGACTAGATTTTGAATTATTAGAATGATTGACCCACCACCATGACTAACGTAACACTAGCTTAACAGCTAATATATATACAGATGACATCTTTCTTGCATTAGAACGATTGACCCACCACCGTGACTAGATTTTGAATGATTAGAATGATTGAACCACCA
The DNA here is from genome assembly GCA_019095985.1 of Streblospio benedicti. Lineage (NCBI taxonomy): Eukaryota > Metazoa > Annelida > Polychaeta > Spionida > Spionidae > Streblospio > Streblospio benedicti. Next base: position 10,903,121 of record CM032664.1, on the reverse strand, counting down.
CCGTGACTAGATTTTGAATGATTGGAATGATTGACCCACCACCACGACTAGATTAACAGCTAAAATATATACATGTACAAATGCTACCTTTCTCGCCAACATAATAATTATTGATAGAAGACTCGATTGCCACACTTGATTGTAGACGTTGTTGAAGTTTAAGGTTTTAAAAGTATTGAGTGTTTGGTATCCATAACAATCTTGATTATATGACACATTTAAAATGCTTATTGTGTCACTATCATAGTAATTTCATGTTTCACCTAAACATTCACTTTTGGTCTTGATTCATTCTAGTCCTTTCAATTAGTTGAATACAATGCTTATACGTATTTGGATTGTAATTTTAACCATTGGGTTTAGTAGACTGTTGCATATCAAAATGATATCTATTTTTCACATCTGATTTTCGTATTATATGGTTATCGCTACTATTGCTGGTTAGTAAGGCAATTGCTTCCGTCATTAAAACATTGCGCAAGTTAGTACCAAATTATAAATATTTAGTAAGTTAGTGACATCAATGTTAGTAATTTTAGAACCGGTTACAAATGCCACTTTTGCCCAAATAAAAGTACCTAACACACACGCACTAATTCACTGACAATCAGAAAGCACCTTCTGAAACAAAGAATACTTACAAAATGTGCATACCAGATGGCTACATTCAGTCTTGATCCACAAAACCAAGTATAACCATGAAAGCGATTCACCTCCTCACTCACTGCCACCAAATAATGCACCAGCTATGACATTACCTCCTGTATGTACCCTTTAATCCGCGTAGGCAGAGGCAACATCTCCAGTTCATTGTTCTGACAGTGCTGCGCTATAACTGCCCTGCATCTGTCCTGCAGACTGTCAAAACCCCTCAACGTCCGCCCGAGGCGCATCTCTGTCTTGGCGGCAGTTGAGCAAACCACTGGGAAGAGCTCCTCTTTGACCTCGTTCAGTCCCTCGAAGGCGACGCCCAGGCAGACACCGTCCTTGAAGAAGGTGACGGTACCTTGGCCGTGCCGCCCGTCGAAGAGGACGCCCACGGTGGCGGGTGCGTTCTCCCGGAAGGGCTTGGCGTACTGGCGCCACGAGCCGTCGTGCCACAGCAGGCCCTGGTGGTGGAGAGGGCAGAACATTGACTTGGATTTCTACGCGGTCGTGTGTGCTGTGTCTTTAAAACTCAGTTTATTGACCATATATTAACAGAAAATTGATATACAACATTTAACCGTCACATTTAACACATAGTTGTATACTTTACATGCCCGTCGACTAACCATGGACACCAAACCCGATGGAAGAACAATGTCCGATAAGGCAATTATTATCAATAACTTCAGAAAGTGTAAGCTGGGTTCGATCATGGTTTAGTGTTGAGCATTTCAATGTTCCCACTGTCGTCTGCGGCCTACCTTGTGGCTGAACCCCCAGCCGGCGGCGTCCTCGCCCAGCAGGTTGGTGAAGGCGTCCAGGTGGAGGCGAGCGCGCCGCGTGCCCACGCCCACCATCATGCTCGTGCCGAACACGCGCTGCGACAGCTGCACCTACAGGGTGGAGAGTAACTTTATCAGTCAAAGTGTTCAATCTGTAGCTGACATAGAGTAATGATGGCTAATAGTAACGATACTGCTATAGAACTGGCCACCGTGCTAGTCACCTCAAGAATTAAACAGAGTTGTCGAAGATGCGAATGTGGAAGTTCCTTATGTAACTATCCCATTCACTTTTCAGCTCTCAAACAAAACAAGACGATTGAGCATATGTAATGTTTGGTATATTCAGAAACCTAATATTCGGGTGTCATAAATGAGGACGCGGTTTGTTTTAATCTGTTATCGCCGCTTACCTCCCAGTAGTGCACGCCGTGGTTGAGCACCCTCGTGCCCCGCACTCCCGCCGTGCCGTTGCTCCACGTCGGGTGGAAGTGTGCCGTCTTCAGGGCCTCAGCGTAGTGGACTCCATCGCCCCCTTGGTCCCCGTCTTGGACTTGGTCGGCGTAGAGGCAGACTTCGGGCGAGCAGTCCCACTTGTCCCACGTCCAGAAGTCCGCGCATGCGTCAGAGAGCGGCGCGGGCCACGTGCTGCGCTGAAAGATGTGGCCACGTGCACTGGAACAGACGACAAAAGTGGGGTTATTTGTTTGTTTGTTTTGTGTGACATTTTCTTAATGGCGTGTTGTCCTGTTCAGATAGTGTACTTTCTTTTGTACAACTCATGTGTAGTAATTTTGAAATTGAAATTATTTTCTCTTTTAAAATTATCAATACCACTGCGACCTTCAATCCCTTCCCCTCATATAGATACACATCGTCATATCTCACGACTATATACGCAGTATATAGTCGGTATATAGTTGGTATGAACAAGGACTTCAAGGCAGTGTGAGTGATCAATCCGTGAAAACCGACGACGATAGATACACTATCGCGATGACAAAATCGTCACGTAATGATATGTTAATGCAAGCTTCGGTTTCATCGTTTGAGTCGCTATAACTACCTGTGTTGCTTTGTGGTGGTTTATGAGTTACTTGCATCCATTTGCAAAGTTTATTGCTTCAAACTTGTACTGCTTCCGTATGTGATGAGTCCACATGTTTTCTGTTAGCCATATCGGAAACAATGTTTTACACTGCACTACTAGTATTGCTATTGATTTCAAAATTACTTCAATGCATCATTAATAAAAACAATTTTATTGACATGTGAGCTTTGATCAACTTTCGCATACCTTTAAATTTCCAATATCCATAGAAAAAAATCTATATTTCAGTTCTATTCTCCATGTATATTTAGCTTTTTAATACCATATGTGTATCAATATGAAATGATATTCCTAGATTGCCTCCAAATCCAAATGTTCATCAAAGAAAACTAACAATGTAAATACCTTTCAAATTCTACTTCATAACTCAGCATTTCCTTATCGAACGCCTTAGGAATAAACTTTTTCAATGAATCCATATTTATTTATTTTTTATAAAACAACTTCTCTGCGCACTGACTAATGAACACGTGTTACTCTCCCAAAATCACGTCTGGCAACCGACCACGACAAGCCCAGTCTCACATCAGACAGCCACGGGCTGATCCCCCAAGTAGACAAAGAATCTTACAGTGGTCTATACTCGTGTTATTTGACCACAAGGTGGTAATCATCACACCCGATTTGACCGCGTTGACATTTATTAGTCATAAGCTACTATGTGTTGACCGTTCACCGGTCGTATTGACGTAACAAAGAAGCAGAGCATCCCTTCGGTTATCAGCGATAATCATCTATAAGGAGGTTGACCTTTGTTCACCACACAAACACCACCGTGCGGTATGGACATTGAGAGGCTTTAGCACTACACAAATGTAGAAACATAAGGCGCATCTGTCTATGGGGGCCTCTACATATACGGTTAGCCACTGACATCTTAATGTGGGGTGCATTGCACATCTGTGAATGGGCAGCTTGTGATTTCTACACGTCATTAACATGATAGGATCATCACCTGGCACGTCGCACATTAACGCGATTAACTGGTGCACAGACAGAGGGGTTACCAATATTGGGGGGAAGCATATGCATTTTGCGGTTATCATTTCCCATTGTTCTGTAATACTTCGTTCGTCCTACCTTTTCGTATTTCTTTAATCTGGTGTCTGAGATGGTTTCCTATTTTGTTATGCTTTGTTATTGTTCCATGAGAAATATTTGTATATTTTTCGTAACCACGAACTGATACAAAATTCAAATGTCTTTTAGAATTAAAGCATTACTAAATTGCTCAATATTATTCACAGTACTCATTTACTGAAAGCTATTGATTTCCTTTGTGTTATTGGCCAGCTTAATCAATAGCTCAAATATGATGCCATTTGCTCATTGATAATTCATGGTGTTAAAGGGAGTACTTTCACCACGGTGGTATGCATATTCATGATGTGCATAAATAATTGATGTGGCCTAGCGGTTCAATCTCCATTTTATATCCACCATTTTATTCAAAGTTACATCAATTTTTAATTAGCATTCATAAAAATCACTTTGCCTAATGACTACCACACATTTCTCATAAATAGTAAAAACCAATGCAAATAAATGGAAACAATCCTCTATATTGGCTTAGGGCGTTTATAACCAACGATCGTTCCCCCACAAAAGAGAGCCATATATGGTCGCTATAATTTATCACAAAAAGTCAAAGATCTCACGTTAACCTATCCACATCAAAAGAATCTACCACAGTGCAGGTGTAATGAAACAGTAAAGTTACCATAAGACCACTTACTTCTGCTTGCCCTTCAGCTCGCCACCTGTCTTTGGCCGGGCGTGGATGACGGCCGTGTCGCTGCCCGGGCCCCGGAGCTCGCTCGGGGGCATCTCGCCTTCCCACGCGGCCGACGACAGGGGCTCCCTCTTCCTTCTCGTCGTCTTCGCCCCGGCTGTCCCCTCCTACTGGCCGATCATTGGGGCCAACGGGGGCGTGAGTCCCCACGCCGAGACGCCCGTAAACAAAGACGCGTGGGTGTCTGTCTGCGTGTGCTGCTGCTGTCGTCTGCTTGCTCACTGGTCGTCTCTTAATTCCCCTTCTGTGGTTAATACGGGTCGATGCTGCTGCCGCTACATCCGGGTAATTTGAGTCACGCGATTGCTCGTGAGTTTGTAAACAAACAAAAGCAGTCCTTTTATGTCTCACTGCAATTATTATTATTCTTTTGTTTCCGAATAAACACCGTTTTGTTTCAAAGTAATGCTTATATCAAAATAAAAATCGCCTTGTTTTTCAAGCGAGTGAAATTCGTGCGCCCGCATGGCGCATGTTCGCTCGTTGAGCGCAATTTGTCGTCTGTGAGAATAACGGCCCGTGCCGCCGTATTTATAGCCCATGACCAGACAATGCCCCCGGCTTTAATAGGCACCATGGTAACGCCTAGAAGTGCATGCATTGTTTGCTGTCCCCGTGCGGCTGGGGCTTTTGTTCCCCGGCAGTGAGGCCAGGTGGCCGCGGCGAGGGCGCTCGCCATTCGTCGGTCGCTCGAGCCGCAGAGGCGGCGACGCGTGGCCTTTAAACATGACGACTAGGTCTTTGTGTCCCTTTAAACCAATAATCAATAATATCACGCAGACATTTAAAAATGGCCGAACAATAAAAAAAAATACACGTAATGAAGACCTTTTTGTTTTGGAGGTGGGCTTTCGTAAACGTGTGTGAGTGACTTTCAAACAAGGGTTTTTGATGGAAACGTGAGAGAGAAAGAGTTATTGACTTGCGATTTTATTTTATTTTTATTTTATTTTTTTATTTCTTTATTTATTTTATTTTATTTTATTTATTTATTTATTTTATTTTATTTATTTATTATTTTATCTTATTTTTATTTTATTTTTTTTGGGGGGGCGGTATACCATTAATATGCTTTGTAGGGTGGAGAACTGATGATAATATTAACTACTGTTCTGTCCATGGTAATCGTTATATAAAAGAAAATGCCTCTGCCATGACCATGATGATCAAGCCAATGAATAGCGATAAAAATTGCCATGAACTTGTTTAATAACGCCCTGAACTCATTCTTACCATCATAACAACGCACCATACCCGCTTATTTAGCATGGTAAGACTATTATTTACTAATGTACGGTAATTGAAATTAACTAAATCCCCGCTACTAAATCATATGCATGTAGAAAGGAAATGGTAATTGTCAATGCATGTGGTTAACATTAAGTAAATGATTATCAAACAAGACAAAACCAGCCGACAAAATGCTGCAATTTGTTCCCTCTATTATAAAAACATAAAAACATAATCCTTGCTGCCGAATCTGGATATGAAAAGGATTGACAGCATTCATCGGTCTTTCGCGAAACCGACGCATGTTTGACAGCGGTTGATAAAGCATTGCTGAATGCTGATCTAATACGGCATGTTGAATACAAGGAGTAGTCACTTTTAGGGAAGACAAAGTGTGAGCATAATCTAGGCCACCTGATGGGGAATTAATAATGCTCAAACGTGTACTAACGTAATTTGAAATTTTACAAGTCGAACTTTGGCTTTGAACGGGGGGCGGGGGGGACGTCCTTCAATACACTAGTTTTAACAGATAAAATGAATCCTTTTTTGTGTGTCCAAAACTGATATTGTTCGTACAAATCACCTAACTAAAGGCTTGGATGGAAAACAAACAAAGATAGTTCTCCCTTGCTGACAAGATCCATTTGTACGGTGCAAAGCACATAACGTTGTTACGTCAAGTGTCGTCAATTAGTGAAAGAGCGTCCCTGGTCCAGGCCCTCTCCAAGTGTAAGTGGTGTCAGCCGGCATACGCAAGCTGTCACTTCTTTTGTAATTGCTGATATAGAAGGCAGAACCACTGGAAGGAACACTATCATTATAATTTAGATGGTTTAATGTAAAACTTGCCAGGCCTCTTTGCGCATTTTATTGTGTAGAAATAGCCACTGAATATTTAATATGTGGGCTGGAAACGTGTCGACGTGCTCTTATGTGTAGCGTGTGACACATGACGGGGGTGGGATTTTTAAACTTTTATTTTGATTTTTTAAAACATGGGATTTATTGTACATTGTATTTATATGTGCACTTTTAAATAATACTGTACACATGCACAATCCTACTAAAATTGGTGCACGAAAAATAATTTTGAAAAATACAATTCAACCATTTACAGCTACGTATTACAATTTTTATCTCAATATGTGTAATAATGCGACAGCTATATATAGTACAATGATAGAGGTGCAATATTTCCGCCGCACAACACAATGAAATCTGTAATTAGTAAGGCGACAAGTAGAAATGACCAGAGGTCAAATGCTCCGCCTTTGTCCACTGTAAAACCATACAACTATCAACACATGCCGCATTCGCGCAACTTATTCTGCTCATATGAGCCACTAATGAATAGACATGCATGGCCTCTCTCAACTCCCTTACATAGTTGGTCATTTCGAGATTAAGCATTAGCCCTGGGCAGGTGCAAGTCAATGAGAGGTACAAAGTCCTGCCGCGGCATCAAAGTGATTTTCTCGCCGGGGAAAAGTCGCGCGCTTTTGATGCACCATGAACAGGTGCATTGTTACAGTGGTTGGTCTCACCGACAAAGTTATTTTGTTACGTATACGTTCAATAGGGGTTAAATTAACCCCAATTGAGAGGAGGGATTGTAAATCATATGGGTGTTAGCATACACCTGCTCGAAGTCGGGTCCTTTTAAGATTTGTTGATACAGACTCCATCATTTGCGGCTTTGGTGATAATGGGGTTTCCCGCTGGTGAAATTATCATTGCGGTGTTTGCTTTTGAAATATAATGCAAAAGATGCAACATTTTGTGTGTTTTCGTACATTTTTTATTTTGTTTACTTTGTTCAATATTTACGTGATTTTCGAAAGTTTGGGGCAAAACTACCAAGCGGCTTAGTCAATTTGTCCATTTAAGCTGTATTCACATTGCTATAGTTGACTGAACGATGATAGTATGTGGATGGGAAATAGTTGTTGGAAATGCTCATTAAATATGTCTGTAATTAGACAGTTACAGGTGTATGAAACATCTAGACTACACATGTATGTATAAAACATTAGACCCGGTAATTCAAATTCGGCAACTTAAACTGTGTTCAATTAACTATAGTGTTACAGTTCAGGAAAACAATTACATTAGGCCCTATGTAGGCCCTATGTAAAACTACATAATTACGGTAATATACTGTAATATTCACGATGTGTAATCAACACTCGATTTGTAACAATGCATGTTGCATCACCACGGTTACTAGTGATGATGTGGTGTGGTTATAGTTAACCTGGTAAAGTGTATTTTTCCGTTAACACTCCCACAAAAATTATCCAATGCAACATCTCATTAGTTGTTCATAACACAGCACGGCACACGCCCGGTGATTCAAGAATTTCACTCGGCAACACCACGAGTGCATATTATTCGTGGGTAATGGCCGGCCAAGGGCTGTCCACACATCTTGACACTTTGACCACCTGCCTCGGAAGCATATGGAGAATGCGGTCAACGCCAGGGTGTTAAAGCCTTTCCTTGTATTTCGTGGCACCCATCAGATGGTCAGCTAGTCGTGTAAATCCTCTAAATTAATAAACTTAAGCTTTGCCAAATTAATAAGGTGACCATACCTAAAAGCTCGCACGTGCGTGATTTACCTCTTTTTGTATAGGAAACGAGTTAAGGATTATACTTAAAGTTTCACCATTCTTATTACATGAGTAACAGTTACTGCCACGCGGTAGAAAGATAAATTTACAGGCTTTTGCTGGTAAGTTTTCTGAAATTGACATTTATTCTCCTCCATATAGCACTCAGTAAGGGAGCGATCATCATTAATTGTACGGGGAGGGATCATTTGGTGGGGGAGGGCGCTCAATTTTCTTTGGTCACAGAAGGGAGTAGAGGGCGCTCGGGGTGGGGTCTTACAAAATGTCGGGCAGTACGGGTGTGCCATTTCTATGGCATGGGTCACCTTTTCAGACATCTCAAATAAAGTGATGGATCTAAATTTTGTGATTTTAGTTTAGCTATGAGTCTAAATTTTGTGATTTTTGGTATAGCGACAAAAGTGTGTAAAATATTACCCTTTCATTTTGAGAATTGAGTGCCCCCTCTCTTTGTATTAAAATTGCGCTCCCTCCCGCGGGGTGGGGTCTCTATTCAAAAATGGGTACGGATGTGCAATTTTGAACGTCGAAACGGTACCCATCGATGTACTAATTCGGCATAAAAAAAGTGACCCATATGTCTATACCTTGACGATGAAAAAGTGGCCCATGTCTATACCTATTAAATAATGAAACTACATACTGCTAACATTTTATCAACAAACCATTCAAAGAAAATTATATCAATATCAAACAAAATGAAACTAACACTAACAATATCTGTACAACTATGTTGTCAGGAGTGGGTAATCTCCATGTATGAACGCTATCAGTTACATGTATGCCTAAAACTCAGCTAGTGTATTATTTTGGGAACTACTGTAAGGGCTGGGCTGATCCATTTACTTGTATTTCCCAACTTGCCCTCTATTAGAGAAGGCATGCCAATTAAATCATATCATATTGAATCATTAAAAAATAATAACTATATTATACATGCAATGGATCTAGACCTGGGTGCGTGGTATACATGTGGATCATAGATATACCGCTAGAACTATGCTCATAGGTCTATGAGACCATTGCTAAAGCCTTCAGGCCGTGTACACGCCACCCACGCGTCACACGCCAATGGTCGGCTCCCTTCGCTAAAGATATTGCTCAGCCAAAATCATATTAGTTCTGTAAAATTCAGTATCAATAGACGATGCCTTATCCATTGCAAGTGAGATGAAAATATACCATGCCGTCTCGCCAACTAAAACACAGGGTCACGTGATATTGCATAATCAAATGATTTTCGCCAGACGTACCGTGGATTTCTCACGACTGACGTCTCATTTAACATGGGCGATATAGGCGGTCTTTCACGTGCACCGTGTGAGTTACGTCTGACGAAAATCATTCGGCTGACATTTGTTGCTTCACGTGTTTTGTAGAGTATTTACCGGCCTGTTATTGTGTGGTATTCATATTGCTCTACATACTTTAATACGCTGTTTAAATGAAAGAAACTTTCAGAATGCAAAGAACATATCATAATGCTTCTCTACACATATACTTGTTTGGCCACTGAGCACATCCAGGGACAACACAGTTTGTAGCTGTAACCTGATGACATCTCCCCACGCAAAAATTTAAATCATGTGTTGTTTGTAACACCTGTTAAGTGCAGCCTCGTACGTAAACTCTTTATGCCTTATGTAGCGTTGTACGCTTTTGGAATAAAGGATGGAATAAAACAGCCGCTACAATCTGTCTACGTCACAGTTATTCATAATTGTTTACATTTTTTGCCGATCTTAACATACGATGCCTGCACGATAAAGGCTGCAGGAATCAGATTTTTTTCAGGTTTGAAATCTAGGTGACCTACTTATACGACGTATAGACTGTTTCACGTTTACGTGGTTGAGCAATGTTATCAACCTATATGGTAGTTAGGTACAACATATCAATATAATGCACTAACATAAGTAATTGCTAAACATAATGAATGGACGCTTGTGAAGGATCCTGGCCGCACAGGATTAGATTTAGGAATAAACACTTTTGTTCTGAGTAAAGCTATAAACAGGGGTTTATAATTTGTTTTTACAGTAAAGGGGTGGATTTCAGGGTTTATAAAAAAGTTGGACCTTTAGCCATCTCTATGGTCTCTCTCTCTAAAATTTCAGCCTCTCTCTCTCTCTCTCTCTCTCTCTCTCTCTCTCTCTCTCTCTCTCTCTCTCTCTCTCTCTCTCTCTCTCTCTCTCTCACACACACACACACACACTCACTCACACACCCACACACCCACACACTCACTCACACACACAGACACACACACACACACAAATTCCCCAGATCAATAGCTGATCTGTATATTGCTTTAAATGCTTAAATGTCTTAAATGCTTCAAATGCTTAGAGGTTTGTTCATAGGCAGATCCAGGGGGCGGGGGCGCTCCCCCCCTTTTCCCACCAAAATACTTCATTTTCATAGTGTTTTTCATGAAATCCCTAAGTGCGCCCCCCCCCCCTTTTCCAAAAACCTGCATCTGCCATTGGGTTTATTTATTACACAACAAACTGATGTGCCGACGTTGACCTCACCTGTAGTCTAGTTGGCCATGGGTGCATGAAGGTCGGCCGAGTAGAGACAAGATGGGGCTAATGTATCATCGTTCTCGCTCATCTTGATGTATCCGGCTGATTTAAGACTATTAGAGATGATTAAGGATGATAGGGTCAGTGTTAGGCAAGTTGATTGACTGACTATGACAGATGAGGGGCGAGTGAAGACCATCAGGGATATTTAAAAAATAGATGAACTGAATCTTATAAGCACCGTACAAATCAAAAGGACTTCAGCCTCTATCACTAATGTTCGTCTCTCTGTTTACATTCACTTTAGTGTATGAGGCATTCATGATACGTGCTAACAATAAAAATGTCGGGTGACAGACATTCTCATTCTTGTGGTCATGCTCATTCACATGACGATAAAGAAGGCGTTGAAAGAGGAAACGAGTTTAGCCTGTACCTCAAGATAGATCTTGATAGTTTACAATGTCTCAATGAAGCAGAGGAAGGATCAGGCAGAACTGTGTTCAAACCATGGGATCAGAGGAAGGATGTTGAAAAGGTTCGTATATTATCGCCCTGTCAAGCTGGCAATAAAATAATAAAAGTAACGATTGCTGCTGAGCAAATCCACATAATAAGACTATTTAGTGTTATATCAGTACATTTCTACCAGTAGTTACCAATAATTACATTATTGCCACATGTCACTTACAGCGCGAATGTTTAACACCTTTTTAGGCCTTTTTAGGGTTTCATTAAAGTTTTAGAGAGCTATCATAATCCTAACCTAACGTATTCGCCTTTGAGTGTTTTCATCGTTGATTTCACTATCAAAAGTTTGGTCGACTGCGTCGACCAAACCCAGCCACAGATATTTGGTTATCATAATCCCATAAATGTTTTTTTTTTTTCATAAATGTTTTATTAAGCATGAGATACTCAAGAATCGGTTTCACCCCAGCGTTATAGACCATGTGCATCATTAACCAAATACATATGGCTCGAATAATCCAGTTGTACTTCCTTTTCACTTTACAACAAGTAAATGAGCCAAATAGTTTTGGTTAGTGCATCATGTACAATTAAAATAGTGATCATTCTTAAGGAATAACCGCAGTCACGTAGAGCATCAATCACACTGTTCGGCCATGCACACAATCCGTGAGTTTATGGTACTGGATGATGTGAGCTCCCTTGTTAAAATAGGTCACCAAATAAAGAAATATCACGTCAGACGTAATTAAAATTCACGGTTTATGTAAATGGCCGTATGATATAGAGTATATTCGTTCCAAACCCGACAATCCTGGCTTAACATTTCGATAAATCTCCATTTACTTGCCGTCTTAATGCCGAATGTATTTGGTTAATTCCTAGCCACAAAAACTGTAGCATTGTATATATAGCCTTATACAAAATCTTATACTTATCATAAATATATAGATCGCGACAAGATTGGGGCTATATATCATAAATATATAGATCGCGACAAGATTGGGGCTAGTTAATTCCTAACTAGGTCGACTCTTTCTACATACAGCTAGGGTATTAACTCACCTCCGCATATGTAGGGCTAGTATATACAGGGTAGTAGGTAGGCCTACAGTGCCACAATGCAACGTAAACACATCAAACAAGTCACAACGTACCCATATGGGATAAAATGAACCACTGTTAAAACTTAAGTTTGGACATGGTGTCTGGAAGAATTTTTAACACTTGTATGATAATACCGAAAATTGGTTTGGCACCATATATCTATATACTTAATTGGAAAATCTTGAATGTTTATGGGCAAGGCTCTATACATAGTTGTGAGACATTTCCATATTCATTATCAATAGTGTATAGTTTTCTTTACCCGCTGTATTCTTGATAAGAAAACTATGCACTATTGATAATGAGACCTAGTGCTGTAGGCCAAATATACATAATGTTTAATTTGCATATTCGTGTAAAGAATAGGTAGTAATAACTACTAGTTATGATCATCAACCCATTTTACCAGTCAATCAATAAACATATTTCAACTCCTAGTTTTTCACTACTTTTGCAATAATAACCAAGCAATACTAATATTTCAACTTGTCAATTTTATTTTTAGTTTGTGGAGAGTGATGCCGATGAGGAACTATTGTTTAATATTCCGTAAGTATTATCCTGTTAAAAATGGGATTGTTGATTACGTAAAAATCAAATACATAAAATTCCATATGTAAATAAATGTTGTAAAAGCTATTGCATAAAAAAAATCACCGTACATATTTTATGTGGAAATCATAATGGTCTTGAATAAATAGAAGAGAACATTATTTTGAATTTCAGATTCACTGGGAGCATAAAGTTAAAGGGAATCATAGTGATAGGAGGCGAGGATGATTATCATCCTTCAGAGATGAAGCTGTGAGTATTTAATCAGATCCGAAGTTATGACAAATTAAAATTCATAGATAAATGATATCTTTTTCTGCAGCTAGTATCTAAAGAAATTGAACAATTGCTAGATGCGGTCGTCAGAGCCTCCACAAACGTTAGCATGTCATCACACGTGTATTTTAGTGATGTGATGATCTGCTGATGTATGTCAAGGCTCTGGCTACAGCATCTTCTTGTATTAATATTCATTTCTTAATAGTAATAAGATATTTCTTCAAACATTTCCTAACAGCGATATCTATTGAATGAAATATTTGACTTCCTAGGTATAAGAATAGACCAAATATGACCTTTGACGATACAGCTGTAAAGCCTGAACAGATATTTGCATTACAGCCTGATCATGAGGGCATTCTTGAATACAAAACACAGTGAGTTCTGCAAGTTTTGTTTTAATATGGAGCAAGACTTTTATTGCTCACGTTATGGGCAGTTTTCTGAAACATCCCACTTACTATGTAATTTCCGTCATAAATAATGAATACAAATATATTTTAACAGATAATTAAAGTAAATGTTTCATGTTCTATCTTTTATCAATAATTCAGTACTAAATTCGTCCAGCAAGTATTATATTTAAAAAAAAAATGTTTTGATGATCGTTTCCACCTATACACGTTCGACTTACGAAATAGTGCTCACGTTATGGGCAGGTCACAAGGTGTATATGAACTACTGTAAAATGAAGAAATGTCTCCCCGTTTGCAAACACCACTTAACAGTTTGCCTTTATTATAGTTACTAATGTTCATGAACAAATATGTATATTAAACTTAGTTTTTCACTAAACATATAATCACTTAATCTCTAGAATGTTTCCTCTTACTACCTTCTGTTATTTCGTCAAACGTGTGTGTTCCTTGGAGATATACGTAATAATCAACGCTACGATGGATGTGCCCATAATGTGAGCACTTCCTCTATACATTTCACAACTGCTTTACAAAGCATATTTAATATATATAGAGGAACAATCTTTTTAAAGAGTAATTCTTGACATGGAGCATTCATGAATAAGGGATTCTTTGTTGATAAGGTACATTGAAAAGTCTTTTTCAGTGATACGATCCTCGGATCGAAAAGAAAATTTGTTAAAAAATTAGAAAATGTGTAATTTTTTTATATATTAAAATCCATACATTTGAAAGTTTATCATAAAAAATATTACAGTTTAAATTTACTTCCAGAGTAGCGCGATTTAATGCTGTTGAGCACTTGTCGATTTTCTTCCCTAAAAACTTTGGTGCGGATACTACTAAAGTCTATTACATTGGATTAAGGGGTGATTATCAAGAGGTCAGTGACATCATTATTTCCCCTTTTTCATTAAAGCAAAATTTATAGCGAACTCCAGTCTCATTACTGTATTGCTGTATTACTACCTAGTTGTTAACTTGAGTGCTGTTTTTGGTTATTGTAATATATCTTTTCCTGTTCCTATAGGCGCACAAACATGGAGTGACGATCACAACCTATGAAGCCCGAGCGATGCCTTCAGATCATAAATCAAACTTATTTGACAGTGTAAACCATCAGATTCAATAGGATATCAGCTCAATGTTAGGATATATTTTAATGTACATTTAATGAAGTTCTCGTGTTTCATAACCATATCTTTTATTTTTCTGCTAATTAATGCAAATCAAATAAGGTAGGGTAACGTAACCAGAAATCAGCCCTCTCAGAAATCGGCCCTTGTAGTGAAAAATACAATTGTTCTCGCTTCAAATTACGTGGAGTTGTACAGTAAATCGAATTATAATCACTAAACAAGTCCTTCACAATGATCATAACATATTTTCATAGACTTTACTTAGGACCAAAACATGACAATTACATAGATTCTGTAAGGTCTGTGTCATGCAGAGCTGAAAATGCCTTCCAGATTTCGGCCATCATAGGTTTTAGTTTATGACCATTCTACAATCTTGTAAAATCTAAATTATTTCTAAATATTTTGTTCCGGATGAATGTGCAAAGCAAAAGGTTCCGAGAAGTTTGTGTTTAATACTGAAAATTGGAAGACTATTTTAAAATTTGGATTTTTTTGAAATTTTTTGTTTCTGTATTGGGTGGGTATGCATTGGATATTCCAACTAATTGGGACAGGGTTTACAGGTGGAGTTTATTATTAAGATTTAATACAGGTATTATACAAACTATGTGCATTACACTTTTATATGCTGTAACAACCCTTCCCGCCCCCCCACCACCCCACCCCTACCTGTCACACACTCTTAACACTGCCACTACATGTATATTGAACTCTGCATATTATGATTGACTACTTGTCATGAAGCATGAGAACCTTATAATGTGATTTATTTTTTAATAAAAACAAAGCAGATAGCAGTACTGTTTGTATTTGTGCCTTGTATCAGTTAATGGTAATTTATTGTGAATGGTTCAAACATAATCACAAGGTTCATATTCGAATATGTAGAGGGGCTGAATTCTGAACGATAGGGAGCTGGAATTTGACATCACAGTTAAAATTGTTTTTGTCAATAAGTCATCTATTTGATTGCCTTTACTCAACATTATAACTATACATCGGTTTTAGTGTTCTCTTCATACACACAAGTATATTACCGAGTATGTTTGTATTTAGATTTTATGATGTAATTTTAGTTTCCGTCCCTTACATTACCCTAATCTTTATCATAGATTTTACTGATATCATTGGCTAAATTGTAACTGTAAATATTTTATCCCATCTGAAATGTTTTTTGTGTGATCCAGATGAAAATGTACATTTACAAAATCTTTCGTGTAGATGCCTCGGCAACAGGTTGACATACTTTAGCAGTTCATCACTTATGTTACTCTGTGGGTGTAGCCTAATAAAAGTTCACCATAATTAAATAACGAAACTCAAATTTAGTACATACAAAATAATGCAAGTGACAAACTTCTAACGCATGTTGAATTGCTGTCTACATAATTATGTTCATATGTTTATTATTTATTTGAAAATAATGTAATGAGAACATCTTAAAATTAAATTTCTATTAGAAATTCTATTGTATTTCTTCAACACTATCCATTTTACATATTTGCTACAATGATTTCCAATATATCATCATAGTAAATTATGAAGAATAGTATTCTTTGTATAATTCATCTTTAGGTTTGTAAATACATTTATCCTTCATGTTAACCACCCATCCAGGTTCAAGTCCATACCAAATTTGCCGTGGGTCCTTCCTCATCATTAGCATTGAATACATGGGATCCTTTGTTATATCTGGCAATAGGTAGCCATACTTTTGTGCTAGTTCAAATCGAGCTTGTTTAATTTTTTCTGGATCCGCAAGATAACCACGGTTTTTGGCTTCTGTGTAATACTCCACAGCATCTATAGGAGGAAGTTTGCATCTTGGAATAGCCCCTCC
Organism: Streblospio benedicti; assembly: GCA_019095985.1. NCBI lineage: Eukaryota > Metazoa > Annelida > Polychaeta > Spionida > Spionidae > Streblospio > Streblospio benedicti. The sequence goes on along the minus strand of CM032664.1, from coordinate 10,886,584 downwards.
CTTTTTAAAAAAGATAAGAGGATTAGCCATGGCTTCCACACAAGGCAAATCATAAAACTTTGTTAAAATAGTTCCTCCATTTTTCTCTACAGCTGCAATGGTTTGCTCACTTGCCCACTGAACCTCGATATTTACTTTTGCATCAAATATATCTGCACCCTACAAACAAATAAATGGGAATTTCATTAGTGTTCAACCACATCTTGTCAATAATGAAACACTGTTCTTAGGGACCATTCAGCATTTATGACAGGGTGGGGTAGTAGGATTTTAGGACAGGCCATGAACTTTTGTCAATGTTTGGAGGGGGGCTTTCAATTTTTTCACACACTGAAGGGGGGGGGGCTATCAGTTTTTTCACAAAAAATTTACCCCTATTTTTGAGAGATTCTGTACTAAAATGTACTGTATTTGATATGGATATCTATTAAATATGATTTGAGTTGACTGACGATGATTGCATTAACTGTCAGGGGGGCGGGGGTGTCATCAATTATCACATGAAATTGAGGGGGGGGGGGGGGGGGTTACCAATTTTTTCACATATATTTGAGGGGGTGGGGCCATTAATTCTTTCACAGCATTTTTGGAAAATCCTCCTACCCCACCCTGTCATAAATAGCTATACTGAATGGTCCCTTAGACATCCAGCTTTAATTTTTTCATAAAAATATAGCAATAGTGGAAATCTAAATATAATTTAGCAAAGTACACTAAACATGTCAGGAATCTAAAACCTTATAACAATGATGGATAAGAGGGGATTCATTTTAGTTATTCTTTTCATATTATATGGATGTTACCATGTATTACTTTAAAATAAACTAATAAAATCTTGCCTCATCAGTGAGATCAACGCCATAGTGCCTTTTGGTCACATCCAACGTGTAATACCGAGTGCCACATATTGCTGTGAGATCAATTGGTTGAGACGTGTCTAAAAGCCCAATATCGATCATTCTTTGCAATTTCAGTAATGACAATGGTGGGTACTGTCGTTTAATGCTGAAAATTTAAAAAGAAATATTCTTACATAAAAGAAGTGAAAATTCCTGGTTTAATGATCACTTGATGGCAATTAACAGAGACATCAGTCGAAATCACGCTCTGTGCAATCAAAATAGTGGCCTTTACGTGTAACAAAATGGCCATAATGCTTGTTGATTCAAATTCAAATGGTTGTGTGCCTTGTTATCATCAAACGGTATGTTTTAAGATTGAAGCAAAACTTGTATTTTCTGTATAAATTGGCCATTCTTTACATAGGAGATAGTTGCATGTAATAGCACATACCATATTTCTGTGTTTTGTAGCCTGGACGTTTATTGTTTTCAAAACATATAGATCGAGCATAGACGTTAATATGAGGGAGGCATTTATTTGAAAAAGGCATTAATGTAAAACTAGCAGGTGTATTAGCTCAATTCTTGGTAGAGATGTCTCACCTCAGACACACCTCAGGAAGCTACTGTGCCTCACTCAACTATTACTTCAAACAAACACTGCCTCTCGCTCCCAAGTATATAATTGCAGGTATTAGTGTTTGATCCCACACTTACAGTAATAAACATTATTTCTTTTGGTAATTTTATAAATATTCATCTAATGGTGTGGATAGTCAATATCCAAGATGTTCTTAGCTTTAAAATGACTAGGCGTTAATACGAGGGAGGCGTTTATTGATTTGAAATTGTGTCTAACCCGGCGTTTATTTGAGGGGAGGCTACAATTTGGGTGGAGGCTACAAAACACAGAAATACGGTAATGGTCTATCCTTTATCATATATTGTCCATGTAACAATGTAGCATGGTTGATGCAAGCTACTCAATATGTTTAGTTGCACATAAAGGCCGCTATTTTGGTTGAACACAGGTCGGTTTTGGATAGCAAGGGAATAATTAATATATAATTACGGAAAACCGGCTGTTACTTCTTTTGCCCACCACCCCCTACGAATCTTGGACATTTATCCTCCTTTGCTCTTATCAGTGGCGTTTTAGGGCTTCAAAACTAGATCCGCTCCCTGCCTTACTACTGTGTGCATGTTGCCATATGCACCATACCTTTCATTCTCTACTCATTTAGGTGACTGCTTCACCGAAACTGCTTGGCAATGCTAATACGATGAAAATGTGACATTACCGTTTTCTCACGTTTTTTTTATTTTATTTTTTATTGTTAGGTCTTGAACTTTGTAGTGTAGGAAATTCATATACTAATCAATGGATAAATGAGCGGTAACCCAAGATATGGAGTCAAATTTGCCACTTTCATTAATGAATTATTTTTTCTTGGAAGCCAGGGCTTCCCATCAAATTGCTTTACCGTAACATGTCTCATACATAATTTGAACAATTTTGAAATTGCTGACCTAAATGGGGTTGATCTAGGAAGGGGAGATGTTTGGCGTTTCCAAAGGTCCCGGCTAGTTGGAAATTTAGAGCCTTTGTCGACAACATAAACACTAAACCTGAAGTAATTATACAATGCAATACTTACTGATGTCCCTCATAGTAAGGTTCTTTTGGGATGATGAGATAAAATGGTGTATTGTTGCCCTCAAATCCAAGATATGGCAGTGTGCCTCGCTGATGCTGCCCTTTGTGACCTTTTCCACATTTTCGGCCACCATGACGACCTCTCCTACTCCGTTTTGCTTTCTATATTTGAAAGATTAGTAAATGAATATATGGCACCGAAATTATATTTGACATGATCAGATAGAATGGATATGGAACATTTAATCAATGAGGATGATGATCAAAGTACGTGATATATAAATAAGTCAGTTACTCTCATATATTCTACTGCATTTGGCTATTGTCAGGCAAAAACATATTGCATGAGTGATGATGAACATAAGAAATCTTGATACACATTGCCATGGTACGTAATGTCGTGGATCATTACACACCTAGCTGCCCTCTACAGTACTAGTATTGGTACTACTAGTACCAATCTTGTCGCAATCTACATATTTATGATATATAGTTGTATAAGGGAAGGTGCAATATTTACCAGGAAGGGGGACCCGTGCATTTGGTAGGGGGATAGGAATTTTTTTAAGGTGCAAAGTAGGGGGACCGGATGATTTTTCATTCTCGTTGGGCCTGGGACATGTACTTTTTATCAGCTGCTGAAATCCCACCTCGACGTGAGCGAATCGGTACAAATTAATCACGCGAATATTCATGAGAGCGGACGCGGACTTTTTTTTATGAATAGAGGTCATGGGACATCAGTTTTTTTTCATCACATCAGCAGGGCACAAGACCTTTTTTCAGACAAGTTTTTCGATATGCACCGGTCCCCCCGCCTGTTAAATATTGCACCGTCCCTAAGGTTAACCATACCAATACGGCTTAACAATTACATAGACATTCTATTCCATTGGAAGCCTGTGCGGTGAAACCTAGCAAGGACTTAGCCATTAGGAGTGGTTACCCTAAGGTATACAATGCTTTTTTGTGGCTATGATACTACTTGATTAATTAAGGCGTTAAGATTCTGACTCTTGTGGTTTTACTGTAAATTGGTTTGAGAGGCACTTATACAGTTCTCGACGTTATAAACATACTTGTACCAACTATCGTGACTATAATGATAGCTACTTGCTTACTGACATTCAGCAAATCAAGTGTGTTTGTGGGCGATAATAGGGTAACAATCAATTGTTTCAATATTACACACTAACATATTCATATAAGCAATAACAAATATTCTAACAATATGTTTACACTTACACGTTGTCCAGGTAGGGGTTTTAAGGTGTTTAAAAGCCACTCTAGGAAGGGTTTTTAGATAACTCAAAGCTTTGTCAATTCCAGCCATGTCCTTGACCTTACTAACAAATGTACGGTGGCTGTTTTGTGTGATTTTTAAAATTATTTTTCCGATGTTCTCTTGGGCCGTACTAATAGAAGATCTAGTTTCGGCTGAAGAACCGGATCTCATGATGGACAGTGATATATTGTGGGTGAAGGTCACAATCAACAAGTGTAAAGAACTCCACATTGGAAGTTTCTACATGCCCCAGGTTGGCGTGGCAATTCTTGATTTTTCGAAGGCATTCGATACTGTTCCGCACAAAAAACTCCTCGCTAAGCTTGAAAATTTTGGAATATCAGGGCCACTACACAAGTGGCTATCTCATTTCTTATCAGAAAGAACAATGCGTGTTGTACTAGACGGTACCCGGTCTGCAGAAGTTCACGTGGACTCTGGCGTCCCCCAAGGTACGGTCCTCGGACCGCTCCTTTTCCTTTGTCACATAAATGACCTACCTGATTGTGTCAATATAGGCTTTCGTGTACGTCTTTTTGCAGACGATTGTCTTTTGTACCGAGAAATCTCGACCATCAGAGATCAACAAATACTACAAAGTGACCTCAAAAGCCTAGAATTGTGGGCTGCAAAGTGGGGCATGGTTTTTAATGCAGACAAATGCTATATTTTGTCAGTCCGGAACAGGAAGCCTTACTTCTACAAATTAAATGATACAATACTGAAAAATGTTAAATCACATCCGTATCTGGGCATTGAACTCGCAGAGAACCTTAAATGGTCAAAACACATAAATAATGTCAGCAGTAAAGCCAACAAATCACTAGGATTCCTCCGCAGAAACTTGAGGCGCTGGCCTTCAGATCTTAAAAAAAACGCATACATCTCCCTGGTCCGATCAATTCTGGACTATGGTGCCATTGTATGGGACCCGTACTCAAGTACTGATTGTGACAAACTCGAGAAAGTCCAGCGCAGGGCGGCCCGTTTTATCACTGGTGACTACAAATCTAGATCTCCAGGCTGTGTCACCAGTATGCTCAAAACCCTAGACCTTCAAGACCTTCAAGAAAGACGCAAAGACCTGCGTCTCACATATATGTTCAAGGTCGTAAATGGTCTCATTAAAGCGATGCCTCCGGAAAACTTCCTGACACCAACTAGAACTGGCTGTAGACGAATCAAGGCAAAAGCCTTCTCAGGCTATCATTCAGAAAACCCAGTTTCGGCCCACGTCAGAAATAACTCGAAAACATTTGTAGTGCCAAAGTCAAATTACGAACAATACACTCAGTCATTTTTTGTCAAAACAATTAGAGAGTGGAATGCTCTAGACGAACACGTGGTTCAAGCGCAGACGGTCGATCAGTTCAAGACCCTGATCGGCCAGCGCAGTGACTAATAAAGTCACACTCCTCCTCCTCCTCGCCATGTGCCTGTTCAGGACTCTGCGAGTAATTGCTCAGATTCAGATTCAGATTCAGATTCAGATTCAGAAGATGGAGGACCTCAACCAACGTAGATCCTCGCTCACTACACTAAATTCATCTACCGACCACAAGAGTATATCCTTGCAGACGACTTCAGTTGCCCCAATGTCGACTGCGACACAGCTACTGTGCCTCCCTCAGCGCTACGAGATGTGCAACAAGAGCTGATCAACATACAGAATGATGCCCAACTAAGCCAAATGCACAGGGAATGCACTCGCGTGAAGAAGAAAGTATAGTGTTTACTTCTAACCCATCACTAACTAATAGCTCGGTATCAATCCCTGGTATCTCCGACCACAGCATAGTAGTGACAGACTTTGATTTCAAGCCAACCAGAACACGGAAACAACCACAGAAAGTTTTCCAGTACCATAAAGCAGACTAGACGGGACTGAACCATGAGTTGGCGCCACTACCAAATAAACTGCAACAAATGGCTGACCAAGACGAATCTGTTGAAAGCCTGTGGAAAATGTTCCATTCTACAGTCATGTCAGCTATGACACAGTTTATATTATATAAACCTCACTACCAACCCTGGATCACCCGCGAAATAATAGAGTTGCAAAAGAAGAAACGCCGATTGTATAGGAAAGCAAGAAGATCTAAAAACTGGCAACACTTAAGACACATGCAGACGCTCTGCCACCGTAAAATGCGCAAAGCTGAGGCTGATTACATCAACAGCACGATCGAAGAAGGCTTCCTCAAGAACAACAACAAACCCTTCTGGAGCTACATACGTGGGAAGAAGCAGGACAATATTGGAGTTGCCCCACTCTGCCAAGGAAACAAACTTAGCTTGTAGCTGACAGCAAGGGAAATGCCAGTTCCTGATAGATCAGTACCGATCAGTGTTTACAGAGGACGATGGCGACACTCCTGTTTCACCAAACGCCGACTACCCACCGATCAGTGACCTACTAGTCAGCAATGCTGGTGTTAAAAAACTATTGTCCAAATTGAAAGTTCAGAAGGCCTGTGGCCCAGCCGCCACCCCAAACCAGGTGTTGAAAAACTGCGCAGAGCACATAGCTCCGACACTATCAATAATCTTCCAGCGTTCCATCAATTCTGGTAGGCTTCCATCGGACTGGCTGAAGGCAAATGTATCTTGTGTCTTCAAAAGGGCGACAAACACAAGCCCTCGAATTACTGTCTAGTGTTGTTGACGTCCGTTTTGTGCAAATTGCTGAAGCACATCCTATCACCACTGAATCATGGCTTTCTGTGCAGAACACTCGTGTGAAACGCAACTACTTACAATGATCGATGACCTCGCCAAGTCTTTCGACCAAGAGTACTAGGTCGATATTGCGATACTGGACTTCTCGAAAGCGTTTGATACGGTACCGCATCGCAAACTGCTTCTGAAACTCCAAAACTATGGTGTGAAAGGCTTGATACTGGAGTGGCTATGAGGCATTCCTTACAGAACGGTCAATGAAGGTTGTGTTGGACGGACACCAATCTGACGAAGTCACAGTGGAATCCGGGGTCCCACAGGGCACCGTCCTTGGCCCCCTACTGATTTTACTGCATATCAATGACCTCTTACTTACAATGATCGATGACCTCGCCAAGTCTTTCAACCAAGGGTACCGGGTCAATATTGCGATACTGGACTTCTCAAAAGCGTTTGATACGGTACCGCATCGCAAACTGCTTCTAAAACTCCAAAACTATGGTGTGAAAGGCTTGATACTGGAGTGGCTATGAGGCATTCCTTACAGAACGGTCAATGAAGGTTGTGTTGGACGGACACCAATCTGACGGTCACAGTGGAATCCGGGTCCCACAGGGCACCGTCCTTTGGCCCCTACTGATTTTACTGCATATCAATGACCTCTTACTTACAATGATCGATGACCTCGCCAAGTCTTTCAACCAAGGGTACTGGGTCAATATTGCGATACTGGACTTCTCAAAAGCGTTTGATAAGGTACCGCATCGCAAACTGCTTCTGAAACTCCAAAACTATGGTGTGAAAGGCTTGATACTGGAGTGGCTATGAGGCATTCCTTACAGAACGGTCAATGAAGGTTGTGTTGGACGGACACCAATCTGACGAAGTCACAGTGCAATCCGGAGTCCCACAGGGCACCATCCTTGGCCCCCTACTGATTTTACTGCATATCAATGACCTCCCAGACATTGTGTCATCGCGCGCCCGCCTGTTCGCTGATGATTGCCTACTTTACCGTACCATCAGAGGCATTCGGGACCAGCACAAACTCCAAGAGGACCTTAAGAACCTAGAGGTCTGGGCAGCAAAATGGGGTATGTGCTTCAATGCAGCAAAATGCAATGTCCTTTCTTTGGACGGAAAGAGATCCTACCTCTATCAGTTGGACGATACCATACTCGATCATGTCGACGGCCATCCTTACCTAGGTGTGGAACTGTCAAAGGACCTGAAATGGTCCAACCACATCTCAAAAGTGACAAAACATGCAAACAGGACCTTAGGCTTCCTCTGTTGAAACCTAGGGAGGTGCCCGAAGCCGTGCAAGAAGACAGCGTACATCACACTCGTATGCTCAGTGTTGGAGTACAGTGCTATTGTATGGGACCCCTACGTTGTATCTGACATTGATCGCCTGGAAAGGATACAGAGAAGTGCAGTCAGATTCATCACAGGGGACTACAAAACCAGAACACCAGGATGTGTCATGTCAATGCTCACCGGTCTTGAACTCAAAACTCTCGAAAAAATCGAGGAGACAGGAGAAACGACTAACTATCCTGCACAAGGTGCTGGATGGGCTGGTTCCGGCCCTACCTCCAGACTCGTTTCTCACCCCAGTAAGACCAGGCAAATGCCCCATCCGGGCTAAGTCATTTGCAGACTTCAGAGTGATAATATCGTTCGTTTCTCTGCAAGAACGAACAGTAGACCATTCATTGTTTCACATTTCTCGCTTGGAGCAGTTCTTTGGAACTCGTTCTTTGTTAGACTGGAACCAGCTGGAAGACAACACCGTCATCACTGACATTGGACCTCTTCCAGACGACATGCTGCAGCGCATGCAGTAACATGGTTGCTGCTCTCTCTCTGCCGCTGCCAAGTGCCTTATGGACGACTGCAGTGTACCTATACAGATACAGATACAGACAGATTATGTTCTGTTTTTTGTGGCCCCCTGGTTGAGTAGCTAAAGGTATATCCATAGAGCTAATATGACTAACCCCTCCATTCCACCGTTGTTACCTGGAAATTTAACTGGGTTAAGATTTACCAATTTTCGGAGGTCAGGACCTGATTGAGGCTTACAATGGACCAAGTCAGATCTAGTTCTTACCTATTCTTCATGGTCGGGACCTAGTAATTTTCCTATCTTCGTGAAAAGTCTCCTTGCACCAAAACTTCAACCCTAATCTTTAAGTTCCACTTGCTACATGTAGACCTAATAAGATCTCCACAGTTTGGCGAAGATTTAATTAAAAGATCAATATTTTATCTCCACCAATCGGTACCATGTCGCAACCTGGTTGAAACCACATCTGGGCCGTGTCTGGACCATGTCAGAAGTTATAATATAGTTTTAATCTTGTCTTCATGGTCTTGACCATGTCGAGACCTTGTCTCCGTTCCTTTTTAGCTCAAGACTAGGTCACAACCTTGTACTGGTCCCCATTCCATTATCATAACCAGCATCTAGACGAGGTTATGACCTGTCAAATTTTCTTGGTTCTAACCTTGTTGCCATGGTCGGGATCATGTCTGGACCATGTCTGGACCATATGGATCATGTTTCCCGATTTTGTTTGCACCTGGTCGTTTCCAGGTCTTCATCACAGCTGACTGTTTAATGGGAAATATCTTTTTATGAAGCGATAATTTGCATATTTATCGCGAGCTGGTCTTGGATCCACGACTCCTCCAGGTACCAATTTGGAGTACGTCCCAATAGTGGAATGGGAGGGTAATAGTCAACGCCGCATATGTGCAATTAAAATCCTTCTATTGTGCACTCGTCAACTTTTTTGCGCAATTGAGAACTGAAGAATAGCAACTACTGTATGCTCAATGCCATTATTTACGATATGGATTAGTGATATTCTCTTGAGGACATGGCTATATGTTACCCCAACCTGAATTATTAGTCGTGGTTAGATATACTCAAGGAGTTGTGTAGCACACGATCTTCCATTCACAAATCCATGCAAACAATGCCTGTAAGACTCACAAGACGATAAGTTCTGCAGTCTGCTTTAGGGCCTTTCTTGTAAATAGGTGAACCATTCGCTAATTTCCAACTCTTGGGTACCACGCCATCTGCGAGTGAGTTCATCATAATGGACTTAAGTGGGTTGGTGATTGTTGGTCCTAGTTCCCTCAACACTCTTGGGTGTATCGTGTCTAGTCCTGGTGACTTAGCTGTATTCAGGGAGCTGAGCTTCTTTAATACGCCTTCTTCTGTAATGATCAAATCTTGAATCGGGATTTTAATGGACCTTTTCTCTGGTTCTGGAACAATACCTATGTTTTCTTTTGTGAACGGACTGACAAAGAATTTGTTCAGTGCTTCAGCCTTCTCCTTGTCGGTTGAAGCCGTTCCTTCCTCTGCTTCTAGATTCGCTATCCCTGCTCTGGTCTTCAGCTTTGTATTTACATTGCTATAAAACGCTTTGGGGGTTTGTTTTAGACTGTAAAGCAAGTTCCCTTTCAAATAATCTTTTAGCCTTCCTACATTCCCACGTGGCTTGATTTCTGCCTTTACAATATTGTAAACAATCAACTCCCTCTCTGGTGCTCAGGTATATTTTGTACGATTCTGCTGTTTTCTTCTTAACATTGGCCTGTTGGGCTCATCCATAAGGGTCTACCTGGCTTTATTGGTTTGCCAGATTGCTTCGGAATAAACTCACCCCTTCAATTATGCGCTGAGAACAGATCTCAACACTCTTCACAGTTTTTCGCTTCAAAATCCTCGTCCCAGTTGTACCTCATCATCTTTTCTCTAAACTTTTCATAGTTCCTTTGCTGTATACTGGCTTCTTTGTTTTACGGGCAACTGGTGGTGTATAACACTTAACCTTGAAAACCAGTACCGCATGGTGACTTTTGCTTAAAGCTGCTTCTACAGCAACATCATCAGTCATGTCCTCCTCATCTGTCGATATAAATTAAGTCTATTGTTGATG
>CM032664.1:10864809-10876059 GCA_019095985.1 Streblospio benedicti | reverse complement strand
GATATCTTAATGAAAGTACAAAAAAAAGTGAAAAAGAGAACACCCCCCTGCGGTCAAACTTTCATTTTTATGGATGTTTCCCCTTAACAAGCACTCTCTGCTGACACCAGTTAAAAAAAAACTTTCCCCTCCAACTAACTATTTCTTCACTGATTCCAATGTATCTCATTTTACTGAGCAGTCTTAGGTGTGCAACACTATCGAATGCCTCACGCGTGTGTTCCAGTTTAAAGTCTATCATTTTCCATATTTCTCCATTGATTAATGCGTTGTGATAGACTTTATTATGTTTGGTCTTGACTATATTAACCTGACATTTTATCATGGTAATTATGTGGGGATTAACAAATACTTATTCTTCAGTTCCCAGTTGCGCGGGACGGGTTGCGCAGTAGAATTAATCCATACCAAACAGTCCATTGACTACTTCCAGTCGCTCGCGTCATTGTAAACTAACACGACTTTAAATATTCTAAAGGTAATTTTCAGCTATCACTTATCCTATGTCATTCATGTAAAGTACTTTCCTAATAAAATTTGGAGTGAGGGATTATGAATCTGTAATAGTTAGCATTGAAATTGACGAAGATATGGGCAAAAATACCAGTCTTCATGAAAAAAATGCAGACGACCTGTGTGGGTTGTGCATGATACAAACGTTTGAACTTCACTATTATGAAGAATGCATGCCTCAAATAGCGTTCTAGTAGTATTTTTAATGAGGATTACGAATATGTAATCGGATTCTAGTTAGCATAAAAATTGACGACAAGTTATGAGCAAAAAGTTTGGTCTTGGTCAAATTTGCAGACAGCCAGTGGGAAAATAGAGTTGAATACTTCACTATATTGAAGAATGCACGCTTCAAATGGATGCAATTTACTTAATTTTCCAATCGTCTAAAAGTGTAACAGCCATCAATGTTGTGTAGAATACACACTTTGAATAATATAGCATTAAATGCGATTTTAAATGGGCTTATAACATATACGGGAAGTACCCATGGACTTTTGTGTCTCAAATGTTTATAAAAGAAGACGAGTGCGCAACTTTTTGCGCAATTGAGAACTGAAGAATAGCAACTACTGTATGCTCAATGCCATTATTTACGATATGGATTAGTGATATTCTCTTGAGGACATGGCTATATGTTACCCCAACCTGAATTATTAGTCGTGGTTAGATATACTCAAGGAGTTGTGTAGCACACGATCTTCCATTCACAAATCCATGTTGACATATACTTACAAAGTTGTTGTTCTTTATGTGCTTCACCACATGATCTCTAATAAGTTATTCCATCAATTTGCAAACAATGCCTGTAAGACTCACAAGACGATAAGTTCTGCAGTCTGCTTTAGGGCCTTTCTTGTAAATAGGTGAACCATTCGCTAATTTCCAACTCTTGGGTACCACGCCATCTGCGAGTGAGTTCATCATAATGGACTTAAGTGGGTTGGTGATTGTTGGTCCTAGTTCCCTCAACACTCTTGGGTGTATCGTGTCTAGTCCTGGTGACTTAGCTGTATTCAGGGAGCTGAGCTTCTTTAATACGCCTTCTTCTGTAATGATCAAATCTTGAATCGATTTTTAATGGACCTTTTTCTCTGGTTCTGGAACAATACCTATGTTTTCTTTTGTGAACGGACTGACAAAGAATTTGTTCAGTGCTTCAGCCTTCTCCTTGTCGGTTGAAGCCGTTCCTTCCTCTGCTTCTAGATTCGCTATCCCTGCTCTGGTCTTCAGCTTTGTATTTACATTGCTATAAAACGCTTTGGGGGTTTGTTTTAGACTGTAAAGCAAGTTCCCTTTCAAATAATCTTTTAGCCTTCCTACATTCCCACGTGGCTTGATTTCTGCCTTTACAATATTGTAAACAATCAACTCCCTCTCTGGTGCTCAGGTATATTTTGTACGATTCTGCTGTTTTCTTCTTAACATTGGCCAGACCTGTTGGGCTCATCCATAAGGGTCTACCTGGCTTTATTGGTTTGCCAGATTGCTTCGGAATAAACTCACCCCTTCAATTATGCGCTGTGAGAACAGATCTCAACACTCTTCACAGTTTTTCGCTTCAAAATCCTCGTCCCAGTTGTACCTCATCATCTTTTCTCTAAACTTTTCATAGTTCCTTTGCTGTATACTGGCTTCTTTGTTTTACGGGCAACTGGTGGTGTATAACACTTAACCTTGAAAACCAGTACCGCATGGTGACTCTTGCTTAAAGCTGCTTCTACAGCAACATCATCAGTCATGTCCTCCTCATCTGTCGATATAAATTAAGTCTATTGTTGATGGATGTTTGTCACCTCTTTGATGTATATATTCATTCACATGTTGTGTAAGATAACAGTCTCGGATCGCCTCTCTAAAGTGGTATCCTGGACTCCTTCCATTTTCTGTTGGCAAATTATCATCCCAGTTTATTTCTGGAAAATTAAAGTCTCCACAGATTAGAAGATGACTGTATTCTTTGCTTTGGCTAACATGTCTCATAGTTTGGAAGACTAGGCAGTATTTACAGCGTCACTGTTAGGTGACCTATAGAGACATCCGACTAGTAGCTTATATTTCCCCTTAGTGCAATTTGAATCCAACAACATTCTTCAATTTCATTTCAGGAATGTCTGCAGGTGACGCATTCAGATATTTTGCCGTGTAGATCATGACACTCCTATGGCCTTTCTCCATATTCGAACATATATCATATCTCTCTAGTGTAAATTCGGACTCTCGGGCTTTGGTAGCTGTGTGTTTAGGTAAAACGTCAGTAATGCATATTTAATTTCAAGTTTGTACAGTGTAATAACAGTAGTGAGCTCAGAGCGTTTATTCAATAAAAAAAAGTTGTCAGCATTTGTATAACAGCAACGTATGCATATACATTTCATTTTCAGTTAACAAGTCCTTTGAATTAATAGAAATAGAACTTATATACATTTCCTTATCCCCTTCTTTTTTGTTTGTTTCATTCAAATCTTTTCCCGTCCCTGGACCACCTTTCCTTTTCTAATGATCCAAGTGATTCCCCTTCCTCCAGCCTTCTCTGACTCTAGGCCTAGTATCTTCTCTTTCCGAATTTTCAGTAGTAACCTTTTCCAGTTTTTTTGTTCTCTTGGAGTCTTTCTTATAGTGTGCCTGATCTTTGAGCCCTACCGCTGCTTTTAGAATGGCATGTTGATCCTTCATTGAAGCAGTTGTGATTCGTATGGGACGTGGCGCTGTATCCTTTTCCATAAGACTTATAACTCTCCGTCTGCCGGGGATAGGCAGCCGCCCACACCCGACAGTGATCAATAACACCATTGTGGGCTTGAATCTTGCCATTTTGACCCGGCTCGATAGAAGTTCTCGAGCTACAGAAAACGACTCACGTTTGATGTGCCCGACTGTGCCCGCGAACCCCCGACTGAACATGACACTGGCTGACTATGGCCGATTACGTGAAAAAATGTGCTGTCTGGGGCTGTCTTGTCCTGTCGGGAGGACAATGAAATGGCGGGGTTAATCTACAGTGAGTTTATTTGAAAACCATGTATATACACGTATTACTTTACATGTTGCACTACAGCATATAAAGATACATTAATTAATATGACTCTTTGTATACGGCCATTTTGATTTACTGGTTCTCGATTGGAACGCGTGTGTTCCAATGTGAAATATATAATGTTCTATATTTCTCCATTGATCAATGCGTTGTAGATAGACTTTATTATGTTGGTCTTGACTATATTAACCTGACATTTTAACAGCGGTAATTATGTGGGGATTAACCAATCGGTATAGCAACTACTGTATGCTCAATGCCATTATTTACGATATGGATTTGTGATATTCTCTTGAGGACATGGCTATGTTACGCCAACCTGAATTATTAGTCGTGGTTAGACATACTCAAGGATCATGACATGATCATGATGATTTTTGCCAATTTGATGAAAACTTCCAGCTCTTTTAGGTGGGAGGAAACATCCAATTAGCTATTGGCGTAAGCGTACACCTTTCCCATATTAGGCTACTCAATGCTCGCCCTTGCACGCATCATGGATGATATGGGCAGTAATGGTTGGAGCCTGTTTTTCTTATCCATTACTAAACAGCATGCACCATTTGCAATTCCTTTTCGGTATATAAATCTAACAGTGGCGCAACTGTTGCTTGGGCAACACGGTTACTATAATGAGCAGTGACTTGTAACATTAATAACCACTGTAAACATTAGTAGATATACAAGCAAAAGACCAAATCCTATTATCATCTATAATTCTAACGTGTGGTAACCGTCATTGCATTATTCAGACTCTGCTATTTAATTATTGATGTGGTGTCCAGTGCTCATTGTCGTCGACCATGTAAATATCGTATGGTCCCTAATCGACTTGTAGGTGACGGGATACACGGACAGTGTCACTCTGCATGACATACGCTCTCATCTCTGCTAACCTTTGATTTACGTTATTAGATATAGTAGCTGTTCATGAGCGTTTTTTTTTCGCTTTTTTTAATGCCAAGATACATAAAACATCAGGGATAATATTAAAGATGGCGCTCAAAGAAGAATTCGGCAGTTTTTGCTCAACCACTTCCATGAAAGGTATTCCGCGTATATGGAAATCCAGCTCCAACTTTTTCAGGATACTTTGGCTTTTGGTCACCATAACCTTTTTATGTGTGGCTTTTTACCAATCAACATTACAAGTGAGTGACTTTCTCTCCTATTCGACAGTTGTTGACGTCCGTGAAAGAGAATTTGATGCTGACAACTACTACACACCATCGTTTACCATTTGTAATGCCAATACATTCAAAAATAATGTGCAAATTCCTTCCGGTAAAATGTCATATCCCGAGTTCCGTGAATACATTTTGATGCACACACAGTGTATAGACTGTGATGAAAGTAAAACTATGGATAATGGTAGAGTCAAACTGCTTCAATCTGCAAGGCAATTTCTTTATTCTAAAAATTCTTATTATCACTACATTGGGGAAAAGGCAATCAAAGACATAACCCACTCCCTTGAAGATTTCATGCTGCATTGCAATATTAAAGTGTTGCTTGGAGCAGTGACTACATTCATTCCGTGTAAAGACATGGTAAACATTACACACACAGTAGACCAGCTTTATTTCAGTTGCTTTCATGTCAGTGTGAAACGCCGTATTGACATCTTGGGCATTTCCATGATATTCCACTTAGATAACTACCGATCAAAGTACTATGACCCAGATGAGGCCGGGAGCAGCGAAGCAGGGGTGCAACTGCGCCTAGATTCACAATACGCACCGATTAAGATTCCAGCCGGTCATCATACCCAGGTTACCTTGAGAGTGGTGAAAAAAAGGAGGTTGGAACCACCATATGGAGATTGCCATAAAGACTTAGACAGCGTTAATGATCTGGTGGTTTGTTTAAATACGTGCTTTGATCATCAAGTACAAGATGTGTGCAACTGTTCCAGTAAACTATCAGAGGAAAACACAAGTTTACCATTTTGCGGCAATGTGAGTTTGGGTTGGAACTGGCTAGCAGAGCATGCAACCTGCTACAGGAACATTAGTTTTGACAGCAGTAGTGCTTGTTCTTGCAAAACTCCATGTGAAGAAACGGAGGTGGAAACTCAGCCCAGTTCTTCGATTTGGCCACGAAAAGGTGATTATAAAGCAGTGTATGACACCCACATCAAAGAAACACCATTTGCAGAGCATTTTGCCGCCCTTGAAAGTATTACCATGTCTCTTGAAGATCAATTCAGGACAGACAGACTAATGGAAGAGAACCTTCTAAAATTAACTGTAGAAAATAGTGATTATAAGTACATGATTTTAGAGACACAAGGGAAGAGTTCTTATCTAACATTATTGTCTCAGTTGGGTGGGTTGTTAAATTTGTGGTCGGGAATAACATTGATTGTCTTTGTGGAACTTTTTGAAATGCTGGTGAGAATGGCTCTATCTGGAAAGTCAACACCCACCACTAAGGGATGATGTACATTTTACCACGCTCTGCAAAAATGGAAACTTAGGGGGGGGTGTAATTCGGTCAAGTTTATGATATTACACTTTTTTGTGGGCCCAAGATTTTTTTGCGCACGCTTCATTGAGTAAATTTGTTTTCTACACGTCCACTACCCTTTTCGATTGTGAGACCGCCTGACGCAGATGTCCCTCACCGCGGTTGCGCCTCGATCCGAGACATTTGTCACAGGTTCTAATGGTGCATTCGAAACCGCTCGTATTTACGATAACTATACCTTCACTAGTGGTGAAACCCGTTCGAAACAAGCATATATCTAGTTAACACGACTCGTGAAATTGAAGCAAAAGGGAGCACTACGAGATGCTGGTGCGCATGCACACATACTAACAAAATGACAGTGCCCTTAAGGTTTATCTAATATCGCAAACAGTTTTATAAAATATATTCATAACAACGGGCCACGAGTACCAAATAAATAAAATTAAGCCATGAGCAGCCCATATATAGTTCTGTAATGTACCATACATGTATTTTTTATGAGATGTATTTCCCACTTGTTAGGTGGTATCGAATAGCCGTAGTCGTAGCTACGACTTGTCAATTCGAAGGTACGAACTCACGAGCGGTTTCGACTGCAGCATTAGACTTTATTATACAACTCAACTTCATGCATTATCTAGTACGTATTAGCTATGGCACAAAAGCATCTGCATTATATGTGGGTATGAATTTTATGGGCGTGTGTTCATTATTGACAGTCTGAGAATGAAATAATGTTAGCTCTGTGTACAACCCCAAATTTACACGATAGCGTCTTTTTGCTTGTATCATATTCTTTCCGCGCTGTCTCCGTTTATGTTCAGAAATACTATATGTACATTGTATATGTTGATCTTGATAATCGTGAACATTCTTTGAATGTGTTCATTGTGTTGGTATAAAATGTTTTTGGTTCATATTTCTTTTTTTCACAACACTATATTTTTTACCTTCATTTGACAGTGTCGACAACTCCTTTTGGCATCTACAAAATGTTCTTTCCGCGCATGTCAGGAGGTCAAATCTGCCGATCTTGACCGAGGATGGAATCGTACACTCGCAAGAGTTGTTGGCCTCCCTCGTCTCTGTTTATGACCTGCCTGGAAGTTCAGGTATGCATTGATTCCTTGATGGTTCTGGTTCCATTCGCTCTCCGTGTCTATCACTCTAGCTCCTTCCCAGTCTATTTCATGGTTCTGCTGGTTCACATGGTCTGTGATAGCACTCTTGTGTATTTCCGTTTGAGACTCTTTCTTTGTGGGTCTGGTGTATGCTCCCTTCTGGTTAGCTTCCACGTCTTTCTGATGTTCATTCAGTCTGGTACCAAACTTTCTGCCCGTTTCGTCGACGTACACTTTATCACATGACTTGCATGGAATCTTATATACAATTTCACATTTTTCACATCTTATCCACTTTATCTTTCAGGTGTACTAGGATGCATAGTCCGCATTGGCTTCACCGCCGCAGCTACTAAGTGTTTATTCAAAATTCAGGAGATCCCTTCTGTAACACCTTTCACATATGGTAGGATAACCTAGTCTTTTGATCTTTCTGCTTCTTTTCTTTTCTTGTTCTTTTCACTCTTTCTTTCCAGTTTGGTTTCTATCTGGTGTTTCACACGCCGCAACGACCATTCAGGATAGCCACATCTTGCCAAAGCTTCAACTATGTGTTGTTCATCTTTCTGCCTGCCAAAATCTTCTGTCACTATGTCATTCCCTCTATTTAAGAGGGTGCGTATAACACCTAGCTTGTGTTGCAAAGGGTGGTGGGAGGAGAAGTGTAGGTACTGGTTAGTGTGTGTCTTCTTTTTGTAAACTAGTAATTTCACATTCCTGTCTGGTTTTCGCACGATCAGTGTGTCTAGAAGTGGAATGCTTCCGTCTCTTTCTTCTTCATGCGTAAACTTGATGCTACCAGTCTCATCCACAGAGTCGAGGGGGGCCACCAACTCTCGCGAGTGTACGATTCCATCCTCGATCAGCATCGGTAGATTTGACCTCTAGACATGCCAGGGAAGAACATTTTGATGATGCCAACAGGAGTTGGCGAAATTGTCAAAGAAGGTAAATATATAGTGTTGTGAAAAAAGGAATATGAACAAAAAAATCGTGAACATGTATAATTGCTTGAGTAACCGCATGTTAGACTTGCGCTTAGTGATTGAACTTATGTACTGAGGCAAATAGCAGATTAATTGAGAAGTCCTTGGAGGCACTGTCTATTCAAGAATCCTTGCTAAATTGAATGCAATGTCTGTGTATGATCTTAGTATTTTATTTTAGGTACTGATGGTATCCAACTCAGAGGTAATGTGAATGTACGTCGGAAAACACCCTGATTGATGAAAGACAAAAACATTAATCGCGTGACCATATTTGGTCAGGAGCATACGAGCCATACGCTCATCATGATGTTATCATAAAAGGAATGATTCTTTAGCCTAGCTCCCCTACTACTACATGTATAACGTGAGGATCTGTTGAAAAGTATTCATTGCCTCCTAAAACTGTGATAATATTTTGGCATTGGATGCTTTCTAAACATTGTAGAAAACACTTTAAACGTCTGATATTGCAAACACATATATACGTACATGTACGTTTATTTTCTTCGCATAGATAGATCTTCACTGGAATATGTTCACAAAATATTACATCAAAAACATTTTACCTCGATGATAACACGTAATAATAAACCTGGCAAACAGCTCTAGTTAACACGGCTAAACTGCAATTCAAAATTTAGACTGAAAAGGCTTTTCTGTGACTATCTGCTCTTGGACACCCCCTTATATCATTTACTCAGATTAGCGGGTACATGCACACAATGTCACAGCCATATTCTACATCCTTTTCGCGGATAATGGGCAGAGAAACGCGGAGAAAACATTGCCAAAATATTCTGTTTGGCTTATTTTGAATACATAAAGTGTGTTTGTATTATTGGATCTTTTTGTGATGTGCGTGTTAATGTTACACCGAGATAATCTTTTATATTATACATTTTCCTTATTACATAGCAATATTTACCATCTACATGCGAATGGATACGTCGCTTTCCATTGGATGAAACATATGATATTGAAAGATTTTTTTTTTGTTATTTATCTTATGTAGCATCTCACCATTGTATGCATAATAAATTTTAACTTGAGTTGTAATAATACATTTCATTATACATATACCGTGCATATGCATTATGTTATTGAATTATAAATTAGTCCACTAAATTGGTGGTGAATCTTTTATTATTTTCAAACATGTGCAAAACATAGCACATTTAACGAACATATCAAATGTGTTACAACTTCAACATTTATAATAGACTTTAGAGTCTAGTGCAAAAATATCACTGGCATAATTTGGCTCCTTAGTTGTGACAAGGCGCTGCGAATAGGTCAAGCCAGAGTATGCCTCGAGTGCTATGTATGAAGACAATAGCTTAACATCAACAGAAACAATGTCAGCTGACAGCCTCCTGAGAGTGAGGATCACACGCTTCTTGAACGGCACCTTCACAGCTTCCGTAGTGGAACACAGCAACGGTAGAGGTTTTGATTGTTATACTTTTATTACTTTACATTTATTGGTGTATTAGTCAGCCTCAAATGTTTTAAATATAAAGTCAGATTTTATGTACTGTGTAATTACGTCCACGCCACGTGCAACTGATAATATGCGTGATACACATTGTTTTCTTTAACAATTACTATCATCGTAATTATATGTTGATGAAATGTAGCCATTGCCATTACACTTAGAATGGTGCCGATGTATCAAACTATTCATACTTATTTAATACATATGTCAAAACACTGACAATTCTCTCTACCTGCTTTACTATCCAAAGAGTCCTAAATGTTTTTCAAAATACCTAAAGTTCTTTAGTGTTTATATATATATATATTAAATAAGTATGAGAGGACCTGCGGCGGCCCAAATATTAAAGCTAGCAAACTATTAATTACTTTGTAATACGAGTCGTGAGCTGTGATTATCAAACAAACCCTTCTATAACATTCCAACCTCTACCACAGACAACAGCCCCGAGCTCGAGGGAGAGCCCATGAGAGATAACGCGCTCAACTCCACTTCATCCCCTGTGGACGGCAGCGGGCGACAGTACGATGATGAGGGCGCCCTCTACTACGTCGTCATCGTCATCTTCATCTACGGCTTCTCCATCGTGCTGCTCATCGGCAGCTCCATCAAGCGCAGCCGGCACGACGCGGGGGTGGCCAAGTACATGGACAGTTTGGACAGCATCAGAAGGTAGCCGACGGTGTTAACCTTCTAACTCCAAGATGGTTGTTTTTAGCCGGTAGCACCATGAATGTGGCCATTATAGAGTATGTCTTGCACTGTTATATTAATGAGGAAGGTAAGGAAAACTGACTCACTCAATGAGTCGACCATAGCCTGTCGAGATCACAGAGACTCCAAACGTTATGGTTTACCATTGGTGAGGTCTGACCTCACAGGTCAGCAGCTCGTGGGTCCTGCTGAGAGTGTCGGTGTAGGTTGCGCGCAGGTGGTGATGAGGGCAGGGAATAATAGCGGCCTGCATGTTCAATTAGTGTAAGACGTGTTAATAATATTCTCTATATATCAGCAATTACCTCTTTATTAGTCTTAAATCAAGCAGTTTTTATGATGTGCATGAAAGTGATCAATTTATCAACAGGCGAGAATAAGTTAACTGTCTGAAACAACTTTAAGTGGGGCGACCTGGCCCATCGATTATGAAATAAAGGTGTTAAACAAAATTTAAAAGTGTTCACTGTAGGCAGGTTAAATTATGAACACAGTCTGAAAGCATGCTTAGTGGGTTAGAAACAGTGGTATGGTATACCAATAATTTTGTCCCTGAATCGTGATTTATTTTTCCAATTAATCATTAATGGTTTATAGTATTCTATTTCACAAGGTAATCTACAAGTTGACAACATCAGGGGGTTGGTTAAAAGAATTTGTCAAATGCTAAAGCGCAGTTGGAACATTTTGAAGGTTTAATATGTTCTAGTATTGTAGGCGATATATTGTATTAAGTTACGGAATTTGAGTGTGGAGAGTGTGAGCAGCAATTTCCCACTGAGCAATTTAATTTTGAATCATAATGTGAGGCGATATAAATATAACCTAGGTAATTAATATCTAACAGGATGGGTTGAACTGTCTACGGTCTTCAAGCGATTACATTTGATGAAATGTGAATGTAAAATT
>CM032664.1:10844215-10857095 GCA_019095985.1 Streblospio benedicti | reverse complement strand
ATCAATGACATTTTCTGCCCAATAAAACTGGCCATTCTTTTCACGAGGTCTACACAAGTGATGTGGCATGTAAAAGCACAAGATGTGCTAAATAGAGCTTCAGCGAAATTCCTTCTTGCCCTACACTAGTGTGTGCTTCATTTGTTTGCAATTACAAAATATTGGTTAACTATATTGCCATCTAAATATGTTAAAAACAAATAATTTATGAATGATTTCAAAACTGTACTAATTATGGATGAACAAAAAACAAAATGTATCCAATTGTCTTTTTCCACCTTTCTCAAATCTTAATTTTGTTTACTTATTATTTACTTTATATCTTTTTAATTTAAGAATTTAATTTAGAATTTTTAGAATTAATAATATACTTTTCTAAAAAAAAATCTAAATGAATTAAATATAAAGTAAATAATAAGTTAACAAAATTAAGATTTGAGAAAGTTGGAAAACATGAGGAGTACCACCAACTGGCGAATAAAAGAAATGTGTGTAAAAAATAAAATGTTTCATAGTAAATGAGTCAGAGTATCAATGAATCTAAGGCAACGATCCGATTTTTACATAAGATTTTATTTTGTTGTAATACTGTTCATTTTATAACATATTTGTACAGTTACAAGGGCTGTTAGTGAGTTGTTTCCGCGGGGTGTTCAAAAACCACATCATTACCACGCTAACACTTTAAAAGTTTGAATAGCAGATGTTTTGTTGATTTGTTTGATTATGTATTGTCACCAAAAGTAAGAAAATTCTTGTGTTGTTTTTTGTTTGTTACACCCAAAAGCACTTACTAACAGCCCTAATAATATTCAAATATATTACAGCAACAAATATTTGGAGACATAAAAACAACTTAATATATTAAATATATTAATCGACATATATACTTAACAAGTTAAGTTTATCAGATATTGGTCAAGATACCATTTCCTAACAGTGTCACAATAAATGACAATAACAAAAAAAAATTTCATTTCATACCAGGTACATTGTAATTAGCAGATTAATAATAACAGATTATCAAAAAACACACACATTTATTTTATGCTATATTAATGGATGGTCTTTACATGAATTTCGACTTCCCTAGATGTATTAAAAAGTAACTATTAATCAGTTATATAACATGATTTAAATCATTTGCATGATCCATGAGAATCATTCAATAATAAACTTCTATTGACACTGGCATATCCATTCCAGGTTTTTGGAAAAGAGGGGGCGCACTTAAGGGATTTCATGGGTTTTGTACGAGCGATTGATGGTGGACAAGCCAAAAACGTTATGAAAATGAAGTATTTCGGTGGGAAAAGGGCGGGCATGCCCCCTGCGCCCCCTGGATCTGCCTATGACTGATCATTAAAGGTGTCCTATACTCTATTCAGTCTATTTCTTTAAAAAAAATATTTCTCTGTATATTTTAGTATCAGAATAAACAACTCATCATTTCTGACCTATACATACGTCATATACATATTAAGATAATGTATTTTGTGAGTAAAACCGGATTAATAAATAAAATTTGGCACCATGTGCTCTTGTTATCATTTTGTTATCTTTGACGGAAACCAGATATGTGACGTAAGAAACGGGGTATTTCCCAATCAGACCGACAGAAATGCACTGAAATATGGGGCAATTTAGACAGCTATAACTTTAAAACGACTTGATCATACATCTTGAAATGTTTGAGATGCATTACCTAACCTCTTATCTACATCATAACCGCTTTATGCAGATCAACTATTCATAATGCAAATATACCAACGCATTTACTTTTGTACCTTTTTTGTGCGTCTGTACCTTTTTTTGTGCGTGCACTCACCCACTTATCATATCTGGGTCGGCGTCAGGCGTAACCTGGTCATTAAAAGACGTAACCTGGTCATTAAAAGAGCGTAACCTGGTCAATAAATGCTTTATCGCAAAAGTGTTTGTCCCTACCCACGTCAACATCGTTTTCTGCTAAAGGCTAGCCAATGATTATAAATTCTCCCTGTTTTGGGTAGGTTGACATTGGTGTGTCTTTGGGGGACGAAAGTATGAAAATATGCATAAAAGATGGTGTTTGATATATAATATGGGTGTGTAGATTTTGTCCCGGTTATCAGGACCGACTATGATGAATCAATGGTCGGACATGAGTCAAAATTAGACTATATCGATCAGCACCAACGGTCCGACTGATTTGGCTTACTGCATGACAGTAAGTTACTAAGTATCCATATTTACCTGCAACCATTAGTCCCACTGCTCCCTCCGTGTCTTCGTCAGAGGAAAAACGTGTACTCTCGCCACTGTCAACACTATTTTCTGAATCACTCATATTAGCAGCAAAAAACACAAGAAAATCTTGATAAAAAATATGCTATGTTTACACGCTATTCGAAATCCACCTTCCCATTCGTGACGTCACAATGCGGGTTTCCCAAATTGACCTATTTCAGGCCGAAAACTAGGTCAAATAGTACTCACAACACCTTTAATCAGTGTACACATTGAATGCAGAGTAAGTTACATTTGTACCATACTTGAACACATCATACACATTATTCAATACAAAATTCAGTTTTGCTGCACATGAGGGTCCATTATATTGAGATAGTTACTGGAAAAAAGTCAGAGTTTGTGCAATATTTTCATGTAAGTAAAAAATAGTTTACAAACTTGTTTCACTGAAAATGAAAGACCTCTTTGAAATATTTGATAACTTCTAACAGATCATGATTTCTAAACTAAAAATGACACAATCCATGGGCCACATGACTTAAGTCATGCCACAGACACCGTGCTATTATGATTTACAAACACTATACCATACACATTACTACTATTTTATAGAAGGGTACCTAACAGGCACAATGACTAGGGGAGCCAGGGAATCTGTTTTAGGCTGGATGCTTTGGCTCCCATGGTCTTTGTGCCTGTTAGTTACCCTTCTATATAATAGTAATGTGTATTGTATAGTGTTTGTAAATCATACTATGCATACACCCCACCTCCCATGATGCTGAGGCCTATGATCCAATCCATTTCTCGAGGACATACAAAATAGAACATTTATCCTTTCCATTAGCTACAAGACAAGTTCTCTGGTTGAATAGTGATATCACAATTATATCTAGGTTAAATAATGGTTAAATATTTTGATTAAGTGAACTACAGAAATGGTCCACATACCGAGTAAGCATTTTTGGTGATACACAATTTTATAATAATAATAATAAAATCACTAACAATGATAAATGTATAACATAGAAAATAAATTTTTGTACAAATTGTTACATAAAATTCTTTAAATCTACAAAAAGGAAGACTTTTTATACTTTTGACATTTGAAGCAATTGTTCTCTGCCTTGTTTGAAGAAATGAAATGCCAATTTACCACATTGCTAACATACATTTGTCATCTTAACAAAAAATACAAAAAATAGTCTTATTGTACATTTAAAGGACGATTACAATGTACATGTATGAATAACTCAGTCCTCTTCATGTACATCAAATATAAAATTATATACCCTTTACTAAATGAACATTATTTTCTAATAGCGAGGAGCAAATTGAACTAAGTCATTCAGTTGTAATCAGATCTAATTAGATACATCAAAATCGTATCAAGAGGTAGATGACAAAAGATAAGTTCTTTCTGTTGGTTGAGCTTCTACTTCCTCCTCTTCGTCACCATCCCTGTCGCTGAAAAAAATCATTTAACTTACTTAGTATATCAATCAAAATCTTGGTGGATGTTCTTGCAATACTGAAGACATATCCTACACTAATCAGACAAAATGAAAAACCTGAATATCATGTCATGAAATGCAAAGTAAATGTCTGGTTGATAGACTTCATACTAGAAGTCAACCTAATACTGTTTAACCTCTCTACTACTACCGCATCCCCAATTACCCTCAACTGGTGTCAACTTTGAAGATTTCTGGTACATATAAGTCTCTTTATAGAGGTATCTTAATTGAAATTTCTACATTATGTAAATGTAAAGTGGTTATTTACGATTGAAATGCACTATTATTGTGCTTGAGTGTCTTTACAATCACACCAGGTCATGGACATCCTTTTCACACAATACTGCCTTTCTCAACTCCCTGGGTAGCAAAACCTTGCTACCATAGTGCACATTTGATCACTCACATTGGGCTCCATTTGCCTATTTAACATGTAGGTACCGGGAGCAGTGTCACCTGTTACAGATGAATTTGCTCAACACTGACTATTATCACAAACCCAGTTACCTATTCATCTCACCACAGAAGCACACAATTGATTCTGTAACCATAAGTAACAATGTTAAAAAATAAAATAAAAAGTTTGGTTTGCTAGAAGATATTGGAAATCATTTTTTTACTAATAAAAATCCATGCAGCATGAGGCTGCCACTTACCAACAGCAGTTTGAAGGTATACAGCAACACAATATTGTACAAGCGTTTCTTTTAGGTATCTGTCCAAATGCATCTTCTGGACACTGGCTTACAAAGGCAAACAATTCAGACTGAGGGTTGTCATGGTAATGCTGAAAATACAGGTATAATGCAATAGTTAGGAGAGAAGAAAAAATTTGATGGACATTACTACAGTGCTGGTGTTGTATTTACATTATGAATATTGAAAAAGCTTTCGACGAAGTTAAGTGAAATACTTAGGTATGTCTAATAGCTAATCATCAACTTACAGTTTTACATAACTTTACACCTCAAATTAATGTTTGTAACAAAAATCAAATACAAATGCAAGGTGTTGAAGACTTCAAAATGAAAGGTAAATTCTGTAGCTTCATTTATAGCCAGCCAGGATGGCTTGATAACACTAAACACGTGAACCTCATAGGCTATCAAATTAAATCTCGTATTCATATGGGATTTAGGCCAAGATTTAAGCAATATTTCTTCCCATTCACGTTTTGGCAACATTCACTTTTTTATGTTGAACTTGTACTATGAACTTTTACGCTGCCTGCCACTGTTTAACGTCACACGTACACAAGTTATTTTCAGTATATTTTAATTTCAGTCCATTTGGCTTATGCTGGCTTTGTGAGTACGACTTCACTGTGTGCAACAAACTAGAGTACTCAAAGTATCATAGGATTATTCAAATGAGGCAAATAATTTATGCTTTTGGCATTATAACTGTGATTAGATGTGCACCGAGTCGTTAGACTAGACCGAGTTGGCTCTTAAACAGATGCTTAAATATTCATATCATATTTAAAACATATCAAAATGATATTTATAATAATAAATAAAATATGTTGCATGCTACATGTACATTGCATATAGGGTTAAATCTGTACCATCAAGTACATACACACATACATTCAGCTATTGCACTAACATACCCATGGATTGTCTGAGAAAATAGTATTAGAAATACAATGGTAGAGGCAGTGACTTAAAATTGAATTAGATATATATACAGTAACTGATGTACATAAAAGTCTTAATAATAGACGAAGGTCTAAAATTCACTTTATTACAATTTATATCATTAATTGATATCAAATGGATCAACATAATAAAAACATATACGAATACACAACTTCTAATGAGACAATTTTGATATGTCCAGTATTTTTTCTATTTAAGTCACTGATTCAGTTCTGAAGAATGTTAATATAGACCCATATAATATCAGATTTATAAGTCAATAATGACAGAGATAAAGTACCACTTGTTGCATCCCTAAATGTATCAAGTTGTATATTGTCTATAGAGTAATATACTTTAGATGAAGACTTTAGATGAAGCCAAATGAATAAATGAAGTAAAATTTCAGTTCTTAAACATAAATCACCATTAATTTGCTGAAAATTCTTGCCCATTTTTCCTCATACATGTAGGTAAATGATGCAAAATATGTATATGTATTCATTTGAGTTAGAAAAATATAAATATCTATCTTTGCAGTGAGTCATTCTCATGTGCATCTAATGATATCACCTGTGTGCAACTTTCTGCAAACAGATGATATTGTCAACAAATCCCTAGGGCCCTACCTTCAGTACTTCGTATGTGTCAAGAATGACAGCAATGAAGAGGTTCAAAATTACGTAGATGAAGAGGGACACGAAAATGTAGAGGTATGCTCGGCTGAACCACCAAATATAATATGGCTTGTCATCACCAATGATGGAAAATGTGACGAACATGTCATCGCCGTTAACAAGAGAGAAAAGGCACTCGGAAGATGTAGACAGGTGACGGAACTGAAAAGGTGTCAACACAAGAACATGAGTTAAGTAGCTGAAACAAGTAAATACATGTAGTCTATGATATTGTAGCCAATCTCTTCAATATCTGAAAAAGCCAATACAGCATTAGGGACTACTGTGTGGAGGTGATTTGTACCAGTATACACAGTGAACTGCTACAATAATTCACCATACCAAATACCTGAATGTTGGTACACACACTCATGGATTTTACTTTATGAAGCTAGAGTATAACACAGCTATTTCAAATTCCAAATATCTGCCAAGTTTTTCTTTCCATGAATTGCTAACAAAATTCAATATTTTTCCAAACATTAAAATTTTTCAAATTTAATCCATCTGAATTAAAATGCAAAGTATACTCTGCTTCTAAAAAATTGACTAAAAAATGACTAAAACTAAAAAAATTGTCAACTTTTTTTTCCAACAATCACACTGAACTCATTCATTCAATCTACACTACAGAGAAACCTTCAATCGCCTAGATATGGGGAGTTTCCATGGCAAATTTCCCTTCAGAATTACCTTGATGACCTCATACGCGTCCAATATGATGGCAATAAACAGATTGAGCACAATGTAGCAGAAGAGGGTCATAAACGTGTAGGTGAACACCCGAGAGTACCACCAAATGAAGTCCGGCGTAGTTCGGGTGAAATCCGTTTCGAAGATTCCATCTCCATTCATCATGCTGAAGAGGGACTCGGATGTGATGGAGAGAGACGCGAACTGGCGGGAAGATGGAGAAGAAAAATGGGTTAAGCTGAAAGATGAGAAATAGGAGAAAAACTGAGATAGAGTAAAAGCTTGTGCAATACAATACTGTTCTTATATCCAATAGTTGTCCTAATTGTTTTCTACAAAATAAACATTTATAAACACCATTCATGCAGACTTGTATCTGTAATAATTGTATGTAGTATGTAATGTATTAATTTGAACCAATAATGCAATATTTGAACAAAATGACAAGTCTCATTAGATGAGGATTGGACCATTTCTGTTGGCTTAAATAGCCTTTAAAGGGAATGTAATCTTTACGAAGTACCTATCAAACTGTAACAATCAAGCATCAATCAATCAAATCCTAAATTCATTTTGACAGGCTCTTATCATTCCTCAATTTGAGGGTATGGCCTGGCTACTCACTCTACCCTGCAACCGTCCCCTCCAAGCTTTTCATCATTTAGGTACAGTATATTTGACCCATGTATGTGCTAAGTCTTTCTGCACAATTGTGTCTCAAGTCTGCATATTTTGCACAATTGCAAATTCATTTCATGGGATTTAAAGGGTAGATGTGACTTTTATCATGGAGAAAATTGACACCTTCCATAAATCTTACTTGTTACCATACCCCACTAATTCTCTTTCTGTTGTCTGCACATTACATCATCATATTGGATGTATCACACACTGTGTATTTGTACATCAAGTCCAAACTTTATATACTTGTTCTCATTAAGTCAGTACGATACACTTCAACTAATGATAGCAAGAGAAAGTTGTACTAAGAAAAGTACTAAAAAAAAAAAAAAAAAACATGGATCAGATTGAAAACTTTCATCCCAGATATCATAGTTTCTTTTTGTTCTGTTTGCACGTACATATATATCCAAATTGTAAACTTTTATTCTTGTTATATTTACAGAAGTTTGTATCAAGCAGTAAAAATGTTTAAATAAAATCTTCCATGATTCTATGACTAGACATATCAATGGTTGATTACATGTATGACAATAATATTAAGCAATGATTAAATTCAAAACAACAATAACAAGATCTCAATTCCAACTGCTCATTCATAAAGTTAAAATCTTAATTTTTTATCATAAAATATTACAATCACGGCTTAAGTGTAATTTTTGATCAGCCTATTTCGATCATATTAATAAATATTTTTAACCATAGTATTTTTACATTATGTATTATCTACACATACCTTTAAATGGTACGGTCCGAGAACAACCCAACCACACACTGCAAAACCAAAATAAAATACACCGGCACAGACCAGAAAACGCACCACATTTGGAGCAGACTTTTTCATTGTAAGAATAAGTATCTGAAATCATAAAAAATCAAATTTTCTTCAGATTGACTAGGAACATCAGTACTAGTAAGCATGTCTAACTAAAGTGTAATGTAACTATGCATTATTTAGATTTTTGTACAATAAATCATACCAAGAAATATACTTACATTGTATTTCTTGAAGAAGCCCAGATATCTTAACACTCCAAACCACACCAACAGGTTACCCGTTCCCAACAATACACCACAAGCTTCATAGTTATGTGTTGTCTAAAATTTTAATTTAGTTGATCTATTTAAATCTAAAAGACTCAAGTTACAAAATGTTTGTAGTTTATATATCTTACTCATATGTATGTTTGTATTTAACTATGCTGATAGCTCAAATATTTGAAGACCTACCTTTGTTTCGATGCATATCTTGAGGATAGACCCAATAACAGTAAGGATATCATTAATAATTATCAGAATATACCATAAATTGAGGAACTCCATTTTATCAAATTTGGAAAGAGTAAGCCCCTTATAGCGAGCAAAGAAATTAAGAGTCTCCTGAAAATGTAAAATATTATTTACTATTAACTTACTTTGATTCACTATTCAGTACTCATCTTTGTTGACAATGCAATGTAATTTTGATGTTTCATTATAAAAGTTATTTAGTATACAATTACCTGTTTTAATAGTTGCCCTCGCAGAACTGATCTTATGCAGAGAATGAGGCTAATAACACTAATTCCAATGACAAGAACATCCATAAATATTGACAGTCCAAGATATACATCGTCAAAACCACCTAACACACATATTATTTCATTATGTTGAAATACTTGTCAAACTATTAAATGAAGTACCTATGGAGTACTAACAGAATTAAGTTGTTCAGAAAAAGAAATAAAATAATAAAATATCCTTCCCAACGATATCTTTTATGAAGATCAGTCATCCAAGTTTAATGTTATATAAACTAAATTAAGTATATACTACTGGACATTAATGAAACATACACCCTTAATATGTGTAAAGCACACTCAAATTCTGAAAAATGTACCACATCCTAAGTGTTGTATTAGATACAATAATTTTAAATAATAAATAATTTAGAAGTATTTCAAATTACCTTCATAATCTATTGTTCCATTAAGACAAGGAAGCGAAGTTTCCTTGGATTTTAGACTAATTAACATTTGTCCGTTGTGGGCACTGTTGTCAAAAACAATCTGCAAATTAAATATCCAAGATACAGATTTGAATATAAAAATATGCTGTTTTTTTTTTCATGTAAATAGCAACAACATACATATACATGTATACTGCATTCTTATATAAATTAAGAAATGAAAAATTTGTATTGTAGTTAAACATTAGTACATTGTACATATTTGTTACTCTATAATTAAAGTAGGTTAGCACAAATTCTATTTTTCTATTTCTAATCATTGCATTTTTTATAATGAATTAGGGAATGAATTACTTACCCCAATATTGAACATGTAGCAGTCAGGTGTGCTCATAGCATTCAGAGACCTCAGATGAATGGTTTTTAAAACAAACTTAAGATCTATGTGAATAACCCTAAAAAGGTAGATTAGTAAATATGTGTTTAAAAATTACTCGTCACAGTTTCAATGCTACAACAAAACATTTTTACATTTGCTGCATTGATGAATATACAGAAACAGTAATATAAGAAATGCCTCGTTAACAAAATATTCTTGGAACATTTGATTACAATTCCACATTATTTATATATCATATGATAACAAATTAGTAAGTATCATTATGTAACATAAACCATCAAGAACTTACTGGTCAAAAGAAATTGTTTTGTTCATATGATTTTCATCAAGGTAAGTCTCAGTATCAAAAACTTCTGTACAATTTGTACCATTGCACTTGCTCACAGGCCCCAGGTCAAAACATTCTAGGTAATAAATCAGTAAATAAATGATACAATACTGACCACATCAGAAGGAAACCGAAACGTAACGAAACTGAAAGCGTAATACAGCTTAATACAACGTAATAAGTTGAAACATTTTGTAACAAAGTTCTGCTCAAGGTAGTTTTCTTAGAGGTACAAATTTGCCGAGACTACAAAATTTATGATTTACCAGTACGAAATAAAAAAAAAAAAATGTAAAAAACAAGAATTATTTCTGCAACCGGTCTCAAGTGGGGTCCATGTTGTTGACTAAAATTTAAATTTGCTCAGACGTTTCTTAAGTGCTTTTAAATTTTTTATCATATGGTGAACATTTGTAAAATGCGCAAATTAGTGTGAAAAAGATAACCCACGTAATAAGAAATTCTGTAACTTGAGAAAGCAAAAGTTGATTTTTTCGTTCGTAACAGTCATCACAATAAGAAGAAATCTTAAAGAAATGTAAACAATCGTAATAAAATTCTTTATATTATAAATGGGGCTCCTTCTGACGGAGTAAGTATTGTAAAACAAATACATGTATATTATTAGGATTACTAGTGATTAGCTATCAATGAAGTGAAGATTTGTATTGTCAAAGCAAGTTCTAGATTCATTCACAAATTTATTACCTCTCGTTGGAAATACAAAAATAGCCAAGGTTTTCAGTTATTCAATTGTATTTGAGGGGGAAATCAAATGAGAAAAGTTTACATCAGGAAATAATTTTAGAATTGATCAACCAAAAAAGTGTCTAGCTACATTAATAAATAAGACATAGTCCTTGTACAATTGAACCATGTATGGCATGTATTTTGACTGCTTAGAATATTGTTTCAATTTCGATAACACTTTTGAAAACCATGAAAGACTTGGATACATTAGGTAATATACTTATGTTTTACATTCCCTAGCTAACTACGTACTGTAGATACACAGGAAAACTTTTTCATCATAACTTAGAGCTATTACATTTCTAGTCCCATTACATTTTTTGAATACACCTTGTAAAATGTAAAATTTTGAGCACAGAAATATTTTTAGACTTTTTCAAAATATTTATGTGCTTCTTCGGGTTTTTGACACAATTGTTCAAATTGTTTCTTATAAAATACCTGTTTCCTTATGAGCATCATATTCATATGTCTGTTTGCTGGGGTGTAGAAATCCTTTGGCATAAAAGGTCTGGCACATCACTATAGGAGGTTTAGTTCTATTTACTTTTTCTACCTCATATGTTCCAATGGCTATATCATCCGTTTGGTTATACTGAAAAGATTACAGGATGCCAAATATAAATGTGACAGATTACAATAGGTAATATAGTTGTTCATGAAAAGATAGCATTTTACAAGGATTGTAAACGCAATTCCTCACATAATTTTACACTGAACACAGACTTTACCAAAATTCTATGTTTATAAGTTAAATGTACATGTGAATTTACCTGATCTAGAACAAAATCTATTCTGGCGTAGAACTCTGGTTTTTTATAGATAGCATACTGTCCAGTAGCAGGGGGGTATGGAAGTGTCTCAAAACTGGGATCCCATTGCTGAAGAAATGATAACAAAATATTATCAAGATATAACAATTGATTCAATGTACAATACTTAGCCACTATTAATGTGAAAACCATACTATATTAGAAAATAAAGTTATATTGTTAACCAATGGCATCAGCATCGTTCTTTCTACACTTCTAAACATGTCTTTTGAGTAGATTTTAAAAGACTATGCAATTATTGCTTTCTCTATAATAAAAAAAGTCTGTTCAACTGTATCTATGATAATACACAAACACTGATACATTGATGTTGACAATTAATTTGCTATATATCGTGTGCTTCCGTGGCCAAGTGGTTAGGTAGTTGGACTTGTGACCAGAAGGTCGTGGGTTCGATTCCTAGTCGGGTCTGGTGGTGGGTGTTGAGCAAACTCATCCCTAAAAGCAGTTGCACACTGCTCCGTGGCACCTACACGTTAATTAGGTATAGGTCATTGGGTTGAAAGAGTGAGTGATTGTATGAGTGATTAGCATTGTGCGCTGAATGTGCTGCCAATGCAAGCATATGAGAAATGATCAATTGCTGATCATTAAGTGGGCCAATGACCTGGTGTAAATTGTAAAGTCGTGAGATCCAAACTTGGATCAAGACTATAAACCAGACATTTACATTTATATACTGAACGATACTTGAATAATATATATGTGTTTCCCATTGCTTGCGGATACATTTTCACACTTCTCTATCTCTCTCACATCTTTTTAGCAAGCACATGAAGCATATTTCTACCAGCGATAGATATAGCTGAAGACAGGTTTTACAGCCTAAAGCTTCCAGATATAGTCAAATGGAATCTTGGGGTAGAAATATGCTTCAACATTGCTAAAAGATGTGAGAGAGAGAAGATGTGAAAATGATACTTGAATACTATTTAAAAATATATTTACTGGGTGCGTAAATATGCTTTTTAATTAAAATGATGCATCAAAACTAAAATACTTGAACTAACATTAGAAATAATATATAAACATAATGTGGTTGGTTTTATATACTACAAGTGGTGATGGATTGACTCAGCTTTGGAAGATGAATGTCTCGACTTCTGCTCAGTTTTATACATTATATGTTTGTATATCACTATTATTTAAAGGTTTCATTGGAAAGTCACTACTTAGAAATA
>CM032664.1:10807519-10844115 GCA_019095985.1 Streblospio benedicti | reverse complement strand
ATTGAGTACGGGCCACATTATAACACATAGTATTTGGGCACATTAAATAACATGGTATTCAGGACATGTCATATCATAATAATACAGTGTTTGAGTATATCTTAAATTGTTCAACTACTTATCTATAAATAGATCCTTCCATACTCTATCATCCAGTTGGTCATAAGTTTGGGCGAGCTGTTGTGTTCTGTATAGTCTTCTTTGATAGATGTAAATCCAGTTAGTTGTTTATATTAATTGTCAAATATATTATCAACTGTCTATGGGTTTATTTACGTCACTGTCGGGTATCTTCATCTGCTTCTTACGGGTGCTTTGTGGATACTAATACATCCCTTTTATGCAACTCTAATTATTTTCTTACGAGAGGGCGAAGCATCATCGATCGGCGAGTGTCAACTGTCATTACACAACTATGAAGACTGTTAAAACTTATATTTAATTCACATATACGATTAATTTTCTTTATCTTCGAATGTCACTGATATGTAATAGAATCTTCTTAAGTACTTTACTTCGAGTATTTTTGCCGTTTTCGATTATTATACATACTTTTGGGTTGTTTACTGAAGTCCATTTTTGTTTACTGTCCGGTCGACGATGATTTCTGTCCAGCAGCCATCTAATTCTTGACTATAGCGTATGTCGAATCGATAACAAGAATCTTCATATTGTCCTTTTAATATTTATTATTCCTGTTAGTACATATTCACTAGATTACAAAGCAAATCGCTACAGAACACGTCAAGAATTGTGGTTGAGGCCACTAAAGCAGACGACGCTGATTCATAACGAGGCCAACGCACTTGCTGGTACACAAACTAGTCTCGATCCAGCCTCGATCACCTTTACGCACTGGTTCGCGCCCATTACTAAATATATTGTTAACCAATGGCATCAGCATCGTTCTTTTTCTACATTTTTCTAAACATGTCTTTTTATAATAAAAAGATTTTAAAAGACTATGCAATTATTTTGATATATAGTTTTCTCTATAATAAAAACAGTCTGTTCAACTGTATCTATGATAATACACAAACACTGATACATTGATGTTGACAATTAATTTGCTATATATCGTGTGCTTCATTGGCCAAGTGGTTAGGTAGTTGGACTTGTGACCAGAAGGTCGTGGGTTCGATTCCCAGTCGGGTCTGGTGGTGGGTGTTGAGCAAACTCATCCCTAAAAGCAGTTGCACACTGCTCCGTGGCACCTACACGTTAATTAGGTACAGGTCATTGGGTTGAAAGAGTGAGTGATTGTATGAGTGATTAGCATTGTGCGCTGAATGTGCTGCCAATGCAAGCATATGAGAAATGATCAATTGCTGATCATTAAGTGGGCCAATGACCTGGTGTAAATTGTAAAGTCGTGAGATCCAAACTTGGATCAAGACTATAAACCAGACATTTACATTTATATACTGAACGATACTTGAATAATATATATGTGTTTCCCATTGCTTGCGGATACATTTTCACACTTCTCTATCTCTCTCACATCTTTTTAGCAAGCACATGAAGCATATTTCTACCAACGATAGATATAGCTGAAGACAGGTTTTACAGCCCTAAGCTTCCACTTGATATAGTCAAATGGAAGCTTAGGGTGGTAAAACCTGTCTTCAGCTATATCTATCATTGGTAGAAATATGCTTGCTAAAAAGATGTGAGAGAGAGAGAAGTGTGAAAATGATACTTGAATAGCTATTTAAAAATATATTTACTGGGTACGTAAATATGCTTTTAATTAAAATGATGCATCAAAACTAAAATACTTGAACTAACATTAGAAGTAATATATAAACATAATGTGGTTAGTTTTATATACTACAAGTGGTGATGGATTGACTCAGCTTTGGAAGATGAATGTCTCGACTTCTGCTCAGTTTTATACATTATATGTTTGTATATCACTATTATTTAAAGGTTTCATTGGAAAGTCACTACTTAGAAATAATTAGCATAATTTGAAAGAATATAATTACCTTTAGAAAAAGATGTCTGAAAGCAACATTGCTTTTCTCTAGAAAATCTACATGTAAAGATCTTGAAAATCCAAACATGACAAGCTAAAAAGAGATCAATCAATAAATCAATTAAATTATTCTTCAATCCTTCCAAGTCTGCTTTATGGGGCATTCGAAACAACTCGTATTTATGGTAAACACGAGTTCACAAATGGTGAAAACTGTTCGAAACAAGTTTATCTCGTGTTTACCAATGGTGACTGGGAGCTGAAAGGATCACTACGAGATGCTTGTGCGCATGCGCACTGACTGACAAAATGGCGACGCCCATAAGGTTCTTCTAACATCGCTGACAGTTTCATAAAATTTATTCATAACAACCAGCTAAAAGTTTACCAAATTAATTAAGATTGATAGATATATATCAAACCATTCGTTTATGTACCCTGTGGGCAATCTTTTTAACAGGTGTATTTCCCACTTGTTAGCTGGTATCGAATAGCCACAACTCGTAGGTACGACTTGTCAACTGGAAAATACGAACTCACGAGTTATTCCGAATGCACCATTAGTCTTGATTTCAATTAAATGATATATTCAGAGCGCTTTCATTAATGACCACTATTTACATAAAAAGTATTCTCTGTAGACTTGAAATTTGTTTTCATATAAATCTTGAAATAAATAGTACATCTTATTAAAAATGAATCTATTGACAAAAGAAAACTAATATTTACCTGTATAGTCACAAAAACAATTTTAACAAGCTGGAAAACCAGTTTCCATGGAAATCTACCCTTGGCACGGTACTTATCACACGGATTCATGAAGTAGAACTATTTAAAAAAATAATTTTTATTTTAATTAAGTGTAAAATATTGAGGAAGTGAGTGTTGTAGACAGTGAGTGAATACTGTACAGAGAACAAATTAACAAGAAAGTGATAAAAATGTTGACCACAGCAACAATTGCTGAAACTGTCGATTGTAAGTTGAAAAATAGTTGTAATTGAAATGAACGTTCATGATATAACAACACTGTACTTAATTTCAACAGGTTCAGAACAAAAACCATGACAATTCTGCAAAAAATCACTGCACATGAAAAGTTACTGTCATTGTATTGGTTCTTTAGATTATTGTATGACTGGTATTTTTATTTAGAAAAAACAACAACATAAATTTAAAGTTGTAACTATCAACCTTGAGCTTTTTCTGTAGCTTTAATTCCTTTCTTGCTGGTGCTGTGGGTAATGATTGAATATTATCTGGAGATATTTCCTCCAATGATGGGGTGGAATTCATTCTGTTAGCCATCATACTGAAATTGAAATAAAATAAATAGAAGTGTATTCCTCTAGTATGTAACAAAGGCAAATTACACAAAATAAAATCTCAACAAATACGACAATACCATTATTTGTCAATGCCAATAATATGATAAGTTACGTTACTATCGATCAAACACCCTCCAGTGCCTATAGCTACACAGCAAGGGTGCGGATACATGTACATGGCTTGGATTTGTACAGGTCATAGAAGAGTACTAAAAATAACCCTGTCTTATATCACTGAAAACAGTATGGACAACCACCCAAGGGTTTTGCAACATATCACTGCGTACCATATACAGACAAGTAGCCGAGAGTTTTGACAAATAAAAACAGGCTACTGTCATGAGAAGTTGTGTTAAAAAAAAGAAAAAAAAAGACAGGCTATTAACTATCATGCGCATGTCATCTGGATCTGGATTAGAACCCTGCAGACTCTCAGAAGAGCTAAAACACGGAGGGAGAGACCTGTAGTGCGCAGGTAGGGGCTGAGCCTCGGGCAGAGCTCTTCGAGCCTACTTTTGAAGGTGGATCTCTGGATGGTGCAAGAGCAGGCCTCTGCTACTGTAGCAGGCAATGAATTCGAATAAGGGATTGTTTTGAATACAGTACTATTCCACAGTGGGGAAGACTTCTGACTAGCACTAGGTCTTTTATTTTTAAGGTTAGTGACTGATAGTGATGGTAGTAATGTCATGAATGATGTCATGACTCATACAATTAGGCTGGTACTTTATTTCATACATACACATTAATTAGTAAAATAATGAGAACTATCTTATAGGTCTACTCTAGCCCTACACGTAGAGCTGAGTAAATACCCTGTATAT
This sequence comes from Streblospio benedicti, assembly GCA_019095985.1. Lineage (NCBI taxonomy): Eukaryota > Metazoa > Annelida > Polychaeta > Spionida > Spionidae > Streblospio > Streblospio benedicti. The sequence continues at coordinate 10,839,985 of CM032664.1, read as the reverse complement.
CCTCAGAGAGACCTAGGAACAAACATACGTATATACGCTGTATAATATTACAGGTCTACTCGTGATCGATGGGAGACGGACAGGTCGAGAGAAATATTCCCTGCATAAGTTGCTATTGTCAGTTTTAGGAAATGCCTGTGAACAAAATTTATGGTTATTTACTTATAACATATACTTTAATATCAACTCATGCTAGACTAGAGAAAAGTAAAGATTTTTACATTTTTTTAAGTTTGATATTGTTTTCACTGCCCACTTCCGGTTGTTTTATACTAGAATTGTTTTCGACTTTTTGTAAAAGATTATAATTGATTATTTGCCTCTATTTTACTAGGCATATCACTGTTATTTAAGCACGGAAAAATTATTTTTAGAGTTCCAAACAATGTCGACCCTGAAGATACAGATTATAGATTAAGATACGAAACTAACACCTGTCAAAATGGCTTCCAGTCAAGATGAATTGAGTAATTTTTATATTATATTTACTAGTATATATATTAACCACTTAATACTAACATCTGTCAGCACATTACCTACTTTGATATACCTAATTTATATTTGTGATAAATTTGATACATACTTCTTCATAAATCAGACGTACAATCCGATTTAAGTGTTTAAGAATGAGCGATAATACCGTGTTTTCGTCTGCAATAAATATGTTTTTTTAGTTTAGTTTTTGCCTTCTTTTTCAATTTGTCAGTATGCTATTTTAATCTCAGGTTTATCAGGTCATTAATTTTACCGTAATAAAATCAATTCTAACAACTACAACGTCCTATTGGGAATTTTCTTACTGGAAGTTTGATATGGTCCTCAATGGCTCAGTGGTTAGAGCGCACTACCTGAAAACGTGATTTGCCTGCGTCGCAAGTTCGTGCCCCGGTCATAGCAGACACGGTGTCCCCAAAACCATTATGTCGTGCGTCTGCTACTGAGTTGCTGATCTCCACTGAGCATGTTGCACGTTGGTTGCGACGCCAAGCGGGAGGCTCGAAAGCCTGGTTAAAAGGCGTGTCCCATGTAGAGTAGAGCCACCCCTTTGCACGTAAAAGAACTCACCTAGTTTGAAAACAATAGCTAGTGTGATCCCCCACCCTCGTGGCTCAGTTGGTATACTTAGCCTGCCTCTGGAGAGGTACATGTACAAACACCTCGTGGCCTCCCCTCCTATGTTGCCCCATACTGGGATTTGCGGAGTATCATGCAAACAAACAGACAAGGCTGGTGAGAGTGACACTGATGGAGATTGATGGTGCAGTGGTTAAGGAGTGTTCACATTTGACGTCTACCACATTTTGGCACTTTCTGACCCCCCCTCCCCTCGTCAACTTTTGTCAACTTCACGACTACGCCCCCACCCCTGTTAACTATGAATTTGATTCTGTGTGCAGTTGTGTCAGGTATATGTCATACAATAATTGCGTTTCAGGGGTACTATATATGATAATAGGATTTATGACCAAACATTCTTACAAATACAAAGCATTCATTTTACATGTATTTCCATTCTTTATACTACAACCTTAAATATCAATTTAAGTTTGATATATCCTTAATGCAGGCCACCCACCCCCGTCAACTTTTAGAGAGACCACTCCCCCCACCAATTTCATTATATGCACCAATGTCTTAGTATTTGTTTTTGATAAGTAACTTTTGGAGTGACCCCTCCCCCCACCAACAATATCATTATGTGCACCAATGTCTTAGTATTTGTTTTTGATAAGTAACATTTTAGGAGGACTATGGATCTTTTCATTATACATGTACTACTCCTGTATTTGCGTATGTTATGTAATACTAATAAAAGTTTATTTCGATAATATACAGGATGTATAATCATTGTTTCAAAATTTTATGTAAAAAAAGTAAAAACCAACAAAACACAATATGACAAACAAGGCAAAACGCTAGAATAGCTCCATATCTAAAGATAGAAGTTACTTAAAAACCAAATAGCATTAAAATAAAAAAAAATCATAGTTCTCCAATATGTAAATAAAGTACTCTTGATATAAAATTGAGACATGACATCATCTATCTCGACCACTTGTTCGTAATATCCGGACTCGCTGTGAACCATATGTACTGACATGATGTCTAAATTCGTGAGATTCCTTGTTAGCTGGAATGTTAATTGAATCTGAATTAATTATTCTGATATTCCATTTTTGTAGTGCTTTTGGAAAGAGTTTTTCTAAGGATTGGATCAGCTGACACAGATGAAAAGTTTGAAAAAACATTACATACCTTTTTGCCACCAGTATTGTTAAAACTTGGAAGTGTTGCTGATGTCAGGAAAAAGGTATTTTTTCCGAGATAAGATTATACAAGACACAAAAAACTATAAAAAAAAAGAGAAAAAGAAACATTGATACAGGTCACTATACTAATTTATGCTATTCATAGGTTATGGAGCTTCTAATACATATCAACAAGAGAGTGAAGTCTCGACCAAAAATACTTCTTCCTGTGGCAGAGCTTATAAAACAGTATATGGATCCATCTTCCAGTCAATTTGTGACGGTACTGCTGCTAATTTACTTTCATATTTTTTACTCCTTCCTAATGCAATAAAATATACATTGAAGAAGACCAAATAATTCAGTTGAACATTGATATACCTCCATAAAATATGATAAACCACTTAATGCTTTTACTTCAGAATTTTACTATTATATACATCAAGCTAGGATATCCACGTATGGATTTAGAACTTCAAAAAGAGATGTTACCTCTTCTTCTTAACTGCCTACCTGGTAGACCAGTACCTCAGCAAAATAGGTATTTAATGTCTTGTATTTTTCATATATTCTATCTTTTTTTATCTCTATTTGTTACTTGTAAATTATCTAATAGTTTTTATTTTTTATTACAAAAAACGCTCATGTCAACCACATATTAAGTGCAAAAATGAAGAGCAAGAACAATTGTGACAGCCTCTAGCTCTAATAGATATAAGGAATCATATAAAGGCCTTGTGGTAGGCTAGCTATAGAAGGCTGGAGCTTAATTGATAATCTTAATCACATTCAAACTATTATTTCAGCCTTTTACAACTAATAACTCCAGTGTTGCCTCACCTTAAACTTCCTTCTGATATACCAACAAAGAAAACGTTTTTCCATGTGGATGCTGATGACAACGTAGCTATGCAATTGCTTGCTCATATCAAAGATGTACTGATTCTTCCCTACAAGTAAGAATCGTTTTGTCCTGGTTTATAGAATGTAATCATTGAAACTATTTTGGATGTATTAGAATTATGTATCAAGAATGCAGACTTCTTAAAAAAAACAAACAGCTAACTGAAGATCATTTATTTATTTTTCAGTTATGCCAATTTCCAACTAAAACCTGGTACGGCAACAACAAATCAGCCGACAGCAGTTGTTACCCGGCATTCCCCAGCACCGTTGAGCGGCCAGCAGCAGGTGAAACTACTTTTTTATGATTTTTCATTGGCTTGTTGGCAAATCTTGCTCTATCACTGGCATGACCACACTATCGGGTAGTTCACAATTATATGTACAGTACATTGTTTGATTGACCATCATTATTATTTCACATAGGTTTCACTTGTGTGTTAACGATTTTTTTTACCTGTATGGGCTGTGTGATAGTGCTCTGTGGTTACAACCTCTCATAGACAAAACCGGGTGAGTTTGTAATATGAATTATTTTATCAGGTGAGTTCTTGTGGCGTATCACGGCGAGCCTGATGTGCCACAAGAACGAATCCTGATAAAATAATTCATGTTGCACAACGAACCCAGTTTTGTATAAATTCATCATTCTTTTTTAAACAATTACAACACTGGTTTAAAAAAATGTGAAAAAGTAGTTCGGCTGAGTACAAGCATGATGACCATGGTATCACCCCTCTTCAAAGAGGGGTGATAACCCTCTCCGGGTTATCAGATACTTCTGGATCATGATAACCCATGAAATTACATGAAAAAGAATGATAAATACTCCTACTGGGCGAGAGCGTAAGGTAGATGTTCAACATACCCCGCCGCATGCGTCAGCTTTAGCAGGGCCACGGATAAGTACCCATCCTATCATCCGAGATGGGTATCTGTGTTGTCATGATGGTTAAAAATTTTGAGTTACTTGACCTATGGATGAGTATTCCCAATCACCCCAGACATCAGTTTCAATTGAATTTACACTTGGAGTTTGTTGATTTGGATGTGTAAATCTTGCTTAAAACAGGTATATTTTTCAGGATACCTGTCCTATGAACAAGTATGATTTTTCTGCTATTCATGGAACTGGCTTCTTGGCTTTAAGATAATAAACAGTGAAAAATATCAATATTAATTTACATTTATGTCAAAAACAAAAAAACACGTTTGGTCTAGTCTTAGGCTCATTTCAGGAGGGATCAGAAAGTTTGGGGTCATAACATTCAGTAGTGTTTTTCTAAATGTCAGGCATACGTTAGTGTCAAAAACAACAACAGCCCCTGTACCAGCCTAAAGCTGATGGTGGAACTACATGTAATTATGCATAATTTTACAAGCATCTTGTAAATAAATGAGACTGGAGGGCTAGTAGAGTGCTCTTGTAGAAATGATATAGTTAACAAATTACTTTTTGGCAATATTTTGTTTTATTTTCTTTACCGTGTTTCTAGTCCGGAGACCCTCAACAGATACCCAACCAGGCTTTTGTTGGACCTCCACCGGGTTTTACTGAGGCAGCTTTCAAACGCGTTGTGGGGGAAAATCCACCTTCTACCGATGAACTAGAGAAGGTATATTTAGTTTAAAATGTAACATACAATTGGATGAAAAGATAGTTTCAACTAGTTATTCTCTCAAGAACTCTTGAAGTTCTCTCCACTACTAGAAAATCATGTCTGAAAATTTAGGTAATGTGCACTCTCAATCAATCGTTTATAATTTTTATTTTTTTAGATAAAGATTGGTCTTTTAACTATTCTTGGAGGAGATGTTTTTCCAGAGGAAGATATCATAGTTACTTTGTTGGTGACTAGTGCTGATTCTAGACATGCGTATGTTGATTGACTATATACATCATAATTTGACCTACTAGTTTCAATCAATCTAATCATTTATTTTGTTTAATAGACATGGTTACAAATAGAATGGTAAATATGTAACTTTTTCAGTGTTGCAAGTGCAGCAGATAGGGAGCTTAAGAGAATTGTTGGGTATGTTGTCATCATGTTTTAGATATTAACTTTCTCTTTTTAGTAATTTATTACCACATTTCACCTTGCACATTTTTTGTTTGATTGTATACCTTTGAAAAGAAATGATTCTAAGCTAAATTGAAATGTATCCCAACAGGAGTCATGACTGGAATAACCCTAAACTAGTTAGTGAACTGTACGCCCTATTCCTAGGAACAGTAGTTTTGAAAGGTTTGTAAAATTTCAATATTGTTGCTTTTATACATGTTATGTGTCAGAATTTTGCATATGTACAGTACCACCAATAATGTTTCTACCATTTACCGTAATGTAAAAGTCACAATAATAAATGATTTCAAATTTTAAGGACAAGAACAATTAATCAAATCAGAGAACAAACGTACTCCTGCTAATATTCAAATGAGGCTCAAGCTCTTTCCATATTTGCTTAAATCTCGAGAAGCTTGTAAACAGTTCCCAGCATGTATTCAGGTTAGTAATGAAGATAGTGTTAAAATGAGGCTCAAATAAATGATCCGGTTTCCATAATTTGCCAGGTGAAAAATCTTAATAATTTATTTTCCAAGGTCATTAAACAGTTCCCTGCAAAATGTTATTCAGGTTAGTAATGAAGATAGTGTGAATCAGAAAAGATGTGTTTACATTGTCAATCAAATCAATGCCATCAATGATCTGAACTAAGTATTGATGTAAAGGATTGCCATAACTATTTTTTGTCAACCCAGCTTATTTTGTCAACCCGGGTCATGGCGAACCGGATCAAATATCAAACAATTTAAGTAGTCAGTAGTACCTGAAATAATGTAATATACATTTTTACAAATAGATTTCTCATACATAACATTAGTGCAATGTATTGAAATCATACTTTGTTACTATGTATAAACAGTAATTAACATTTTCTTAATTATTAATAATGGCCTTATAGCCCCATCAAGCTTTATTTATAGCTCCTAAAATTTGTTTATTATACTCTAAGGTACCCGTAATTATTTTTTAGCTTGTATTTGGCTGCTTGTATGGAGCTAATACAAATGCCAAACTGAAGATGCAAGCTGTGCAGTTTGTACATCATCTATGCTTCCAGTGAGCCATGTTTAATATTATTCTATACTGTGTCTTTTAGTTTGAATTAGTTATTTGTTTTCTTTATGGAAATAACAAATATGTTAGCACCTTTGTCTAAATCTTTTAAGCAAATCTATCTCTCTTCAGTTACTGGGTAATTGGGTACATTTGAAGATACTTTATGATTATTTGATGCAATACTCCGTCACATATATTTGGCTTTATTTCATTCATTTTTTAATAACAAATACACTATGACCGGTCGAGCACCCGCTTAACTCGAGGAAAAATTGATTTCCCTTCAAAATCTTTATTTAATAACATATTCTATGTCAAAATGACCTGTTTATTTCAAAACTGTTAACTTGATAAATGCTCATATTCTATGTCAACTCTCAAGTTATTGTATGATTTGAGCACAAGATTGGAGTGTCAATTGCATAATAATAATGTAGTTCTCGCAAGCCCAGGACATGTATGTTACAAAACAGTGCACGTATCACAATGTTTAGAAAAGACGCCATTGTAGCCACATTACACATCACTCATTCAGTATTACACTAATATTGCGGCTTCGTGAATGTTGTACACAAAACTTCATTTTGAGGAAGATAAAAAATTACCTCCATTTGGCTTATCCATGGTTTCTAAGTACAAATTTACAGTGTGTAACTACCTAGATTGTTATTAAAGTATCAGCGCTAATCAAACCAGGTGGATCTGTAATGCTTTCGAGGCTGTTATGATGTAAACATGTGAATCGAGAATCTGTACTAAGTACTCACGTTACGTGCATTATTTTGCATGGTCAATCGTATAATTGAGCACACCATAGACCCATCAAAATGGAGTATTGGCGATGTTTTATACACTGTGATAAAATGAACATTTGACATGTGTCACTTATACGTTCCTGATAATTCGAAGTTCTGATAACTCAAGGTCATCTTTCGATTCCTTTCAACTTCAAGTTAAGTGGGTCCAACTGTACGTAACTATGTATACAAAAATGTATATGTATATGTATATAACATTGGATATGTAAAATGTGAGTGATACACATGTAAACCCATGTTGCACTTCATAGAGTCAATTTATTCTTCAGCTGTTCTGAAAAGTCCTTTGCAACAGTTGGTGCTGTGTTGTTATCAGGAATGCTGAAGCTTATACAGGAATCCAAGCTAGATAGCAAACTGCGAAGTCTTGGTTACGTGGCTGTTGGGAAAATCTCGCAAAGAGCTCCAAAGCTTGTGTCCAAAGATATTTCTTTGCTGCAGACCTTTTTTAATGCTATCGGTGATGTAAGATAATTATCTAGACTTCAAAACAATTTTGATGATACTTAATTAAGCACAAATGTTGAAGGACGTTACCTTCTGCAGCCAATATTTCTTAAAATCTAATAATGCTGCTTTCCCAAATGTTTAGGAAGATGAAGAGAATCGTTTGGCTGTCCAAGAAGCTCTATCTATGATGTCGGCTGCATTTAAAGACATTGAGCCAGCAAAAGCTAAATTGGTGGAAGCACTTATCATGCAAAACATTGAAAAGGTAATGCAGTCTATCTAAAACCCATAGCTTAGTATTTAGGTAGGACCAAATAACTGTAATAATAGATCCAATAATTGGTCATTGTGGCCTCAATATGAAATACTAGGTGAGTAGTCACTATTGTTGTCATTTGTTGACATACAAAACAAAATAGAGCAGTCTATCTCTAAAGCTTTGACTTGTAGACATCATTACAGCTTGTTTTTTCTCTATATGACAGCCAGAACCACAAGCTCGAGTGATGGCTGTCCAGTATGCACGCACTGTTTTCCCACGAGATCACATCCCCTCCAGATATGTGCTACTTCTTGCAAGCGGAGATATGTACGTAATATTTGGCTACTCAACAAATAATGATAAGTAAAAGAAAATATTTTATTAAAGATGAGAATCTTTGCAATTTAGTATACAATGATTTTAAACTAAGCATATTATTTGTCTTTATGTTGCATCTCTGTGAAACACTTATAGATCTATTATCACATGCACAATTTAATACAAAACATACATGTAGTCATTGAACACAAATTGCAGTTGTACAAGTTGGATGAGAAGAAACATATTTCATAATAAGAAAACCACTGTTTTTTTTCTGTTCACATTTATTCTAGGATAAATGCATACAGATATGGTGAATTGTAAGTACACCGTTTATATATGTGGGATACCCTGACATTTACATATCCATACACCAACAGTCAATCCATTATTATGTTTACCATACCATTATTTTTGTTTTGTGACTATAATTTTGCAATGTTATTTTATTTTTTTTACACCATCACAATCATTCATGTAAAGAATTTTGTTCATAGGACAATTCCAAATGATACTGAAAATTAAATTGCATTACATTCTCCACAGATTTAGAGTTTACATCACAAAGTACTTGAAATTGCATGTACATGTAGATGTTATTCAAACACATTCTATATACCTAACTTTATTAGGAAAGAAGATATTTTCTTGGAAGCCACTAAAGCATTGAAAACTGTGAATAAAGAAGGTGATTCACAGAAAGATGAAAAGAAAGAAGAAGGAAAACTTTTTCCTCCGTTTCCAGCAATGGTTGCATATATTCAGGAAAAGGTAGGTGAAAACTGCATAAAAGTGTGATTTATACAAGTTCCAAAAGCATTTTTTCGGGACATTGTTGATTTATTTAATTGATTGAGTATGAAAATATTTATAATTAAATTTTTCTTAAAAATTTTGTTCAATAGGCTAATCAGAGGGTAAAGACTGCCCAAAAGTATGTAATAGGCAATAATGTTCTGGCATTCAACCCAGTAGCCTATGTTGAGGTAAGTTTTTTATTTCATGTTCCTCACATATGTGTAGTTATTGATAAGAAACAGATTTTTTATGGAATAGAATGTCTAAACAAATTGTTAAATTGTAGTAAAGATTGTCTATTACGAGTATGTCTAGTACGTACTTTTTGTATTGTAGACGTTGATTTACCTTCGAATGTGCCTAGCATACAGTGCAGGGATGAAACCTGACCTGGAAACCACTGAAAACATGCAATCTCAGGCTCCAGCTATAGGTGCTTATGTTAAATCCATTATGAGCAGTCAACAGGGATCCATTACCAACTACATCAACATCATCAAGCAGTTGCTGAATGCAATTGGAGGTACGTGCACATTAGCATGTCAAAATAAAAAGCAAATCTTTGTTGTGAATATGCTATGTATAAGAATTTATAGAAACTAACAGAAATTTCATAAGTAATGGACTTGTAATTTTCAATGCTAGTATACATCAGTGTACTGCACGGGACTGCTAGAGTCCCGCAGGGCTCTACGTTTAGGATTGTCCCGTTGTCCTGGACAACCATTTTTAAAATGAGGACAACCAAAAGTTGGAGGGTGGTTGTCCTGTGGGACAACCAATTTCAAATTTCTAAATAAAAGTAATGTAAGATGTGCATTTCAAAACCCTGTGTCACCTAAATTGAATCAAGAATTTTTTTCATTCCCCAACACATCAAGTAACATTTGCATTTCCATATCTTTCCAAAAATAATCTGTGACATTCTACGTAGTTTCAAAACTTTCAACACTCCTATGGTATGGTATTCTATTTACAAAAATTCATTAAAATACTTAAATTTTCATTCCTACAAATATTATAGGGCTTTTTTTTTTGAAGGTTGGAGGAGTTTCTAAAATAAATTTTGTGAAAATATTACAACATAACTTGAGCTTTTGAGATGACAAAATTTTGAACCGTACAATAGACATGAGGATTAAAAAAAACAAAAACAAACTTGCATATTTAATGAATGCGATGCAATTTTTTATTTTTGTATAAAGTTTGTTCACAAGAAAAGATACATTATGTGTACAATAATTTTGTTTGTTTTTTCTTAACATTATGATTGATATAATAATAAAATAAGCTGTATAATCTAAGACGCTATATCTGTATAGCTTAAAACTGAGCGCAAAAACAAGGACAACCTCATGGTAAGTTAGGACAACCAAAAATTGGATGCTGGTTGTCCTGTGGGCAACCTCTCGCCAAAGTTAACGTAGAGCCCTGTCCCGCGAGATTTTCATGCAGGAGTGGTCACAAAACTCATGGGAGTGGGGTGGTAGTGGTCACATTGTCAACTTGCGGGATTTTTGCGGAACATCTTCCCATGAGAGTCCCGTAACAACCCCGCAATAGTCCCGCGACAGTCCCACAACTATAAAACGGTGTGGATTTTGTCAACCCTCATTACACTTAGATCTTCATAGTAGTTCCTCGAAAGTCCAGCAACAGTACCTTGATAGCGAAAGATGTGGGACAAAATTGAAGAATATCTAATCATGTTTTGCGACAATATTTATACATGACACTACAATGACTGTTGAAATCCAACGTTAACTCTTCACAAATCAAGATACATTTACAAATCTTATGGAGAACTAGGCTTAATTTATAAAAAGATCTTTTTGAGAACTAGGCTTAATTCACAAGGCTTAGACATTCTCAATTAGCCAATGGTTGATTTGCATAATGCATATTAATTACCTTCAATAGTAGTGACCAATGGTTGAATTTTGTTGGCTGGGATAATTTTTCCAGTCATTAATTAGGTAAAGCAAACACTATCATAAATAGATATTCTCTGACATGAGAAGTAATTTACGCAATGGTAAAATAAAAAAGCAATTATAGATTCAGACAAGAATAAAAAGTTACCAAACTTTCTTTTGCTCAGCAAATAAAAAGAACAGTTGATTGTCACTGTGGGGTGTCTTTCACAATTACCTCTATAACTAGTCAGCAAATGCTAAGTAAATAAACATAACACTTGACCAGTGAACTTAAATAGCAGTAGTCAGTTAGCAGGTTAGACCTATGTCATAGGTTAAGGACCACTTCCGCCCCGCTCCCATGAGTTTTGTGGCCACTCCCGCCCCGCTCCCGCAGGAAAATCTCCCGGGATCCTAGTCCCGCCCCGCAGGAGTCCTGGGGGACTCCCGCAGTCCAGCACAGTACACTGGTCAGTTAGCAGGTTAGACCCTATGTCATAGGTTAAGGATATAACTGACATGAGGCGATATTTACCTGACATGAGGAGATATTTACAAGCTTCTTTAATTAACAGACACTTATCTTGCAAAGTTGCACTGCTTTTAATAACACATACAGGTATACAATTCAATCATGGCATCTGTATACAAATTCCATATCTTTATTGTCTTCATCCACAACTATCTTAAAAGTGGTCCACACATCAGACTTACAGTCTCTGATTTCTCTTACTTTATATTGTCCAGAAACAAGTCTTAAAAACCTGATTCCCATCCATCTTGAACAATTTTATCGACATTTAAATGCTCCTTATACAAATGTTAAGATAATGTTTTACTTTTGTATTGCTTATAGGACGCATGGCATAAGGTGGCTTCTCTAAGCGTTTGGAAGCTTTATCTATGATAATATGTATGTTTTTTTTCAAGAAATAATGCATAGTTGTTGAAAAATATGTTTCAGTTTTGTTTCATTTGGTTCAAATAAAGTCAATGAATAATAAGCTTCTGGCTGTATTCTGATACATGTCATAAGAATATCAGTTTTTGAAAGTTTCAATCACACAGCTTGAAAAGCAATTGATAAAATAAATTAGATTAGGGGTACACATTAATCACAACCTATCTACAAGTTTTGCGGGACTGTTGCGGGAAGATCAAACATGGATGCGAGACTGTTGCGAGATGAAAATAAAAATTGTTGCGGGAGCAGGGCGGGATTGGGAATAACAAGTGCGGGATTAGACAGAATCTTGGAAAGCGGTGCGGGAGTGGACATCACATTGCGGGACAAACGCGGGGTGGGACCAATATTTCAGTCCCGCGCTGATCACTGGTATACAAGTCTTCATAAACCTATGACATCGGAAAGACAGTGCGTGTGGTCAAAGTTTATATCTCGACCAAACTGGTTAATATTTTATGATCACTATAAAGAAGTAGTGTTCAAAGTTGATATCTTTACCGAACTGACAGATATTCAAACAGTAACAAATGGCATGTAATATGACATATGTAACATAGATATACGATATTGACAGGTGCCCCTGCTATGTACTGCCTGCTAGAGATTGTTGCAGTAGCTCGGAATTCTCTAGCATCACAGTTTGTTAAACAGCTGGATTGGATAAAGGTATATAACTTTTCTGGAAACATATATGAAATGTTGTAATACGTTCTAGATAAGAAAGAGTTTATCCATAAATAGTATCTTAAAGTATAAGTACTTAGTATACGTTTTATATTAACTGAAAATTTGCTTCTTAAAAGCAATCAAGATTTTTTTCAGGTGTGGCATTGTAAACCTTTCTTCATCATTTGAACAGTTAATTATGTATATTTTTTTTCAGAATTTCATGTTCAGTAGTAAGGAAGATATGAGAGAATTAGCATCACAACTGTATGCCTTGGTGGTGGCTGAAACTTTGCCCTGTGATAAACAGGCAGATATCATAACAGAACTTACGCAGAAAATCGAGAGTCAGGTAATAACCAATGGTTAATATCTACTCATGCACTTAAGTCGAGTCTTGTAAATAGAGGAAACTGCTTAGAGGTAGGAAATTTGTTTTGTGAGTCTAGAACCAAATGACAGTGCTAAAAAAAAGATGCTTATGCTTTTCTGATATCGCTACGGTTTGGAAATATTGATTTACTCTTCTGTTGGTTTTCCATTTCTGTTGCGTCATCAAGGTGGGTTTATATTTTTTTTCAGTCTTCTAGAAAAGTTAGTGATGAATCTCCTATGAAGAGACAAAAATTAGAAGGTCTTTTGGCAAGTAAAATTATTCATTTCACATGTACATGTAGGCTCATTTTGAATTGTAATTTCGTTTAACACTATTTCTAATACTTTTTATCTAAAGGAGTTTAAATATTGATAAGTTATTGTAAAACATCAATTATCACAAGTAAGTTAAATGTCATTTAGGGAGAAACTTATTTCCTATCAATAGTGTAACATTGTTGCAGGAGTCTCAAGCAACATTGTGTATATCCTAAACTTCCACATGTATACTAACATGTTCTCTAGATTGCAGGTAAAAGAGTTTGAGGGATCAATTAATGCATTTTTTTAATTTTGATTTTCATCCAGGCTCTAGAAGGTCAACATGGGTCAATGTTGGCAATTGGTTATCTGATTGGTCACTGGGTATTCAAGCAGAGATCCACACGTGGCCTAGATATGGAAGACACAGATGCTAACAAAACTTTAAAAACATCTGTAGAAAATGCTGTGAAAAAAATAGGTACTTGTTTCCTTTTATCAAATTTACACTTATACTTTATCAAGTTTTTTACACAGATGGAATAGAAGCCTTTCATCGGTGATCTGTTTTGTATTTTTTAGTCTCAATAGTAGACAATAATCATCAGACCCTCAGTGCTGCAGCCTGCGTAGCTTTGGGAGAAATTGGAAGAAGTGGAGAATTGCCTCTTCCAGATACGAAAGATGATGATGACAAGATTAGCAAGAAGTCTCTGGTTGATGCATTGTTGAGCAAAGTACAATCAACTAAAGAGACCACAAAGGTAAGTTTTTGATTTTAGTAATTTAATTTGTATTCTGTTACCTGCGTCAAAATGTAAATATGAGTAATCCAAGTAAATCGCTCCAACATTGTTCATTGAATGTCAAGTGTTTTAGGAGAATTACTATGTAATATATTTTATAAAGCAAAATTTGTTTCCAAGATTCGTGAAAAAGCAGCTCTGTCATTGGGTAATATGTGCGTTGGACAAGTAAACTTCCCATTTCGCAAGACTGTCATTGAAGGTTTACAAAAAGCAGCTGGGGTAAGACCTGAATTTTGAATATTTATGACTATACTAAGCTGTATGAAATTTGATTTTTTCCATGTGCATGAACAGACACTTTACAATGTATATAAATTGAAATATAAGTTACTTAAATTGTATCTTCTCATATCTATCTTACAAATTTATTGTCCAATTTTACTACTTTTTCTCCTTTTTTATTTTATTTTCAGGCACAACAGTTTGAGTTGCATTTCACCATTGGGGAAGCTCTAGTTCTCGCTGCTCAAGGATCTAGTTCTCCTCAGCGCAGAGACATGTGGTGTTTCTCAGAGGAAGACTACAAAGTGGAGGAGGAAGGATCTGATGATATTGAAACATTGCTGAGCTCACTATTGGATGAATCTGCCAAAAGCCCAAATCCTCATGTAAAGCAGGTAAATAGCTTTGATTTTGTAATGCATTTTTATTTGCTACTGCTATATTTTCTAACTTATTTACTTTTTATTTAATGTATATTTGATCAAACATTAAGACAACAACAAAACACCCAATAAAAAGTGCTGTCTTTTTTTTGTCTTTTTTTTCTATGTGTGTCTAAACATTTGTGTGCTTACTTTTAAGATTTTCTTTTTCAAATATTGTATTACTTTTATGTAAGATGCTACAGTCTGAATATATCTTTAAATGAAAAGATATTTATTGTATTTCTTTATTGAAAGGCTGCGTGCATTTGGCTGGTAGCTCTTACTAAACAGTGTGGCTCACATCCACACATACAGAGCAAGTTGACAAGCATTCAATCTACCTTTATGGCTCTTCTTGCTGAAAATGATGGTGAGAATGATCTTTTAGTCTATTTATTAGTGAGTGAAAAGGTCACAATGAATGCAGATGTACACAAATGGATGTGGAGAAGAAAATTGAAGTTATTACTATGTGTTCACAAGTTGATGTTGATCTGACTGCGTGTGGCATTTTGTAGAAGTGACTCAAGATATTGCTAGCAAAGGACTGGGAATAGTGTATGAAAAATGTGGTTCTGAGCAAAAGCAAGAACTAGTGGCAATGTTAGTTGATACGCTAACCACTGGGAAAAGGTAAAGTAATTTGAAAAAGTTTGAAACTTATTTAATGCACCAAAATATATGAATAAATAGATTATTTGCATACTGTGGCATATAACATTTACAGGAATAAGCAAGAAGTGACAAGTGATACAAAAGTCTTCCAGGAAGGAGCAATTGGAAAAACACCTGATGGGTAAGCCATCTATTTTCTTAAAAGAATAAAGTTGTAAAGTTGCAGTGTTAGTAATCACATTTCATAGCACAAATGATGAGTAAGCGATGTTATTTTTAAGGAAGTGGCTAGGGAGCCGACATCGGCTCCCTAGCCAACCCACTGTGAGTAGGCAAGAGAGCCGACATTTGTCGGCTCCCTAGCCTACCCTCAGTGTGTAAGCTAGCGAGCCGACAGAAATATCTATAATAGTAGTGTAATAGCTTACCACTTTATAAGACATACATGTATATGAAGATAAGATTTTCCTGTTATCCTATAATAAATGTTTTGGTTACAACATAGACAACCACTTTTTATGCATACATGAAATTTGCATAAAACATTAAAGATGGTTGTTGAGAGGCTAAATTGAGTATGCCTAATAAATTTATTTCAATTAAATTGTACTTCGTACATATGTATGTGTCAGAAGTATTCATATCTTTGAATTAAAGCACCAAGCATACATTTATGTGTATTAGCTTACCCCTTTAATATGAAATATATGATGATAATATCATCCTGTTATCCAATATTGAATGATTATATTATCCTGTTATCCTATATTGAATGGTTTAGTTTCATCATATTAGTTATATGTATGTATTATGTGATATTTGCTCAAAACAATGATTTTCACAATAGTTACTGATAAAAGATGATTAAGTGAGCCTAATTTGAATATGTATTCCTAAGATATTTCTTTGAATGAAATTGTACTTAGTAGCTAAGTATATGTCTGAAGTACATGTATTCATATAATTAAATTCAAGGACTATGCATACATTGTTTTGAACACTGTAACTAAATTGAATGGTTAGGTGAATGTCTTAACCAGTTGACCAATCAGGTTATTTGTTTGCTGAGAATGATTTATTTACTGGGAATTTAAGGAGTGTTGCAAGAAGTGTCAGTTCAGTTGTTAAAAAGACATGTATATCTTCTTAATACTTCATTGAATATTGACATTCAAAAATCATTACATACAAAAATTCCATATTTCAAATGATACTTATAATACATATAGTTCATCTTGTTCATACTAATATGGATGTAACTGTGAATTAAACTTTTAATAATATGATATTGCTAAGCAATTTCATCATATTTTTTTTCTTTTCTACTAAAATCAACATTTTCTTCATCCATGCAGGCATATGTCAGCACATTTTCCTCATATATCATTCCTGATTCCATTATGCTACCTGTTAACACATTCTCAACATAACCATACAGTTTTCTTGCAGAAAGGTGTTTGCTTACTTAATTTTGATTGTTTTCTTGGGAGTCCTACTTGCAACACTTCATAAGTTCCCAGCAATTAAAATGTTCTCAGCAAACAAATAACCTAATTGATTAACTAGTTAAGACATTCATGAACCTAAGTGACCTTTAATCAATTTAGTTACAAAGGACAAAACAAAATGTATGCATAATGCTTGAATTCAACTACATGTATATGAATATTTCTGACATAAACTTATGTACTAAGTACAATTTCATTGAAAGAAAGTTATTAGTATTACTCAAATTAGGATTTCCACATAACCATCTTAAGCAGTATGAATAATCAAAATTCATCTGTTATTCAAATATCATGTATGCATAAAAAAGTGGTTGACTATATTATAACCAAAACATTCAATATAGGAAAACAGAAAAATGTAATCTTCATATATTTCTTGTAAAAGTGGTAAGCTAATACATTCTACTATTATAGATATTTCCGTCGGCTCCCTAGCTTACACCCACAGTGGGTTGGCTGAGGGTAGGCTAAATGACATCTATTTGATTTTAATTTCCGACAAATACAAAGAACTGTGCTCCCTAGCCTACCCACAGTGGGTTGGCGATGAAGATAAAATAAAATTAAAAACGATAATAACACAAGATTGGTCGTATTATTTGTTAATTATTTTGACTTTTCATATTCTTTGGCAAGATTTCTAGTTCACTTAAAGTTATCCTTGGAAAATATCGAATTCTGCCTAGTCCAACACCCATATTGAGTACTTTATTATCTGTTCTGAACATACATGGACTGGTATGCTTCTGACCTATAATTATCATCAACCTGGATTGAAGTTAGATGTTGAATTTTAAACAGCCTTTTGTAGAACTACACATTACTGTATGTACTGTTCTCTTTGCTATGACTTGGCATATGAAGTGAATTAGGGATGATTTACATTTTGTCAACACTGCAAAATTAGAACAATGTTCATCAGATGTGTGACATAATTGAAACAGGTGTTTTGCGTTTCAAGATACATGTATCATTTATTCAAAAATTACCTTTGTATACATATTTAATGATATTTGATGTATACATGACACTAACATAAAAATTACATTAAATAAGAATAATCAGACATCTGTTAATCAAAAAATCTTGGCTCCACAAAAAAGGTGGAATAACAGAAACTTGACCAAACTGTTCCCCCAAACCTCCTTGCAATGTTCCACTTTTGCAGAGCTTGACTAGTTCTGTAGGATTTTCAATGTATATTGTTTTGGCTAGGGTGCTGCGTTTGGCTTCAGCACAATTGCTGCCCAAGCAGGAGAGCAGCTAGCCCCGTATCTGCACAAAATCGTGCCTAAGCTCTTCAGATACCAGTTTGATCCAAACCCCAAGATCCAGATGGCAATGACTAGCATTTGGGGGGCACTTGTGAACAACTCTAAGGAAACAGTAAGCGATACATTATTTTTCTGTATATTTTATAAACTAGCAGACTTGAAATAAATTCTCTACAAAATCAACATAATATCAAACTATGAATTACAATAAGAATATGTTTTGAACGATAAGCACACAAAATTATCAGCTATTTTGATAAACAAATATGCAGTTTAGAGTTCATTTAAATTGTTAATGTTGTTTCCAGGTTGATAAATATCTGAAAGAGATCATGTCAGATTTGCAAGTCAATCTTACCAATAACCAGTGGAGAGTCAGAGAGTCAAGGTTGGTGATTGTTTAGAAATTAACGTGTAAATTACTTTCCAATGATCCACATTGTGTATTTCAGTAGTGTTTATTCTTCAATTTTTTTACAGCTGTTTGGCTCTTGAAAATCTTCTCAGTGGCAGATCCTTAGATGAGGTTATTGTTCAGCTACCAGAACTTTGGGAAACTGTCTTCAGGGTAATGGATGACATTAAAGAATCTGTAAGAAATGCAGCAGCGATTGCTGGTAGAGCTATGAGTAAGGTTAGTGCATAAAGAAAATGATATCTTCTTTCTGTAAGGATGAAGATATACGTATAATTTCTATATTTGCCAAATGGAAGATGCGCAAAGATATTTTTTTTTATTCTAAGTGTTTGAAAATACAAATTATTATCAATTATTCTTAGAATTTCTGTTGTAAAGTATGTATGAATACCCGATATATTGGTTTACTGGAGCTTAGATTCATTTCAGGCAAGCATTAAAATATGTGATGTTCAGAACGGTCAAGCCGGAGAACAGGCCATCAGCCTGGTGTTACCGTGTCTACTGAAAGTTGGACTGGCCAGTCAAGTAAAGGAGGTCAGGGCCTTGAGGTGAGAGATAATGAAACATTTTTGTGTTTAAAGATATATTTAAAAAAACTCATTGCCTGACTGCATCTTCTCACAAACGTAACTAAATGAATGTTTAAAATCTTTGGTTAAGAGACTTTATTATAAAATTATATACGTTTAGATATTTTGTTCTCCAATTCAGAGAAATGAATATAATCCTTGCCAAAATGTATGTGTTCCTTAATTGCAGCCTGACAACAATAGTAAAAATATCCAAGAATGCTGGGAAGTTGCTGAAACCGCACATCACACTTCTGGTTATTGCTCTGTTAGAAGCTTTAAGCACACTGGAGCCACAGTACTTGAATTACCTGGCTCTGCAGGTGGCTGGGTCACAGCAGACGCAGGAAAAGGTAGGTCTGACTAGGCAGCTGTTCTGAAGTTAGACAAGAATACTGGAAAAGAATATGTAAAAACTATTATGAGAAAAGTAAGCAATTGATTACAGTTAACAGTTAGACATATTTGTGTTTGTGTCTCCAAGGTTTGTGTCTTGTATAAATTTCCTATCAAAGTGTAGCATGCAATTGATCAGAATTCATATTATTTGTTAATTTATCTTACTTATGAATGTGTAGGGATCAAGTATTGAAAGTGAAACTAGTAAAATACGAATATTGATGCTCAACTTGGAATTTGGAGAGGCCTCTGATATGTTTTGCTGTTGTAGCTTGACAGTGCTCGTGTTGCCGCCACCAAGACCTCACCCATGATGGACGTCATCAACAAATGTGTGCCTTTTGTCGACGAATCTGTCTTAGAAGAACTTGTGCCAAGGCTGACTGATCTTATCAAGAGTGGAATTGGCTTGGGAACAAAGGTAGATTAAACACATTTAAAACTTTATATCGACATGAATATCTAAAATCATGCATTTGCTTTGGATGGTAGAATACTGTACTTTAACACTGCTAATGTCCAACAGGTATAATAGCTGTATTTTGATGGTTTGTCAAACTTGTACGAATATTCGTAACACCTATAAAATTCTTCCAACCGTTCTTCTACCCGCAGGCTGGCTGTGCTAGTTTTATTGTGTCCTTGACCCACCAATGTCCTCAGGATCTTACACCACACGCAGGTAGACTACATAGTGACATTTTTAAAACATAATGTACATGTATATAACAATAATTTTTTAGCTTTTACGTAAAGTTTGGATGGATGATTGGTATTCATCATGTTTTAGGAAAACTGCTTGGTGCTTTACTGAGTGGTCTTGGTGATAGAAACGACACTGTGAAAAAGGCTTGTGCGTCTGCTATGGGAAATCTTGTGAAGGTATTTTCTATATTTCATATTTCATGATTCATATTGAGGTAGAATAATGCATTTTTAAATCAAATATTTTCAATTTATTGTCTAATTCTTCTCATAGTGTGCCAAAGACAGCAGTGTGGAGAAGTTGATTCTGAGACTGAAGGAATGGTATGTGGAAAAAGAAGGTAAGTAAATGAACTGAAGCAACAAATGAAGTTTTCCTCAAATGTATAACACCATTTGACAAATATTTTTAAGCTATGACAGTTTGGTTGGTACAGTTTATAAGACAGCTCCCTAAATATTAACAAGCAAATGGGTCCCAATACCTATATTGTATACTCACTCACATTATTTTTTTCTTTTTCAGGCGAGTCGGTGAAAGTGGCATGTGGCAGTGCTCTCCAGGCCATGGCTCACCGGGCACCAGACGTGCTCAAGCGCCACGGAGCAATCGCGCTGCCGCTCGCATTCTTCGCAATGCACCAGGTACGATTACTTTTTTGCACAAACCCATTAGTTTATGACCATCCAAATAGCTTGAGATTGTGGTCTAATTATGGTGCTGTTTATTTACATAAGTTGCTATTTATTTTGATATTTTTTAATGTTTTCTTCTTCGCTATAGACCAGGTGTGATTGTGTTCCGTACTATAAACCGATAGTGTCCATTTGCTTTTCAGTTTTAGATGGTTTCAATTTATGGGGTCAAAGGTTTTTTTAACATGTGATGCCTTCTGCGTTTTTTGCTATACTATGCAACAAAGCAAAATCACAAACTCTGCAACAAGCAAAATCACAAGTCCCGTATGAAATTCACCATTGTGTATGGGCAAATTTCAATGAAGGCACAGATTTGTGCATGGTGGCTATATAAATGGCTAATTAACATAGCAATGTAGGTTATATTAAGTTCTCATGCAAGATATGCTTACTATGCACATTCTGGTGTTGAGGATAAATGGTAGTAGTTCCATATACTTTAAATGTGTTTGTCTCTCTCCATCAGACGGCACCAGGAGTTACCGGAGAAGAGGACAAAGAGGAAAGTGAGAAGAAGAGCAAAGTGTGGGAGGAAGTGTGGCTGGAAACAACACCAGGTACTGCTTCTTATGCAACAAATCGCTCATATGCTTCTAATAATGATTTTGTAGTAATTTGTCACTTGAAATGATTTTGTAGTAATTTGTCACTGGAAAAGAAAAGATTTAGATTGAGTGTACACTTGTTAATTATGTCTCAAATAACAAATGTAAGCCAACTTTTTAGCTTGGACCATGTAAATCTATTTTTTATAAAGTTGGACTAAATCATGTATGAACAGAATGAATTCTGTCCTAGGCACGGAGGCGGGGATTCGACTGTACCTGGAAGAGCTGGTGGCCTTGACGTCATCTTGCCTTGAGTCCCAGTCATGGACCACCAAGGCCCAGGCTGCCGCGACCATGAGCACCATGGCCAGCAAGCTGGGGTCCAACCTCGGACCACCTCATCTAGGTAGGTAGTTTATCATATGTGCTGTACAACATTTTAACCCATAGTAGTTCCATTGAGTTGAGCTTTCCAAGTCTAGACAGTTCTATCACAACCTTGGAATGACTTCTACAGTAAATGTTAGTGAGATGTAAAACACTGCACTGTACATCAGGGTATGAAACTCTATGAAAATTTGCTCACTAACCAAAGGGCCGGTAATCTTAAAAAGTAGCCGGCTCTGACAAAAAGTGTACGGCCCTTTATCATCTTAATATTGAGAACTCCCTAAAAGTAGCCAACCCATCGAGCCTCGAACTTTTGAAAGCAGTCAGCCCAGTCTAAAATTAGCCCGCATAATTCATAAGCTTAACATCCTAGAGAATGATGTGTTATGCTTTATGACAATTATGAATTACAAATGTATAAAATGAGGTAAATAAGGAGAAGATGCAAAGTTTAACTCTTTTTCCTCTCAAGAAGTATGAGGTTGCAGCAAATGTCTATTTCAAAACATTAAGTATTTTATTCATTCTATCCAGGTCTGCTGTTGACAGCCTTATTGAATGGTCTGAGTGGACGCACATGGAATGGAAAAGTGAGATAATTTAGATAATTGTTTTGTTTTTTTACTGAATATTTGTACATTTACCTACTACTTGTGTGCCCCAGGCTCGAGAAAGGGGGTATTTATAATACATTCGTCTCATAGAAATTTCTATTACAACATGCATGATTTTGAAGCAAATATAGAAAAAATATACCCTCTCAGAATCCTGGAGCATATGTTGGTACTGATAGAATTTTTGTTAATACAAAATCTAATCTACAAAATTAATACTGAATTAAAACCTACTTTTATTAAATCCTACATGTCATGTTATAACAAGGAGTCACTGTTGTGCACCAAATTAATAAATAATTAATCTTTTTCGTTATTCATCTTTAGCATACGAAGTAGGACTTGAAAGAATATTTATATGGAACTTGCAGAATTGAATAATTTATAGATAATGATAACAGATGTTGGTATTGCTTTGTAGGAATCCTTGTTGAAAGCGATAAGCACTGTATGTGTATCGTGCAAGTATGTATTATTTTGATCTATACAGTTATATTTTTCAAGTGGATTAAAAATAAAAATTTGCTGCAATCATATGGATTTTGTTGCTTTGTAAAATTTATTTTTTAATCATGTAACTCTGCAAAAGATAATATTCCAAATATCTACATGTATAGGAACTCTCTAAAAGAAGAGAAGGAAGGTCAGCCATCAATGGAGACTGTAATTACTGCTTTGGTGAAAGAAGCCGGCAAGGCGTCTCTTCCTTACAGGTTGGGCAATTTAAAAGAAATTCTAAAAACAAATTTAAGATGAACCATGGTGTGTTCTGAATGATATATTTATCATCTTTCATGGTTAAACAATTTATAGTATGTTTGTTTTCACTTTTTCAGACTTCATTCCTTAGTTTGCTTATCAGAGGTACTAGAGGAACATGAAATTGACAAATATGAAGAAGTATCTAGCATGCTTTTGCCACTTATAGCTAAGGTATATTTATAGTTTATAAATTACTTTTACAGCGCAACTTGGTTTGTTATTTATTTCATTTTCATATTAATACAAATTAGTAATTGGTTTAGTTTGCAAATACAATGTATGTCATTGTCTTTTGTAAATTCAACATTTTTTTCAGAGATCAGAAAAGCCTGAAGATGTTAGTAGAGATGTTTGGTTGGATTTTGAAGAACAAGCTTTCTTATCCCTTGGACAAACGTGGCCAAATAACAATAAGACACAAGGTGATTATCAGCAGCACAATTGTTATGATCACAGATTGTGTAACACTTACTGTCAGTCATTTTTAGTCTCAACAAGCAAGTCCATAGAGAGATGTGTTAACATATATGTGTACATGAAGGCACAAAGTTAATAATTTGTGTTTGATTATTTTTATTCAATTTGTACAAATTTTCTTCAGAAAAACATCAGGCATCTTTGTTTGAAACACTGCAAAGCAACCTAGCGCAAAGTGTGTGGAAAGTGAAGTTGGCAATCCTGAAGTCCTTATATAAATATCTCGACAGGTATTTAATTTCAGAATGCTGAATATGATCATTTGATTACACCTGCTACATATCAAAATAACATTTAAACATTTACCAAGCATATAAAATATTTATTTTCAATAGATACCTTCTGTAAAAAAAATCTATTCGCTACACTTATGTCAAAAATGTGAAAAATATATAGATTCTCAAACGATTATGAAAGAAAGTATATAATTCCCAATGATATATGTATCCTTATCATAGTGTAGGATTTGAGCATAATAGATGTGTCAAACTGGAAAAATTTGCATGGAGAAGTGGAATTGATGCTTAGTTCGGGTCAATTCCAACATGATGTATGTTGTGGTGATATATTGCACAGTGCTAGAACGAATGATGATAATAAAGTAATGTTATAATATAATTTTTTAAGATTTACTTCATTCTTATGAGGCATTCTATTTTTGTAGGTTATATATTTTATCGGACAAAAAACTTATAGATGAAAATAAAGAATTGCTAGAAAAACAAATCAAGCTGTTAGTGCCATCGCTCTGTGATTCATTAGGTAAGAAATTCTCTTATTTCCATGCACCACCTTTCAGTGAAACGTGTATACTTATACATGTACATCATGCTTATTTTTTCTTTTAAATTTTGTAGGGAATGTAAAGTATTACAGTATTAGAACAGAAGCAGTGAATATTTGTGAGTTCCTCACAAACAGACTTAAAGGTATTGTTGGTGAAAACATTTTGTCCCACTAAATTTTTGCATTGCTGTTTGTTAAAAATAGTGATTTTTTGTTAAATGTGATGATTTGACTTTTCAGAAAAAGACACTTTTCATATGCTCCAAACCTCAGAGAGGGAAACGTTAGTGACTAGTCTCCAGATTATTGCCTCGATGGATACACAACCAGAACTCATGGACAAAGCTAGTCAATTGGTTAAAATACTTGCCTGAGGTTCATTTCAATTTATGGACTACAGTGACACAAACATTTAAATCTCCTGATAAGGTTGCTACACCTATCATTTTATTGATAGATAGCTTAATGGTAATTTTTTTACCATGTTGAGCAATTGATTAATATAGTAGGCATTTCATATCTTCTCTTCGAAGCAAGGCTTGTTCATTAATATTGGGAGGATTTTGTTCCAGGAAATATTTTAATTGATCCTCAATCTTGATTTCATTTAGGGGATAGAGTGGAGTGAATAGCATTAAATAATTTCCATTACGTTTATATCCATTAAGTCTATATCTGTTTTGTAAGAAAAAAATGCTTATGGGCATGTTTGATTTAATGTACGTATAATTACATTCAAATTTCGACGGTTTGCCAGCTGGT
The DNA here is from genome assembly GCA_019095985.1 of Streblospio benedicti. Lineage (NCBI taxonomy): Eukaryota > Metazoa > Annelida > Polychaeta > Spionida > Spionidae > Streblospio > Streblospio benedicti. Next base: position 10,814,889 of record CM032664.1, on the reverse strand, counting down.
TTATGTTTATACGAATATGAGTTTGTGAGGTTGGTTATCCTTATGTACCGTTCAATATGAAGTGAATGTTAAAAATGTGTATTATTGGAAAATAAAATGGGATATTTGATTTTTCTAGAATATTTTCTTCATTCAGCTTCCTTTTAACACGCAATGGTTCTTCAATGACCGCTAATAATTTTTAACACACTTTATTTATTAAAATGAATATAAATTATTTTATATATCATATGTACAATAACATACAGATCATTACTTCCGTGCATCAGTGTATAACATCACAATGAACAGCTTTTAGATCATCTCTTCAAATGCAATTGACAGGAAGTAAAATGTAAAAATCAGATCATTCTTCCAGCAAAATGAAACATGCAAATTGTATATAGTTCATTGTAAAAATGTTTGCCTAAACTAACAAGTGAAATTCTTGTCTAATCTCCATCTAAATTTAAAAGTCCATGTAAATTTGTTACACAATTATTTTTCTCAATAGTTCCACGACAAAAATGATTAATACACCTTTCTGTATGGATGATGCTGAATTACAGTAATTATCATTGCAGCAGTGAACCTAAAATGTAGGTACATATTAATGCCAGTGATATAGAAATGGAAATATCGAATAGGAGCTTAAGCTCCAGCCCGTAGCAAGCGTTGGGGCACGTGCCCACTCACTTTTTTGCCAGATTTTGGTCTGAAATAGAGAAAATATTAAAAAGTGCCCCCTCACTTTTTTTGAAAAAAAAATGTTTATTTGGCTTGAAAATACACCAGGATTGCTCTCAGTCTCTCCAATTTTCAAAACTTACCCCGACCCCCCTCGAATGTGCTGGGATTGACACAAACGCTCGCACCATCATTTTCACTGCAAAAAATTAAAATTTTCCTTGGGAGCATGCCCCCCGGACCCCCTAGGTTTGGCTTCACCTCGTTTCAGCTCGCATCAGTATGTTTCTGTGCCCCCTCACTTTTCTAACCCTTGCTACAGGCCTGAACAAAGCTTGATAAAATTTTATCCATCAAATTTAAGCAATTCTATTATACTACATGTAATAACACAGATTGGCTATTATTTTATGATCAATTATTTTTCTAATGGTTTGTACATAAATTATGATGCACAATGTATTGATAGGACATCCTTTTCTTTTTGCTCTATTCAAATAGAAAGTATGTTGTTCTTGTTACCTGAAAGTCATCAGTGTATATGTATGTTCTACCATTGCAGTTTGCTGTGCACCCTCGGTCAATTTTTCGATGTGCACGATCAATTCTTTCTATTCGTTTCTGAAAAATATTTTTACATATTAATGTAACTGAATTTTAATTCCTATAAATATGAAAGTGTCCATTTGTATTTCAACAGAAGACACGCATACCTCACATTGGGAGTCTCTTGGACATTCCATTGAAATAGTCTTCCCTTCTGCAGGATTAAAACAATCATCTGGATCGTAATTGGTCTGCCCTGAGCATTGAAAACACTGGAGGCTCTCCACACCTAATATTAGAAAACATTTTTGTCATCATACTTTAAAGTGAAATATGGCCATACCCTGTGAAAATTACCATGAAAATCAATGATTTACAATTGATAAATTGACATATAATAATGGTTATATAGACCCTTTATACTGTTCCTTTTGTTTTTTGTTTTAATGATGTGCGCTCCTGTATCTAATAAGAGTTTGTAAACAATCGGACAATATTAATAAACTTCTAATATAACAGAAGTATTACCTTTCAACATTACCATCAACAAATATGACAGTAGCAACACCGTGGAAAAACTCGGTGGCCACATTTTCCCTTTTATAGTTTTAAAATTGGCCTCCTATATGATATTTGGTTAAAAAAAAATAACCAGGTGTGGTAAATTTCATTTCCGTGTTGTATAGCCTTGATTGTCATTTGTCATGTGCCCTAATAAGGCTATGCTGTATTGTTGAATAAAGGATGTGATTACAAATACACAGGTAAATGTCAGACCTCGTTTGTTTCAGTTTGCGTTATGGCATCATGACCTGACCAGGATTGAAAAAGAAGACGGACATCTGTTTATCACGGACACTAATTGTTAGCGGCTAGGCTGCTGGGAACCTTTTTGAACTGTGTGTGTTGGTTGTGAGGTTTCCATCCGTGCATTTTATTTCTGTGGGTTTTTGTTTGTTTGTTTGTTTGTTTGTTTTTGTAAGGATGCATATACAAGAATTTACCAAATGTTGGGTTTAGTCCCCTGTGTTTATGTTTACGACCCAGTTCTCAAGTTTGAGTCATGGAATTTTTTTAATAATATGTAAATGTAAATGGCTTGTTAATGGTTTCTAGTCCCACCATGCAGGAGCAGATGACTATATTCACACCAGATCATGGGCATCCGTGTCACACTATCTTTCTCAACTCGTCGGGGAGCATACAGCACATCGCAACCGTAGCCTATTTAAAACAGGTACCACAAAAAAGTATGCAAATGTTTAGGGATAAGTTGCTGAACACTCACCATCAGATCGGACTGGTATTCGAGCTCGTGACCTTCCGGTCACATGGCCAATTCCCTATCCACTCGGCACAAGAGAACTGGATTTGTACTCCCACTACAAATTTTTTCTTGTCATATTTTTAGTTCAAGTGCATGGTTGCATATATACTAAAAGTCATTGTGTAAGCCCATATGCATCATTACATACAGTGCATACCGTATGACATTGGAGTATTTGTTAAACCACTATAATAATTTAAGTCCATGAACTTTCTTCATGCTCAAACATATATAGATGCATTGGAACATGAAGCTCTTTTAACTGCTGGATAATTTTGCTTGAAGCATGCCATTTTTGGAGACATATCCTGTGGTACTGATGGTATCATCATGATGATCCACGAATGTGTACATTGATCATGATTAATGTATATACTGCAATAAATCAATATCAATAAAATTATATTTCTTTTTTGCATAATAATAAATAGATGGCAGTTTTAATATTCAAGCCAACTATATTTATTGGATTAAAGTATTATGACAGCAACACAATAAATATACATGTAGGCCTTCTAAAACACACAATAACAACAACAAAACATATATGCATATCATTTTGTACAATGACAGAGTTTCACTAAAGAGTAATGAAGAGGTAATAAAACAATATTTACATCAACGAAAAAAGGTGCAATTATAACACACCGATCGACATATGAAATTTACTCCTGTCCATTTGAGGTATGTGAACTGTTTTAAATGATTGCACCTCACGCGTTGGAAATGGTGATGCGCCGATTTCTTTTAACATTATCGTATTGAGCATATTCGCTGTCCATGACAATATTGAGATATTGCATTATCTCCCCGGCGATTTTCTTGCACTGCTCCTCCATCCCGTCCTGAGCCACCGTGACGATCAAGTAATCCCCCGCTTTGCTCACCCACGTGATCTCTCTAGGTGGGGGTGATAGCTGGAACAGAACGGTGAACAAAGGAAAATGCATTACCAAATCAGTGGAGCTAGCTTGTGTGGCCGAGTGGATAGGGAGCTCGTTCGTGGGTTCGATTCCTTCCCGGTTATACAATACAATTAGCTACAGGAGAGCTGGTTATGTCTGGTTGTGAGTGGTGAACAAACTCATTCCCTCGGGGGGGGGGGGGTCTCTCCTCAAAAAAGAGTACGGGTGTGCCATTTCGAACTTTGCAACGGTACCCACCAATATACTAATTTGGCATAAAAAAGTGGCCCATGTCCATATCTATTAAATAATGAAACTACAGCAACAAAATAGTTTCAACAATTATATCGGTATCAAACAAAATGAAACTTACACCAACAATATCCGTACTTCTAATTTTCAAACCCGTAGGTATACCAAAAAACACAAAATTTAGACCCATAACTATACCAAAAATCACAAAATTTATACCCATAGCTATACAAAAATCCTAAAACTTAGACCCATATCACAATACCTAGGATGTCTAGAAAGGTGACCCATATAAATGACACAACCATACTACCCGACATGTAGGAAGACCCCACCCCCACCCCACCCCCCGAGCTCATATCTAAATAGTTGCACACAGCTTTGTACTATCTGCACATTAATTAGGTACATGTAATTGGGTTGAGTGAATGATTGATTGTGTGAGTGATTAGCATTGTGAGCCTCATGTACGTCGGAAGGGGAAGTCTTAATTGGATCACGACTATAATAAAGCCATCACATTTGCATTTACATGTACATAAAATTAAGATACAGAAGATATAAAGCGTATAGAATATATTAATAGCAAAGTGCTATTATATAGTAATGAAGACTTGAAATATACAACGAGCATACCTCTTTTCGATAAGCGTAGATCTGGTTTGGTGTCATGATTGGCAGGTTAACTTGAAATTCCGTGCCTTTCAGCACAATTGTTGCACTGGTGCTTGCTGGCAATCTTTCGTATTCCCCGAACATTTTCTCAATTTTCTCGAGTTCTTTATAGGGTAGCTGTAAAATACATTACTGCTAGAGCAAAGGGAACTGTTAACATAGTGTATCTAAAACTGTTTTGTTAACTACCACGGGTAAATCTGTACTACATAATGTATACCAACATCCACCACCTTGTGACTCAACAAGCACTGTCATAAAGTCTACGGTATTTCGTGTAAGCTTTGACCGCACTGCACTCGTACCCACAAAACAATAATCAAAACCAAAAATTACTGCTGTAAATGTATGATGCATGTTATATTTACAACTTATTAACTAAAATACTGCCAACATAATATTATTCTTGTATAATCCATGGTGTCGCGCATATTCAAGGTACAAAGGCACCGGCGAAGATGGGATGGATTCCACATGAATTGTAAAATAATAATTAATTGAGTGACAAGCTAATAAATGATATAGCACGATGGGTTACAGATTTCAACCGCTGGTAAGCGATTTTTTTTTTCGATTTTACTACATAAACTTCATATGTGACACAGCATTGGAAAAAAAACAGTGGGGTATCCTGACCTTGAAACCTTCTGTCCATGCTGCCCTGTTACAAGAGCTGGATACGATCATAAGGTGCGAAATGCTATACACCCTTTTCAGTTGCTCCATGTAGTCTGCCCAGCCTGGCAAATTTCTTTCGTTGTTGTTCTGAAAGAGAAACAGTGGGCTGTTCATATACGTTACTTGTTATTTCGACGACATGCAAAGCAATATTGCACTCGTCTGCCATATAGGCCTATAGCTTGTCGCAGCTAGTTATTGTAACATGATATCTGTAGACAATAATGCGAACGTGTTATCGACGTTAATTTAGAAACACGTTCCAGTATAATAAGCATATACGGGCTTAAATTAGAACAACCACAATTTTCTATACCTCATATGCAGACGCTTCCATGATGATTTCTTCCTCCACATGCCAAGCTTCATACACTTCGAGAGAATCTATCATGCTCAGATCGAGGCCATCAACCTGCCAGACAGTAACACAATTTTTGAATGGAAATTACTTGTGGGTTCCGGTTTTAACCTTAATCAAATATACCGCTTTTCCACACTTTTCGTTGGTGTAGTCAGAACAGGGTCAACAGTGCTACTGGCGGCAGATCCTCAGTTTCGCCAATTTCCGAGAAAGGAATATGTTTGATAGTAACACAATAAGTGTGGAAATCGACGAAAAATCCACCGGTAAATTAGTCGCTAAATCACTATATCGATGTAGTCTGAACAATGCTGTAAACTAACAACCGAAACACTCAACATTTAAGTGTACAGTATGCAACTGTACACTTAAATATTGAGTGTTTCTACACAACTCACTTTTTATTTTATCAGATAAATATCTTATTCACTGTAACTTTACTTTTGAAAATCGCATGGGTAAAAATAATATTTAAACCAATTGTGAAATATTCTTTTTTAAAATATTGCTTGAACCTGCTGATACAGATCAATGAGCGCCCTCTCCCCGGCCGGGTCGTCGTGCAAGTCGGCCATGTTGCCGTAGATGTGGTCCTTCTCAAGCTGGTTGTTTCGAAGACGTCTCAGAATGTTGGGTGGCGGCAACGGCGGACCCTTGGGCTGACGTTTCCTAGTATTTGATAGGGGTGCTACAGAGATTGTGTTTTGGTGCATTACAACACGGCTCCTAGAATAGTGAGGAATGGGGTGGGGGTGGGGGGGGGGAGGAGGCTATATAGAATCTATATGGTTTACAAACACTACACAACATATACACATTACCATAAAATAAATAGATATGTATGATTCTGGGGTCCAAGATGTGCAAATACTTAATATCATTGTCTGAAAGATCTAATATTTGGATGATAAAGATGAATTAATCTATACGCCTTTTTTTGGTATCGAGGACTAGTTAAGGGTTAAATAATGAGAATTGTAGATTTATTTATTGAAATGTTAATAGCACCATCTAGAATCATAACTTTACATAAAACGCAACACATTTCTGAATTAGTTAGCTTACAACAAAACAAGACATACTTATCCACGTAGTGTTCTACTTCAACGAACGCCTACGAACAAATGACACAGACACTGTCACGCCGAAGACAAATATTGAATTAATTATTTGATCTATTTGAATGTGTCTATAGCAAAGTAATGGTATTATGATCCATCTCTTGATATGATTTACATGCTTTATATGACTTACTTGAATTTCACGCAGGCAATCACAATAGCGATCGGCATCACGATGACTACAAGAGTTCCCAACACCGTGATTACAACGATGAGCCACACCGGCAAAGGCAGCTCGTGTCCAGGCACAACTGGAGAATCTAGACAGGAGCGGTTAAAGCTTTATATTAAGTGGGAATTGTATTAGAAATAAATGTTAATTGGGGAATTTGCTCTAGAATTAACCAGAAAACACTACTGATCCCCATCCCTATGCCTTCCACCTGAACAGTCAGACAATAATGCCAAATGGGATCTTGGCTGTCTACATTTGCATGTACATATGTATTGAATGTCTTTTACTATTTTTTCTAGCATACGTGAGGTACATGTAAAACTAGAAAATTAGTTGTCAGTCATCCGAGTGCCTTGTCTTCATAAACATAATCTATTTCCACATTTGGGATATTGTCGTGATCTTAACAGTATGATAAACGTTAAAGTATTAGTAAATGTGGTTATTTACAGTCGCAATTCACTGTCATCGTGCTCTAGCGACTTTATATATTTACACCAGGTCATTGGCATCCTTGTCACACCATATCCTTCTCAACTCCCTGGGGAGCATACAGCACATCGCTACCGTAGCACAGACGTGCTAATCACTCACATTAGCGTTCACTCGCCTGACCTGTACCTATCAGCGCTGGGTCAGGGAATTTCGCCCGCGGAATACCGAT
>CM032664.1:10795364-10807419 GCA_019095985.1 Streblospio benedicti | reverse complement strand
AATCAGCAGTGAAACAAATATGTACAAAAACACAAAAAACAGTATATCAGCCAGCCTAGGTGGCTTACATGTCACACACACCCGCACGCACGCACGCACGCACGCACGCACACACACACACACACACACACACACGGTGATAAAACACAATTATTTAAAGTTTAATTTATTTATTGAGAATTATTTCATTTCCCTACAAAACGGTGATATAAAACACAATTAAAACACAATTAAACTAAATATAAAAGCTCAATCATATTGTCATTGTTAAGCACTATTTGAGTAGTGACTCTGAGGGAAACAAAAAATATATATGATATATATATATATATATATATATATATATATATATATATATATATATATATATATATATATATATATATATATATATATATATATATATATATATATATATATATATATATATATATATATATATATATATATATATATATATATATATATATCATGAAGAAATTAAGTCAATTTAGTTTATTTTGTTTACTCGAGTTTCATGCATTGCAATCGTCAGAACAAGAATGAATATACAGCTATAGGATTGCCAGAAACAATAGTCAGTACACAAATATTACAGCAAGTATGGTTTTAGGAACAATGGGGGATTACATACATAGTGCTAAAGGTTATTTTATAGTCAGCTGATTGGTGGTGGTATGAAGTTACAGAGGAGATGTTTTTTCCTGTGTCTGCATTCACTTGGTAATTCGTTTCTTGTATTGAGTGTGGCTAGGTGTGGTTTACATATGATAAAGTATTTTTCTCTCAAACACAGTTTACATGATTTGGTAGATGTTGTGTATGGTTCTGCCTTTGCTAATACCTTCCAATTTATGGTGTGTGGTATGTTTTGGTCTTTCAATGTCCAAATATATTGGCTAAGTGCGGTGCTGTTTTTTTTTTTTTTGTCTCTGAAGGAGCTTTTGTGGTTATTATATCTGGTTTTAAAAAGATTTTCTGTTATGCCTACATATTGTTCTGTTTTGTTATTGTCCTGTCTCTTGACTATTGCTTGGTATACTATTCCGTTTGTGAGGCAGTTGCCATTCAATGGGCATGTGTTTTTATTTCTGCAGTTGCAGTTATTGGTACTGTTGTTGCTGTTGCTTGTGTTCTTCTTTCTAATTATTGATTTATTATGGTTTGAGATGATCTGGTTCATGTTTGGCATGCATTTATAGCTTACCCTGATGGTGTTTCTGTTTATGAGTTTGTGGAGTTGGTGATCTGTGGGGAAGCTTCTATCTATTAGCTTAAGAAATTTCCACTTATCATTCAAATCTAAATTATTAAAGTCTGTTAAAAATTTATAAACATGGTTGAGAAAATCACTATGAAGATTCTTGTACAACTGACATTCGAAAATAAAATTCATTATAAAAATAATAAAAAAATGAAATTCATTCCCTATCATATTATCTTTACAGAGTTTACAAATTCCTTCTCTTTCTTTAAGTCTTTCAAACCTCCCAGTCTCAATATGAATAGGTAATGTGCTTGATCTTAATTTAGCAATAAATGATCTGCCTGAACGGGGAATATTGGATGTTACATAATTATCAGGGGTCATTACTGATTAAAATAGTCTAAAGGTTCTCGGTTTAGGGGTTGTGAAATGTTCTTTTTCCAGTTTTCTTCAAAGTTCCTCATTAGAGTTGCTCTACTTCTCTCTATTAGAGCTTTAATGTTTACAGTTTTACCATCTGTTAACCAGAGATTGTCCTCTCCAATTTCCTTAAAAACCTTCTTACAATCCTTCGACCAATTATTGCCCTATTGCTCTCTATCCCATGAATAAATTCTTTTAGTCAGACATGTGTCTGGCATATGTTCTAGCCTGGCCCATAACCTTAGTATGTTCAGTTTTCTTCTAACTATTGGCGCAGCCCATCCCATGTCACCATTGATTACCACATTACTAGAGTATTTATGCACGCCAAGGAAGGAACAGTGGGTTCTATTCTGGATGACATTCAGTTTATCATAGTTTCTAAATCCCCACACCCCTGAAGCATAATCCATTATTGGTGTAATACCAGTTTCATATACCTTAGTGAATGATTTGTAATTTAAACTATCTTGTTTCAGACATTTGTTTATCACACTGCCAAGAGCTCTTGCTGCTGCATCCCCAAGTATATTGGCATTTGTAGTATAGTCTATATTCACATGTAAGGTACATCCTAGTTATTTATATTGAGTTACTGTATTCAGGATCTTATCTCCACAATGAAAAATATGGTTTGACTTTTCAGAGCTCCGTTTTCGGAAATGGACTACCTGACTTTTCTTTGCATTGATTTGAAGACGCCATTTATTGCACCAATTATATACATGATCTATCAGAGTCTGCAATTCTGTTTCTTTTTCAGCCAGAATTACTATGTCATCAGCATATAAGAGGATGTTTACTAAGTCTGTATTACATTTAATATCAGTATTTGTTGCTTTTAAGTGGCTAAATCGTTAAGCAAGATATTGAATAAAGTAGACTAACAACCGAAACACTCAACATTTAAATGTACAGTATGCAACTGTACACTTAAATGTTGAGTGTTTCTTGACACAACTCACTTTTTAATTTATCAGATAAATATCTTATTCACTGTAACGTTACTGTTGAAATTCGCATGGGTAATAATAATATTTAAACCAATTGTAAAATATTATTTTCAAAAAACAGTGCATGAACCTGTTGATACAGATCAATGAGCGCCCTCTCCCCGGCCGGGTCGTCGTGCAAGTCGGCCATGTTGCCGTAGATGTGGTCCTTCTCAAGCTGGTTGTTTCGTAGACGTCTCAGAATGTTAGGTGGCGGCAACGGCGGACCCCCTTGGGCTGACGTCTCCTAGTATTTGATGGGGTGCTACAGAGATTGTGTTTGGTGTGCGTACAACACGGCTCCGAGCATAGTGAGGAATGGGGGGGGCTATATACAATCTATATAGTTTACAAACACTACATTACCATAAAATAAATAGATAAGTATGATTCTGGGGTCCAAGATGTGCAAGATGTGCAAATACTTAATATCATTGTCTGAAAGATCTAATATTTGGATGATAAATATGAATTAATCTATACGCCTTTTTCGGTATCGAGGAATAGTTAACGGTTAAATAATGAGAATTGTAGATTTATTTATTGAAATGTTAATAGCACCATCTAGAATCACCACTTTACATAAACGCCACACATTTCTGAATTAGTTAGCTTACAACAAAACAAGACATACTTGTCCATGTAGTGTTCTACTTCAAAGAACGCCTACGAACGGTTACTCAAATGACACAGACACTGTCACGCCGAAGACAAATATTGAATTAATTATTTGATCTATTTGAATGTGTCTATAGCAAAGTAATGGTATTATGATCCATCTCTTGATATGATTTACATGCTTTATATGACTTACTTGAATTTCACGCAGGCAATCACAATAGCGATCGGCATCACGATGACTACAAGAGTTCCCAACACCGTGATTACAACGATGAGCCACACCGGCAAAGGCAGCTCGTGTCCAGGCACAACTGGAGAATCTAGACAGGAGCGGTTAAAGCTTTATATTAAGTGGGAATTGTATTAGAAATAAATGTTAATTGGGGAATTTGCTCTAGAATTAACCAGAAAACACTACTGATCCCCATCCCTATGCCTTCCACCTGAACAGTCAGACAATAATGCCAAATGGGATCTTGGCTGTATAAATGTACATATGTATTGAATGTCTTTTCCATTTATTTTTAAATTCTATAGATATAGCATAAGTGAGGTACATGTAAAACTAGAGAATTATTTTTTCAGTCATCCGAGTGTCTTGTCTTCAGAAATATAATCAAGCTTCCACATTTGGGATACTGTCGTGATCTTCACAGTATGATGGACGTTAAAGTAAGCAAAAAATGATGGAACAATTATGATTGTACAGCTACTCGTAAAACTATAGGTACATGTATCAGTACCAACGATTGTGTTGTCTATGGTACCAAAAAGACATTGCAAGCATGTTAAGTATTGTAGCGTATGTAGTAATGTTGATACTTTGACTTACGTAATGTTCCGGAGTGGATGACTGAGTGTTCATGAAAATGATTGTTGGATATACCCTGTTTATTCAGGTCCCTTCTGGACATTCTATTTGGTATTCTAAGCATGGTATATCGACCAACGCCAAATCACATACCTGTTGATTTTGGTGTGGGAACCCTAGTTGGACACGTCAAACTGTTGAACACATCTAGTGATGAGAGATCTGCAATTAATATTTGGTACGTGAATATTGGTAATTGCAAATTAGTGTCCACTTTCAATACTAATTAAGAATTTGTGTTGAATTATATCAATTTGTTCACTGCTACATAAAACCAGCTGCCGCACCAACACATTTTAGAAATCCACCGCCATTGCAACTATAAATGTCTGGGCATATTCAGTGTGCTTAGTGATGTTATAAAAGACATAGTGACATAAATAATTTTGAGTTGTAATTTTCACTATGAAACAACGTACTTTTACACTCATACTTGTGAGTTTTGACGTTACACACGCAACTGGTGGAGCATTCGCCGCAAGTGACATTCTCCTTTCCGACGGGCGAAAACTCGATTTGCAAAGCATCTGAAATATTTAAAACACTCGGCAACACATTAAAACTATAAACCAATTGTGCATTTATGTTATAGAAGGATGACAAATTATGTATCAAATGCGCCGACAGTGCTGCAAACAGTATGACGAGAGGCAAGTTGTTAAATTGGTTCTTAACCCCCCCCACACACACACACCACCACCACCACCCTCCCCCCACCACCTTATAATGTCTAAATCTCAAAGCAAATACCCACACTTTGCATAAAAGTAAATGGAAGCATAATATTATTTTGTTGTTGCATTCAAGTTTTTTGGCAAAAAGTGTGGGTCTTTGCATTGAGATTTAGTATTTGCTTTATTATGAAGTCTTACGGGTTTGGCTGCCAAGAAATAGGGCCTAGGGGGCCTTAGATATTTTATCATCTCAAATTCAGGGGGGTCTTTCTGCTAAGCACATATGTATATATACCCAACCCTACTGTAGAAGAGGCCCACCCCCACCCCGACCCCCATCCTCAAATATCATTGAAAGTGGAGTATATCCTAAGAGCATGTTCACATTGTTTTTATATACCTTCACGAGTTTTGGTTGAAGTTTGAAGAAAGTTTGTCCAATTTCTGGCACATGCATATAGATTAGGTGATGTAGCGATCCCTTCCATGGCTCTTTCAGCCTCGGAACAACTGAAAGTAAATTTAGTTCAACATGATTGCTAAGGTCTATGCGTGGCGCTTATTTGCATTGCATGATATATATATTTCATAGTAGCATAACTTTTGTCATTGACACATTACGATTACAATCAGGGTGTTTTCTATTTATGTTGTATGTTGTAACAGAGGTGAAGAAGTGCAATTTAGGTTACTAATCGCTTTTAATTGGTCCTTTCTACATATGATACAGATCCTCTGACTACAGATCAGTTATCCAGTTAGTACAAAAAATCTTCTGTTCATCAAAAAGCGCTTTTTAGAAGCGACTTTTTCAAGGCACCTATGCATTGTTTAAAACGGTTAGGGCGAAACATGTCCTTAGATGTTCCCAATATTTGCATATAATATGAAAGATCCAACAATCCACCAAATCGAGAAGTCATAAAATACGAAAAGGAAGTATTTTAAAGGAAGAAATTCAAGCTCGCCATACACACAATATATTTCCAAGTTATAATTTCTGTAAAAAACAAATGCACACACGGATTCAAATACATTGTAGTATCAAAATAAAAAAAATGGTTTATTTAGTCTGTATGCTATATGAAAACTTATCTTCAAGTTGATCATTTGAAGTTTGAAAAGCCAAACACATTTTATTATTTATGCACTAGGTCTAAGAGAGATGCTATATTTTGATAGGATATCATAGCGTTTTATGTGATATCTTCATAATATTATTCATTATTTGTGTCAACTCACATGAACCAGCCGAGTGGTTTTTCTCCGATCCCAGACGTTATTAATGTGACGCCGCTTTCTTTCAGTTCAGTTACTTTCCTAAAATAGAAAATGTACATTTGTTATTTCTTTACGAATGAGACATACTGTAACATACCCTATTTAACCTTCAAACTTCAAACGGCAAAAAATATGCGATGTTAATTACAGCAAAAATATAGGTACAAAAAATATGTGATGTTAATTACAGCAAAAAATATAGGTACATGTATATCAGATCTTTTATAGTTAACGTTTGCTAAAAGTGCAATGGTGATAACTATCCGTATACATTACACAGAAGTGTTTAGAAATACTAAATTTAAAACAAAACTAACTGTGTATAGTTCAATTCCTTTTTATAATCACCGTCAGAAAACAACCACACCACTTTCTTTGTCTGTTCCAAGTCACTGCCCTGAAAAATCTCTAGAGCTTTGTCAAAGGCAGCGCTGATTCTCGAGTTGGGAAATGCTACATTAATGTTAAGATTGTCGTTCCTCAAAATATGTTCTTCCAGATTGCACATGTTTAACTCGGGAAAAAATCGCCTCTCGTTCGTTATACCGTTAATGGCTGTAATTGTGTTTGATTCAAACATGACCACCGCGATCCGACTGAGACACCTATGCAAGGCAATGAGTCCTCTATCTGAGAGATACTCCAGCACGGTCCTCGTGGTGTCCAGGGCTGTCTTGATGCCTGCAACGCTAACACTCTGAGAGCCATCGATGAGAAAGACCATATCTAGTCTTTTTGTATTCGTGAAAACTTCATGCAATAACTTTAGCTTGTTTTCTTTGTCATCCGACCCTACTTGACATACTCTGTTGTTTTCGAGACCTGGGATCTCACATTGTGGATTTGCGGGCGTTGAACTAGATGGTAGAGCTGTTGTAACCTCGCTCACTGGTGTTGTAACTGCTGTCGCGTCACCGCAGACCAGGATCACACATAAAATGGCACAGATAAAGTGACCCCGCATCTTTGTGATTTGATCACTCATTATCCTATGTTACATTCAGTTGTATCAAAATAAATTAGATGCTGATGTCTTTTTAGAAGAAATATGCTATGCCAGAGAACGTATTTATACAGTTATCAATTACGAGTACAATCTTGGCGCGTGGATGCAATTGTATTGCACGTTACAATGAGGCACTATCCCATTCCAAACGTATTGCCATTTTTCTGAAATTTATTTGAAACATATTTAAACAGTGATAAACATGATTAGATAGAATTCTAGGGTTTGTCCGAATATATTCCGATAAGACTACAATTACAAAAACATCCAAGTTACCGATGAAAACTTAATAAACGTTGATTTCAAGTGTTATGCCTTTTTATATACACTTACTATTATGTATTTCCTAATCTAGTTTTGAACAGAAATAACTTCCTCTTTCATGGGATTGATAGGTTAAGTCATGCTCTGCGAACTGTCATATGTGTTTGTTGGTGCGTGCATGGATGTGATAAGACTTTTAGCTAGTCTAAATTTAAGACAAGTCTCAACTGATATTACCTATTATATACTTCATGTCAGCCTGCGGCCTGATACATAAAAATAAATCCCGTAGGACTCCACATAGCAGAAATCCACTCGATAAAAGTACCTTTTCTGGTCAGTCGAGTTGCATAAATGGGAGTTTATGGCCTGAAAAAATTGTGGAGAAGAGGCAGCCAAAGTGGTAGATAGCCAAACAAAGTGGGAGACGGGAGACTGAGACTTTTCGACATATTTTTTTAAGGGGCAACCTTTTACAGACGTTTTTGTTACAAGCAACTTTGACATCAAGTGCTTATGTAATTTGCACATTATTGGTTATCTAAAAGTGTATTTGACTTGAAAGAAAAAAATAGTAACATATGATATTTGATATAGAACACAAATACAAATGCTTTGCATTTCGTGGACTTATATAGAGATCTATCAACGCATTTGTAGCCAAAGTGAGGATAGAGACCTACTTCTACTACATTCAAGGGTTTATAATGTCAACTGAAGCGGATGTCCCAGTTTCTGGGGTAGGCAGATGATGGCAGTGTCTCACACCAGCTCTCCACGCGTCTCTAATGAGCTCATTTGTATTAAGTAGGGTGCAGTCATTCAATTCTGATTTCACACATTCCATCCAAGTCTCTCTTCGATGCCCTGTACCCAGATCTCCATGTCCATGACGAAATTGATAGAAGAGGAGGATTGTTACGTCCGTACAATCTGATACATCGAGAGCGCAGTTCGGAGGACACCTTCACAATCCCTAACATTTTGTGGAGCATAGTGGAAGAGGTATCATCATCAGGTTTAACTTCGTAAATCCAACGTATCATAGATCTGTCATTGCGACGCACCCGCTGAGGACCTGCAGCAGATGGTGCTCAGGTTTCACTTGCATGAAGCAATGGACACAGGGTGAGAACATTTTCCCGTGGATAAGATAGATGTTTGGATGTCACAATAAGAGCAGCGTCTTAAACTTTCCCCATGCAGTATTGCATCTGGTGCTGAATGCGAGTTTGCATCCTCCTCCAGAGCATAATATATCTCTGAGATAGCATAAATTGGGCTCTACATCAAACATGGACCCATACCCTTCGACCTGGATGTCTGATCTACCATCCATCGGACAAGCTTTCCCCTGACATCTTAGACTTGCGTAGTCTGTGCACACAAGGCTTGCACGGCGAGCGGTTGATGGTGTTAACACCAACACCACTGCGGCGCACAGCACATGGGCACTTGCCAGAGTCCTTGAGAACGTCAAGACCAACACCTGGCACCATTATCTTAGTCGTCATGTTGATTCGTAAGATCATTTTGCTCCATGGTATCCTTTCAGGCTTAAGCTTTCAGCTTTGCAATACACTCATCCTTTGATTCAGTTACGACCACCGGGTCATCCGCGTATACTGTGAGTAGCTCCAAATGAACACCAAAACGGAACTCACGTGATAAGGCCTCTAGCACGATGATAAATAGTGGAGGGCTAAGGACAGAGCCCTGGTTCTCACCGACCCCCACTCCTAACTTCTCACTGTGCTGTCTGTTAACCCCCACTCGACTTCTGGTATTGGAAAACATGCCCTGAATTACACAAACTGCCCATTCCTTCACCCATGCACTCAGCAGTGCCCACCAAAGGACTTTTCTTGGTACAAGGACAAAAGCTTTCTCCAGATCGACAAACACAAGATAGAGTGATTTGTTGGCAACAAGGTACTTCTCTTGTACTTGGGGCACTGTGAAGATGGCATCAGTCGTGCTTTGATCCAGGACAAATCCGACCTGCATCGCATCAAAGTCAACTCTAAAACGGATGAATGAGTCCATCATCCTCTCCAGCAACTTCATTACTAGGTCGGTGAGCTTGAGTCCACGGTAGTTGCCATGGTCAAGAACTTCTTCCTTACATTTGTAGAGATTCAGGATGAAACTCTCCTCTCAATGCCTAGGAATTGAGCCGTAACATAAAAGACAGGTTCAGCCAGCTCCCTTATCAGTAACACACCCTCCTCCATTGTAGCTTTTGTGAACAAAGTCGTAGCTCCTCACGTCCTGCCGGGTTCACATGGCCGACAAGACGGGTAATGGCGCCCTCCACGCGCACTCCACGTGAGCGCAGCCTCCACGGCTTGGACTTCCCAAACCGCACCTCCTCCCTCGTTGTGTACTTGAGACATATGCAAACACCTTACGCCCGGGCTCTCCAGCCTATAGCCGACGGGCCAGTCACCCCCTCTCGCCACTTGTTGTGTAGGTGGTGTGCAAACCCCTGGCCTCAACGAAAGGCCTCCCCGGGGGAGGACTTCGCGCCGTGAAAGTGCTGACACGCAGCGTAAAAAGCTCCACCTGCCTCCTGTGGGCGTCAGCAGGTTTGGCGTCGACTCTCGGGCCTCTGCGAAGGATGGTGGGCGCTTATGCGTGGCGTCATCCGGGGCAACACGCCAAGTTGTCGAGGTGGCTATCCAAACCCCGCACCTCCCTTAGGGTACGGGTCTCACCTCGGGTGGCGTCATATTCTTTCAATCGTGCTAAAGAATCCGTGATGGCTTCAAGAGTTCCCAAAATGGAACTTAGACTGGCGGCATTCCTGTCTTCACTGCGAGTGTACTTGCGTACCTCACCAGCTTGACGTGCCGTGAGCTGTCTTGCACCTTGCAGCTCCTGGTCTTTGGCTGCCATCCTCGCCCGCAACTCGATCACCGCCGTGCTCACTAATGTATCCATTTCCTGGACTTCAATGTGGGATGTGGAACGGGGTTGGAGTCCCCCTACATCCTCTGCCAGGGTTCTTCCGGGCCGCACCCCTGGAATTTAGGATGCGGCTTCCTGCTCAGCGACCATGCCGATCTGGTCACTGGCCTGCTTGATGCAGGCATACATTGCCGCGTAGGCGTCATATGTTGAATCTTCCTGTATCCTGTGATCCACCTCGTGCCATGCCTCCATGAACTCCCGTTGCTGGATCTTGAGAGCATTGGCGACCTTAGTCCATGACTGCTCCAATGCGTCTCGATTCACCTGTGGACAGTCCGGCAGTGAGCCAGTAGAGGCCCACAACACCTCATTCCGGCTGGGGACGTGGCGCAGCTGCAACTTCCCATTGGGAACGTGGTAGCCCACACCCTGACGGAGCGGCTCCAGTTCCTGTTCCAGTGCTGCAATCCGTCCCTGTGCCTGCGTTAGCCCATCCTGCAGGGTAGGAACCTGTATTCCTAACTCCTGGTTGCTGTCCGTCAGTTGGAACACACACTCCCGCAACTCCTCCACCTCCCCTGTCAGGGACTTGACCTCCTTCTTGGTGTCGTTCCGCTGATATTTGTACTTTTGCAGGCGGCAGCGAGCTGCTTAGCTCATCTGCGAAGAGTGCCTTGTGGTCATGTTGCCACCTCTCCGTAGCGGTCTGATGTTCCCTGACAGCTATCACGTGCTGAGTCCGTGGGTGCGAAGTTCATTCTCCCTTCGCACAGCACAATCCTGCCACTCCCACCTTGTTTCTCGGAGCTCATCCACCAGGCTCCGGTGGCGGAAGCTCTCCTCCGTGCCTTCTGTGGGGCCGGTGGACTCCCGAGCATGGGGAATCGGTTCGATTCCCTCTTTCCTTTCTCTGGCGAGTGCAGGTCTCTGAGACGTCCTCCGTGGGGCGGGAGGCAATGCCTCCCACTGCGTGGGCAACTGAGGCGGCGATGTCGGCGGTTGACTTTCGGGTGTAGCCACGGCCGCATCTCCGGGGTAGGTTGACGAGCTGGTCACCAGTGGCCGTAGGCCTCTTCCGTCCCGTGAACAATTCGTAGGTGGGTGTCGGGCCAGGTGTTGTCTTGGCTGACTTCGATTTTGGTTGCTGTCCCAGCACTGCTAGCATGGCATTCCGTGGTGGTGGGTCAGCCGTAAGTGGCGTCTTGACCGCTCCGGGGGGCGTGGGGCCCCATCCGACTGATGGATCTGCCTCCCTTCTTCCGGTTCATTTGATCCGCTGGGCCCTGCGGGCAGTTTGGCTTCACCCTGCTTGGGGGGGCGTTTCGGCCAACTCATAAAAGTGCTGCGGGAGCCCGGTTACCTCATCGGCGGTTTGCCACCCGATCGGTGGGTGTCCATCAAGGTGGTCCGGGTAGAGCACAGTCGTGCTGCTGCTGCACTCGCGTGAACGTTCATCATCGGTCACCGGCCACTAAGTTCGGGACCCGCCTCGGTGCCTCTCTGTATTAGGTGCTGCTTCTGCCATGATGGCATTACAGCCCCAGCTCCCCTATTGCGTTAATTCGCGTTAACCCGCAGAATCAGGCCAGATAGCCTCGTTGCTCCAATGTCAGAGGTCCTCTTCTTACCAGTGAAGTGTCAGATCCTGCTATGTGCGGCTATCACCGCAAACACGACCTACCACAAGCAAAGACCAATTAATCACACAATCCGTGCGTCCTTTCCAACAAGTTTGTTGAATAGTGATCAGTCACAGCAGTACCGAATACTATTTCGCACTATTGCCTCGCTGGTCACCTGCTC
>CM032664.1:10785004-10795264 GCA_019095985.1 Streblospio benedicti | reverse complement strand
AACAGTTATTCTTATTAAAATTGGTTTTCCCCCAGCCCCTTTTTTGTAAACCTTAAAGAACAGTCTTTTTAAAATAATTTAGCCACATATTACCCAATGCCCAAACTGTTTTTTTCACGTATTTTGGGAAAAAAAATTTTGTTTTTATAAAATAATTACAAAAAAGTAATTCTCTAAAACATTTTTGACATTCAATGAACAATGTTTGGAGCGATTTACTTGAATTACTCATATTTACATTTTAGCCTTGGTACCAGAATACAATTAAATTACTAAAATCCAAAAACTTTTACCTTTTGTGGTCTCTTTAGTTGATTGTTGTACTTTGCTAAAGCGATGCATCAACCAGAACTTCTTGCTAATCTTGTCAACATCATCTTTCGTATCTGGAAGAGGCAACTCTCCACCTCTTCCAATTTCTCCCAAAGCTACGCAGGCTCCAGCACTGAGGGTCTGATGATTATTGTCTACTATTGAGACTAAAAAATACAAAACAGGTCACCAATGAAAGGCTTCTATTCCATCTGTGTGAAAAACTTGATAAAGTATAAGTGTAACTTTGAAAAAATGAAATAAGTACCTATTTTTTCACAGCATTTTCTACAGATGTTTGTAAAGTTTTGTAGTATCTGTTTCTTCCCATATCTTAAAAAAAGGCAATTGATCCCTCAAACTCCTCTGCTTAACCAATCAATCAAGTGCCCAAGTGCCTGGCCCATGTTGACCTTCTAGAGCCTGGATGAAAAAATTAAAAAGATGTATTAATTGATCCCTCAAACTCTTTTTTACCTGCAACCCTAGAGAACATGTTAGGACACATGTGGAAGTTTAGGATATACACAATGTTGCTTTGAGACTCCCACAAACAATGTTACACTCATCATCATCATCATCATCGGTGTTTTGATTAGCGTGCAGGTGCTGGGGTAGCGTCCACTTCAGTGGACCCCCCTTCAGGTAGCTGGCTAGCTGCACGCATGGCTGTTAAATACGGACGGATCTCCATGTGGTTTTCTCATGAGGATCGGTTTTTTGAGAGTCCCCAGTCCTCATATCCCTCTCCAGTCACCTGTTTCCATGAAGTCTTGGGTCTACGGTTCCATTATACCAACCACTTGCATGTCCCATGCTGTCTTGATTGCTCCACCCGGCCGTTACCGCGTTAGCCGCCAACGATGTCTTCTCTCCTTCAGAATGGGTCAAGGTCCTCAAGGCCGAAGCTTCAAAAGCTTACTTGAACTGGTGTGGTGGCGGCGTTCTCCGGCTTCACATTGCAGATCTGTCTGATCATTGCCCTGTCATTGCGTTGCAAGCGTTGAAAGTTTGGGCTTGGTTAAGGGCCATGTCTCACTAGCATGGAGCATTGCACTCCGTACACAAGTACTGTATACATGTCCCCAGCGTCTTGTGTGAGAGGTGGCGAGATGAGAGAAACAGGCAGCAGCTCCTAAACTTCCTCCAGGCTGTCTTCACCCGTGTTGTCGTTGCAGCGTCACAGCCACCGGCAGCCGAGCATGTCTCCCAGGTAACAAAAGGAAGCTCGACCTCCAACTTGGCCGGGTCCCACCTGAACCTCACTCTGTGGTCTGCCATCGGTTGGTCTCGCAAATACCCAGGGCAACGTCTGCACACTTAACTTGGGTCCTCTGTTAGGCGTTTAAGTCACTGCATTTCTTATGCACCCTTTGCAGCCTTTTGACAGAAACTGTTTGCGGCCTACACCAGTGCAGCAAACAGCACAGGGAAACTTTACCAGAGTTTTTTGGAACATCCTATTGATAGGAAATAAGTTTCTTCCTAAATGACATTTAACTTACTTGTGATTATTGATGTTTTACAATAACTTATCAATATTCAAACTCCTTTAGATAAAAAGTATTAAAAATAATGTTAAACGAAATTACAATTCAAAATGAGCCTACCTGTATATGCGAAATGAATAATTTTACTTGCCAAAAGACCTTTTAATTTTTGTCTCTTCATAGAAGACTGAAAAAAAATATAAACCCACCTTGATGACGCAACAGAAATGGAAAACCAACAGAAGAGTAAATCAATATTTCCAAACCGTAGTGATATCAGAAAAGCATAAGCATCTTTTTTTAGCACTGTTATTTGGTTCTAGACTCACAAAACATAAATTTCCTACTTCTAAGCAGTTTCCTCTACTTACAAGACTCGACTTAAGTGCATGAGTAGATATTAACCATTGGTTATTACCTGACTCTCAATTTTCTGCGTAAGTTCTGTTATGATATCTGCCTGTTTATCACAGGGTAAAGTTTCAGCCACCACCAAGGCATACAGTTGTGATGCTAATTCTCTCATATCTTCCTTCCTACTAAACATGAAATTCTGAAAAAAATATACAAAATTGACTGTTCAAATGCTGATGAAAAGTTTAAAATGCCACACCTGAAAAAAATCTTGATTGCTTTTAAGTAGCAAATTTT
Organism: Streblospio benedicti; assembly: GCA_019095985.1. Lineage (NCBI taxonomy): Eukaryota > Metazoa > Annelida > Polychaeta > Spionida > Spionidae > Streblospio > Streblospio benedicti. The sequence goes on along the minus strand of CM032664.1, from coordinate 10,792,811 downwards.
CAGTTAATATAAAATTTATACTAAGTACTTATACTTTAAGATACTATTTTTGGATGAACTCTTTCTTATCTAGAATGTATTACAACATTTCATATAATATGTTTCCAGAAAAGTTATATACCTTTATTCAATCCAGCTGTTTAACAAACTGTGATGCTAGAGAATTCCGAGCTACTGCAACAATCTCTAGCAGGCAGTACATAGCAGGGGGTGCGCACCTGTCAATATCGTATATTTATGTTATACATATGTCATATTACATACCATTTGTTACTGTTTAAATATCTGTCAGTTTGGTAAAGATATCAACTTCGAACACTACTTCTTGATAGTGTCATTTGCTAATCATAAAATATCAACCAGTTTGGTTGAAGAGGTTTATGAAGACATGTAACAGCTGAAAAGTTTACACTTATCCAATATTGGTCCAAGCAGTAATAAAATTTGACACTGGCCCATCGGCCTGATTAGATTTGCAAACCTCGGAAGGGCCAGCAATGTTTGCAAATGATGGCCCGGTTGGAAACAAATATTGTCGCCATCTAATAAAACTTTGTCCCACTCACATGTTTGCAGAAATGACTCCCATAGCTATGGAGCTTGGTTTAGTCTACAACCACTATGCTAACAAGATATGGTGACAGTTGACAGTTATATAAATCTTTCAAAATCTGTAAATTCAATAAGTTTCTGGGGATGGAGGGCATGACATCAGGGAGGAGAGATGGGGGCCAGTAATGTAAAGAAGGGCCAGGAGGGTGGGGGCATTTAAAAATTCCAGTCCTGTTTTCCTGGCCAATTTGGGCTGGATATTCCAGATTTTGTCACTGGAGCCAAGTAGCATGGAGTGCACAACTCTGGAAGGGAGGTGATAAATTCAAACCAGCTGGTGGGAGGGAAAGGACTCGGAGGGAATATTTAATGTGTTCAATCATGACTTTTCAACCCGAGCAATTTAAACAGCTAGTTAAAATATATGAATATTGCAAGAAATTTATTTTTAAACCAAAAAATTTAACAAATCAAGCTGCAACAAAAAAAATATATTCAACAGGTTTACCAGATTGATTTCTTTCTTTCAAATACTGTCTTACTCTTTCAGCTTTACGGGTACAAAGACCGTTTGATATTTACTACTGCATTGAGCATCTGTATTTGAGTCCATAACATAAAAAACATTTCAAGCAATTATGTTTTTCGGCATAATGTCTTGTTGAAACATTGTAGACGGGATGGACAGTGCAAGAGAGAGGAAGAGGTGCTTGCATCCCTTAACAGCTGTAAAGTTTACACTGATCCAACGAGCCAAGTAGCATGGAGTGCACACTCTGGCGCAATAAATTCAAATAAGGCTGAAAAATGCTCTTGTAATATAAGATTTCCAACAGTAATAATTAAAGGAGATGATTCTAGCTAATCAAGAGTAAACCAACCAACATACTTGTATCGTCTTAGACCACAGGGGCAATTTACAGAAAAAACCCAGACCACAGACTGTGGCACAGTGACAGACGGTGACAAGTTAGGGTCTATCTATTGTCTATGTTAATCAAGTTAGGCATTATTCACGTTACAATTATATGTTGTTAATCAGGACTTGACACTAACTTGTTTTTCAGTTGCCCAGCAAGGCACGTCGTATGCCAAATCCATGTGCTCTGATCTAATTTTTATGGGCCCTAAAAATTTGTAGCTAATCCGCAGATGGTAAAATAAAATAAAAACAAAAAAATAATTTAACCATCAGATCAACATGAAAACTTCATTTATACAATGTAAGTTTGACCATAGGGAATATGACAGTCAGGTTTGATTGACTAAAATATAATAACTTGTATTCTTTATGGCATGCCAACCAGGGCACAGGAGCCTAAGATCTGATGTGCCCTTTCTTACATTTTATGTGCCCAGGAGACCTGGGCACTAGGTAATGTCAAGCCCTGTGTTTCAAGCAGGGGCAGTGAGTAATAATACTAATGTGCTGATAGCAAGTTTTACAGTTCACATTAGACAGAAATTTTTCTACATTGGATTGCATCAAGTAATATTTGGATATGTGCTTAATTATAGGTGAGGAAACAAGCATGTTACATTTAATGCAAGGTGAGTCTTGTGAACATTGAAAAATATAGCCAACCAAGTCAGTAGATGAGTAAGTTTGTTTCTATTTATTTCATTTCAACCTACATCAAATCATCATTGTGATCACTGTCCTCTTTCTCACGCTGTTCAGGTTCAGGTGAAATCCTTGGCGCCTTGGGCCATAGAAATCCAGCTATGGAAAGCTGTGTCCTCTTCTGGGGGCGTTGACATGTTTTGAAGCGCTCTGAAATCAATAATTTGTCGTACATACCATTTTACATACTTTACTGAGCCATGACGCGATGACCCGGGTTAGCGTCAAACCCCAGACTTTTAAGAGGTCACTGTGAGAAACTAGACCAGATTGAATTAAAGTTATATTATTACAACAGACTAACAAAACAAATTACAACACAATTATTAAAATAAACAGTCATGCAATGGTCATGCAAAATTATTCTTGCAAACATTACACCACCAAAACTCGTGGAACTCACGTAGAGAGTGGTCATAAAACCCCGGGGCACCGCAGCACGCAATCAATAATAAATCAATGCTTCAGCATGGATTCATGGAAAAATAAAACTTAATATAATTTATGTCAACCGCCAACTTATCATCATAATACATGTAATCAAATCGATTTAGTGTCTGCTATAGATCTAGTCGTATACTTTGGCATAGTAACATCACCAAACTAACCATAGACCTACTTCGAAAAGCTAAGATTATACACATTTTTAGCAGTTTCTATTGTTCAGAGTTGCAAATTTGCATGTATATAATGTCAATGGTGTAACTCGATAATGGGATTAATTCTCAAACTTAGTATATTTGCAGAGGTTCCCCAGCTACCAGGAAAAAAAATCATTTATTCAAAAAAGTGCCAAATTTGACGAAGTAAACCGGGTCACGGTGTCATGGCTCATATATATCATATATGACCGATTAATTATATGAAATAGCTCAAGATGTACTTTGGCGTGAAGACATACTTATAAAAGTATTGCTTGGTTGTTATAGCCATTGCTAATATTAGTATGCACCAGATATACATGTATGAAGTAGAATATCAGATCTGATTGGCTCGTTAAAAATCTGTTGAAATTCATTGGTTGCTTTAAAGATACTTACCGTCATTAAAGTATGACCTTTGCCTGCCACCTGCCGGTCTGACCGCAGTTGAAGCTTATTCTCACATCTTCCGCATTGCACTTCTAGTTCATTGATGGCTTTGCTGTTATCCAGCTTTGCTAATTCTGTAAACATGTGAAGCTTTAGTTATCAAGTTCAAAATAACAATTAGCTGAATGAACCATTTTTTCTATAACATATATACATTCAACGCTTTTGCTCAACCGTGTCGTCAACTGTGCATATAACAAGAGCCTTATCGCATCTATACTATCTGTGACATTTCCAGTTGTAACAAGACAGTACGCATAGCTAGATTATTATGTAATACGGTATACTGTATCCTCATGTTCTCATAAACAAGACAGCATGATATCTAAAAAGTTGTAATAAATAGTAAACATGAAGAAAATAAGTCTTATTTTCCTTACAACTTGTATTGGAAAAAACATTGTTTATTGATATCTTTATGTAGACTATTATTAGTAGTAGGAATATCATTCAGATTTACATTTTTTGCAACACTACCACTCACATTTCAACAAAAAACCTGATGTTGTGGCTCCCTTCATGTTCATGGGGCCTACGACCGAAGTGACTGATCCACCTTTTTTGTCACTTCGGTCGAAGGCCCCGTGAAGGGAGCCGCAACGTCAGGTTTTTTGTTGAAATGTGAGTGGTAGTGTTGCAAAAAAATATCAATCTGAATTGTTTCTTGATACTGGTTTTTACAGAACAATTTTTTTATAGGGTATACAATTTGAGACACTACTACTCACTTTAAATGCAAAACTTGACGTTGCTGTCACCATCACAGGACCTTCAACAGAAGTGACTCTTTCTGGATCTTGATAACGTCACATTGGCGCTTGTCTGACAGGTGGAATTCCCATCAGACAGTAGATGGAGGAGGGTCAGGGGAATGTTCTTGCCTTGGTTGAGGTTGAGCTGTGGTTGGTGCTTGTGGATCTCTATCGCCTCTGCGATCTTCCTTAGGTAAGTATTGTCCTCTCTGCCGATGATCTTAGCAGAGTCTTGGTGGAACAGGTGTCCTGTGCTGTTGGTATGGATTTGGACAGCTGACTGAGTGGATTTCCGGTCCAATTGTTCTCTCAGGCGAGTTTCAAGGTTTCTGCAAGTTTCTCCTATGTATGTTTCCTTGCAGCTTGGACAAGAGATGTTATACACTATCCCACAAGTCTTCTTGGGATCATTCTTGTCTTTCGGGCGTACCAGTAGGTTTCGTATGGTATTAAAGGGCTTGTGGAATGAGGGAATGCCGTGGTTCTTCAACACTCATTGGATCGCTTCTGAAGCTCCTTTAATGTACAGCAATTTGACCGCGAACTTCCTTGATGTGGACTCACTCGGTACAGTCGGTTCCTTGGTCTTCTTGGGCGGGATCTTGAAAGCCCATGGCTTATAGCCATTTATTCTAAGCACCTTCTTCACATGGCTAGTTTCCTTTTTGCGGTCTTCTTCATGTCACCAAATGCTCTGCTCTTAATAGAGTTCGCATGATGGAGCGCTAATGTTCTAGGTGGTGATTTGATTCCCAGTTGAGATACTGGTCAGTATGTGTAGGTTTCCGGAACACAGTGACTTTCAGGGACCCATCTTCTAGTCTCTCTATGCATGTGTCCAAAAACGCCAACTTACGGTTCTCTTCTCCTTCTATGGTGAATTGGATGCTTTGGTTCTGGGAGTTCAAGTAGTTGGTGAACTCATCTATTCTGTTCTGGGGAAGCACCGTGAACGTGTCATCCACATATCTGAACCATACGTCTCAAATTGTATACCCTATGGATATTCCTACTACTAGGAACAGTCTACATAAAGATAAAAAAATTTATGACAGAAATATCTTTCATGACTTTCATTGATGTAGATTTCTAATAATTGTTCTTCAGTCAGTTCTGTGAATTTCTTGAGATTACAATACAATGTTTGTTTACTTCGGCGTGCATAGTACAACACAGAATAGCAAATTCAAACATAATTATATTAGTTAATTACCTTCATTAAGTTTGATCAAGTTTTTTGCTTGATGTTCTGTGCGCACAAATGAGGTGTGTGTACAAATGCACCCCTCTAAATACTCATTTTGCAATGTCTCATACTTTTTCTTGCAACCCTCTGCTTTCTTACGGATGGGAAAATCTGGTGCAATCACGCCAGTCTTCTTGTAATTGATCTTCTGCTGTATCAGGTTAACTAGAATTTTAAAAAAATCATTACCCAACATTATTAAGCATATGACAATTTATGTTGTGTGCAACCTAAACCCAGTCTATGTTCTCTATAATGTAGCTACAATTCAACAAACACTAAAGACAATGCCCGGCCGTTTAACCAAGTGACCTGAAAAGACCCACGAATTCATGCGATTGGGGATACATGTATTTAAAATTTTCAAACCTTAAACCATATAGCTTTTATTGCTAATTACAGAATTAATGCATTCTTTATGAGACCCCTTCTTATGCCTCCCGTAAAAATGGCTTACAGTAATTCTCATGAAGATTCAGCGTAATAAAAACTTTTTCAAAATGAACAAATGTTTTTACTGACATATTACATGTACTTTATTGTATATATGCTTGATAGTACAAATAATGAGATATCCTATGATATTCTGTTGAAACAAAAGATTTCTGTTTAACACCCTTGAATGTTTATATTTATATATAACTGGGTACTACTGCTGAGCCCATAACAAAGTTCTTGCCTACCTCCAAGTTGGATATTGCTCATCGTACGCAGTTGAGGCAGAATGTCATTCTTCTGTGCATCAGTTCGGATGGTAAAATCTTCAGTCCTTTCCTTCTTGATAATAGTCCATTCTACTATATACTTGGTAGTTTGGGCAGCCTTTCTCATTAGCTATTGTCGAAAACGCCAACTTACGGTTCTCTTCTCCTTCTATGGTGAATTGGATGCTTGGAGATATATAGCTCGCCATAAACTTTTTCATCTACAAAAATCAGAAGCAGCTGAAGCTAATTGTTTATTTAGTGTAGAAGGTAGTTTGTGATGCACACATATCTGAGATAGACAAAATCACTAAGTATGAATGGCATGATTATTTTGTTTTTTTGAATCCTTGTACTCCAAAGCCATCAATTTCAATATCAATACAATATGTACAGTTCTAGTTCTAGTTCTAGTTCAAGACCGGCAGAAACCAAGAGCTCATTGCGCCAGGTGAGTCGTGCTGGTTCAACCCAGCTGCGCAGACAGCTGACTCTTGAAGCTGGTTGATGAGTCAGCCTCCACCACATTGGCGGGAAGAAGATTCCACTCCTTTACTGTCACATTGAGGAACGAGCCAGTTCTTCCGGAGCACTGACGAAACTTATGGCAGTGTGACGCACGAGTCCTACTGTCAGCATTGACAAGACCAAGCTGGTCCGGTGTCACGGCCACTTCCCCATGCACTATCTTGTACATGAGGGTTAGGCGTTGGATTTTGCGACGCTGCTCCAAGGGAGCCCACTTCAAATCCCTGGCAAGTTTGGACACACTGACCTCTTCTCTAGGTCTCTTTCCACACACCCAGCGAATAGCTCTGTTCTGGACTTTCTGCAGTGTTTCTTTGTCTGTCCTGTAATGGGGGTCCCATACTACACATGCATACTCTGCTCCTGATCTTACTAGGCTGAAGTATGCGGTCTGCTTAATTTAAATGCCTGAGGGCACCTACGTAAATTTTTTCAGAAGAAGCCAAGCCTGCTGTTGCACTTATTTGCAGTGTTCCTAATTTTCTAATACGATCCTTAAAGCTGAGGGTGTTCTGAATCAGGATGCCCAAGTAAGTAGCAGAGTCTACGTGGCTTAGTACTGTACCATCCAGCTGTTAGCCCTACACGTAGAGCTGAGTTAATACCCTGTGAGAGACCCAGGAACGAACATATGAATTATACGGCTATCATATTATACGGCTATCCAGCTGGTAGAATTTGATGAGGGGGATGCACGTTTGCCACGGTTTTGGTGATAATCATTATGTGAACATACTTAAAGTCAACAAAAAATCCTTATTTATGGCTGTGCGGCCTTGATTTTTTTTGCATAAGTTAGAAAATACATAGTTCTGTTGATTTATCTTCAAAATTTATTAAAATATCTACATAACATAGGAGAAAAAACTCATGCAAAGTATTAAGGACCGGAAATGCAAAATGTGGGTCCATTCGAAATTAGATGTAAAATGTTGTATCTTATATAGGTATTTGCTTACTGTGTCTAGCTATTCAAAACCATTGTTTCTTATACATAACATCCTTCGCAAAAATGGCTATTACATATTTTCAGAATTTATATGTGTCATTTCCTGTTCCTTAAGCCCCGAAAAGTTAAATCTTCAAATTGCACTTTGTCACTCTCTTTACAGACAGTAGATGGCAGCACGTATATTAACTGTTTCAAATGACATAACGCAAACAGCCTTGTTAGCTTTTTTACAGCTTCTGTTTGCGTTGTGTTGTAGTTAAAAAGTTGATATATCTATAAAATCTGGCAACAGATTTCCATGCTTTAAATAATATGCTATAGATGTGTCCAAAGTAATAATTAATAATATTTCTCATGT